>CM034358.1:70942697-71419194 GCA_019925275.1 Mytilus edulis | reverse complement strand
TGCGCAGTTGTAGTTTCTAAGGTATAATAATAATGTTATATACAATCGTATATCATTCTGAACAATCGATACAGTTTTTAAGCATACCTATTGAATAATGGTAAAAAACAAGCAATGTGTGGCTGTTGATTTTTTTTCTTTTAAAATACTAGTTACTTATAACAATAATAATTCCGTTTAGTTTGTTGTGTTTCATATCGTGCAAAAAGAAAAACCACGAACTTTCATGTTCATCGAATTTCAAATTTGATATAAGATCATATGTATACTATTGGAAAAATATCCACTAAAATGCGAGCTTTCTTCAATCCACGAAAATTGGTGTACATAAAAATAAATTAATCTACAGTAGTTGAAGTTTGATGTAATGATATTGTAATACATTCTGGACAGAGGTAGACTGAGTCACTTCTACATTGTACTGTGTCATATGCATATCATACGAATTAAAAGCTATGTAATCCTCCAGCATGTCTAACATAATTACCGATATCAAACGGACATTTTATCGTATATCTATACCACTATTATTTCACTCGAACTTTTTCGACCCAAACCGCAAGTGGTGATTTTGTTTTACAATCGTTGTCTGTTTGACATATTTTCATATCATTTTATTGTTTTTCAAATAGTTTGCATGACAAATATAGCGTTGAAAATGGTTAGGACAGTTTTTCAATCTCAAAGATTGAGCAAAATGATGTCAATTTTGAATTCAAGATGGCCGCCGTGAAAAAAATCGAAAACATGTTGGCTACCCCTCTAATATGATAAAGTACTTCATAATTAACGTCTATGCCAAATCCCTTGCTTGTATCACAATTTGCATGATTTTGTCAAATTTCGGTACTAAGCGGCCCCACTATAATGACTTTATTGTCTAAAAAGAAATTAAAGTGCAATGATTGAATTAATTACGTCATTGTTCGAATTGTGTATGTACTGTAACCCTGGTTTTCCCCTCATGAATGGTTGTGCCATCGTTAAAACATTAACTGTCTGAAACCAACACAAAAATGATTGTCAGAAAGGTCAACCAATTTTGTTTTGACATTTTTCGAGTTATGTTTTGTACCTTTTAACTTTCCTTGTGTCCCATCAATAAAAGTGCGATTTAAGGTAGCACAATACAAAGATTTGTTCACCTCCAATCATATAACTTTAAACTGATGTAATTCATTTCATCCTTCTTGATATTTTATAAATTATAAATGAGTTACCAAAAGAAAGAAGAACGATTAATCTTTCGAATTGTGATAAATTCATTATGACATAACTATTACATGATTAATTATTATGTAATAAGTTGCTATATTGTGATGTCCACACTTGAATTAATTTAGCGTCTTTGTTCTTCATAGCATCCCAACATATTTTATAGATTCTTGTACAACACAGCTTGACTCCAAAACCATGTCTCAGATTTCCGAAAACCAATAGAATTTACTGGTCTGTTATGAATTGATGTTGCAAACTTCATTGAAGATTTATGAGAGAATGAAAATCAATAGCAAAAATCTGAGATAAAGTAATTGGGGACGGGGAGGGACGGAAGGCATTTTTTATTTGACCCCACCATGCATACATTTTAAATTGGATATTTCATTTAAATGTTTAAGCAATCTTTCTTAAATACCACCCATCAAATTTTAATACAGGTGCCTTTCTCCCCCCATACAATTTATTCTGGAAAGGCCCTAAATAAAACATGTGATTTTCTCATGGTTAAATAATATGTGGTTGCCTATGATTGCTTACATCTACTTCTTTTGAATTTTGGTGGATAGTTGTCTTATTGGCAATTAACCACATCTTCTTATTTATATATTAAGAGCTGTGCCTGAAAACGAAAAGTCAAACAGAAGGTTATGTCTTCTCATCAAAACTATCTACTACTGTGAATTGTAAGATGCACTGTGGGAATGAATATTTTTTTTAATATCGGATAGATTTTATTTTGATAGTAGGAATTTTTGACATATTTCTTAGTAAATAGCAGTCTGTTATATGGATGTGGTCTATATACCACAAACTTCAAAGCTTTTTGAAGTTTATTCTACACAATTGTCCCTGATTCTAAAGTTTCTGAAGGCCACCCACACTCTTTAGTACTAGCCAGGTCAATGAGGTCACACAACAGTTTCTCTGGGCCTATCAATATCTCCTTGCCCTGTTCACACGATTTTGTTTAAGGTTTGTTTAGGAAGTTCTATTGTTTTTTTTCATTAACATATTTTTTAAGGGGGAATTCATCAAAAAGTTTCAAACTGAAAGTATCAAGTTAATGATTGTCATGTGTTTTGCATGCTCTTTACATTTGTGATAGTCATTGGTATTGCCATTTCTAAATCAGATTTAAGAGATTTTTTTCAAATATTTGCTTCTGCAAGTTAAAGAGTCTACAGTTGTTTGCTTAGAGTCAGAATAAAGTATTCAAATAGGATAACAGGCCTTATGCATCAAAACATCAGTCTTTTCCCTTCTTAGTCTGTTTGATAAAACTAGCATGTAACAATTTAAAAAAAAAAAGATATCGCTCGCTCCTCTTGCAGACCACTCACCTGTCAAAAACTCATTTTCAAGAATTTTTTAAAAACAAAATAATTTCCCTCGCTCGCCCCATATTTTTTAGAGCAAATGTCCGAAGAACTATTTATCAAATTTGTGTGGCTTTTAAAGATGTCGATATTTTTTTAGTACACCAGATCCTGATTTCGACAATAAATGTCTCTTCAGTGATATTAGGGATCGAAACGGTATTTGGAAGGCCATATAATTTACCCTCAATTTAAGATAGATCTTGAATTTAAGTTATAACAATGTTATCTATATTGTTAACATATTGAATAATGTAAAAACAGGCATGTGTGGCTTTTTGATGTTTTTGTTTTTTAAAATACTAGTAACTTATAACAATAATAACGCCGTAATTTTGTTGTGTGTCAAAACATGCAAAATAAAACCACAAACTTTCATGTTCACCGAATTGCAAATTTGACATATGATCATATGCATACTTTTGGAAAAACGCATATGCAAATATCCACTAAAATGCGAGTTTCCTTCAATCCACGAAAATTGGTTCCCACAAAAATAACTGAATCCACATTTTTTGAAGTTTGATGTAATGTTATTATAATAGATTCTGCAACGAATTAGACTGAGTCACTTCTACATTGTACTGGTTTTTTTTCATATGCATATAACACCTATAAAGAGCTATGTAAATTTTTAAACAACTGTTTCTAACGGTTGTTTTAAATAAAACCTTACCTTCATCTTCTGTTGCACAGTTAAAACAATCGATGCCAACATCGTACCTATGGAAACAGTGTGATGTATCGATAGAGTATGTACAGTTGATTAATTTATGTTCTGAACCAGAGCAATTTATATCATCTAACCAAATGGTTCCATTGCCATCATCCACTAAATTTGAGGGAATCGCCTCTCCGGAACTAATGACAAACGTAAGATACATGAGTTAAATATTCAATAGTTTTGGTTCCAAGATTTTTATTCTGATCAGTTCTTTCATTGTTTAGTTGAATACTTGAAGAAATTTAACAATAGTTCTTTTAAAAACCTATTTAGAGAGTAATTGTTATATTTTAATTTAATCAATTCTAAATAACATCAGTGTATTGTTAAGTTATTCGATATCTATGAAAATACCAAGAACTTGCTGGAAAATGTGCAACGTTCAACATTATGAGGAGAAATCGAGAATATGAATAAAAACAGTTCAATGAAGAAAAATTGTGTGTGCCAGTGTAAGCGGATACATATAAGCATAAAGGAACATAATTGGACAACAGTTTGATAAAACATAAAAATTGCTCTCACCTAACATTCAACACTTTGTGCATTAAGAACCCAGTATTAATACTATTCCATTCATGTTGACCTTATCTTTAATTTTTGTTTTATTTCAAACAGCTATCAAATGTTCAACCAATAAGCAAACCTAATTCTGTAATAAGACGCATTTTTTTGCGATAGGAGGGAAATGTGCCGTTATGTATGATAAAGCTATTAATCAAAACATTCAAAAAGTTTCGGGGGATTTTTAAATTCATGTAATGTAGAAATAAATTTTAAAACATACGATAACTCGTTAATAAACGGTTGAAAGTCCATTCTTATGATCAATAAAGCGGGTCAAACTATTCTTATGTTTTGAAATTAAACGTCGTATCTTATTTGTTTTCCGAACAAAAGCAGTCTTTCGTTTTCAAAGAACTATATCAAACCTGTTAAAACCCTCATAAATTTAGTATAAAATAGGATCATTCAACCGATTTAATTTCAATTATACATTTGTGATTAAGCTTTGAACGTAATACACACCAATATCCGAGCTGTCTACAAGCTACTGCTGCCTCAACATGACCAAAGCGAGAAGAGCATATACTTCCCCATTCACCTCTATAATTAATTTCCAGTCGTCCTCTATTTTTAACGGAACCCGTCATAATACGCAAACGACCTGCAAAGAAAATTCAATCGTGAGAAGAAGCTGCTTTATTAGTATAAAGTATATTCAAACTTTGTATATTCATGTGTCTCTTCGCTAACTTAGGGTTATGATTCACTTCCCTCCTCTTTACCCATGGCAGATTGTGTCAACATTTGTGATAACAATGTTGCGACATCTTTTGGTTGATAAAGGTCACGCCCATTCCGAATACATTATTCTTAGTCAATGGTAGCACTTTAAATCTCTTCAGTGTGGAGGTGAAAACACGTTAAAGTCTACAGACTACTAACTTTGTGAAGCAGGAAACTATGCACTTTTTGATTGTATGCAGCCAGTTACAACTGCGACCAATAGACAGCATTACCTAGAATCTCCAAAATTCTATCTCAATCCGACAAGAGTGCAAAAGAGGGGAGTGGATCGTAACCCTTGGCTAGCGAAGATGATTCATGTGACGAACATTTTTTTTTTATTCAACAATATATTGCTTGCTGTTAACAATTTACTTCACTATTCCAGCATTCTAATGAAGGGTATCTTTATTTTAAAAAGAAATCCATGATTTCTCTCTGTTTAACAATCAAACATTACAATTTATCTAAACTATATTATAAATATTTCATTTTCAATCGTAAATAAATAAGTATATATGAAATTCTAATTTATCAGATATGTGTATCTAGCTTGTTTGGAAAGACAAAAGGTTCCGGAAATAGTTCACACTTGCCGTTATCGATTTTATATTATTGTATTGATATCTGTTCCTGGTTAGGAAATTACCAGTTAATAGTGATTTATGATTACTATAAGCAATTCACAGGTACGTATTATCAAATATTACAATATATTTGTTTCGATTCTGAAAAAAAAATAGTATGTTAATATTGTTTTCCTTTTTTTAACGATAAAAAACTGTGTATAACAAATACCGTTATCTCCACGTTTATCGGTGATAGGTAAAATCATTTCTCTAAATCAGTTCCGGATCTAGAAATTTTATATTATTGACCTTTTTCTTTTCTTTTTTGCTAGATTATACATTTGCAAACATAACAAATTATTACAACAATTTGACAACTTTATCAAGTAGACATTTATTCTTAGTATGTTTACTAGTTGCCTGCACTTTGTAGCTGTACATGAATTCTGCTTTAAATACAGAATATACATCTTAAGATTTTGTTTTCTGTTCAGACATATAATTTGCCTTATATATACAAAACATTATAATTGTAATCAGATAATTTCATAGTATTGCTCATCATTTATTTTATAACCCCATACTAAATTTTTTAATGTTAGAATATTATTATTAATATTCCGTTTTTCTAAGAGTTTTTTACTTTACTCCAGAAATTATCAAGAAAGTGACATTTAAGAAACATGTGATCATCTTTTAAAAAATGATGAACAAACTTTAACATATTACACGAAGGACTCTTAATGTATTTAAGGTTAAGCATTGTCTTCCATTCGTAAAAACCAACAGGTATTTCAATTTCATTTTTAATTAATATAGTATACATTTTTCTGGTGTCTACATTTTCTAAATTTTCTTTTTTGTTACCATTTTTATTAATATGTATTGTATAGGGCGTTTTAACTTTAGTTTTCTTTGAATTTTCCTGTTTTAAAATCTTTAACCATTCTCTTGGAAAAACTTTCTTTAATTGATAAAATTCTGACATCCAGTAACTTTTTATTTAAGCTTTTGTAAAATAAAATTTTCTTCTATATTACCATTTTCATTAATGATGTCATTAACAAAGATAATATTACTATTTATCCAGTTTTGGAATAAAAAGGCATTTATTTTTTATCTTTATGAAATGATTTCCCCAAATAACTTCTTGACGTATAGATCTAAAGTTTTTTGGCTGTTGTACTTTTTTATTAGTTATCCATGCTTTAACAATGTTGAAATACGCAGCGATGTTAAGGCGATTTACATAAGATATTTTCAGGGGCAGATAACCCCGTAAGGACCTCATTATTTATTCATATATTCATCAATGGCGGAGGCTGCGTCTATCGATGAAAATGTATGAAATTAAATTACATACATGCCTGTTAACTAAAAACGGCTATTAATATGATGTAATTTATTTATCGAAATACAAATATTGTATGTTTGTGCCTGAATTATTATGAAAACAGTTACAACAGCTGTTTTTCTTGGCGAGATTGTCGGCTTTTGAACCCATCGGATCAACCAATGAGAAGACGATCGACGTCAAATAGATGTTTGCAGTTTCCAGAATGGAAAGAAATTGCAGCGAAAATTATTTTCACTTCTACGTGAAAATCTAGCCAGAAAAGTAAGTGTGAGCCACAAGACATGTATTTATTATGAAACATATGTTGCTTGTTGTGTTTCTCATTCGCCCCAGATGGCGAAAAAACTGTATACTATTAGATAAAAACGAGTCCAATGATGGCAAGCATGACATACACGTGGTCAAAACAAAACAAGACCGCAACAAATAGCTGAAATTTAAGTTATCTTTCGAGTCTCGTCAATAAATGAACAAGATATCGAATGAAACAAGCTCCCAGCATTATACCAAGAGCCCATTCTCATCGTTTACCCCGAAATTCGTTTCTAATTTTCGTTTCGCAGGTGTCCTGCCTACCTCAGTACCTGTCATTAATTTCCTGGTTGGGTACATATTGCTCTAATCCAAATAATAATGATATCGTGGAGCTATTAATTTGGAGCACAGGGGTGCATACATACTTGCTCAAAAGGAACCTGAAACACGTAATCTGGAGCTTAACATATGTTGTACCCCTCCCCTAGTCCAAATAATTATGAGGGGGGATAGGACCTTTATCAGGACTCTGGGACCGGGTGTTTTTAGATTGGGATTTGGGGATTGACCCTTTCAGGATCCGGGAATTCTTTTTTCGAATTTCCAGACCTCCAGATTTTGTATTTTTAAGCCAGGGATTTCGTGTTTTTAAGCTATACATGTATGTATCCCGTTAAACAGAAGGGATGCTATTGTTTCAGAAAAAGGGAGAAGGTTTGGATCCATTAAAACGTTTAATCCCGCTGCAAATGTTTGCACCTGTCCTAAGTCAGGAATCTGATGTACAGTAGTTGTCGTTTGTTTATGTAATATATACGTGTTTCTCGTTTTGTTTATATAGATTAGACTGCTGGTTTTCCCGTTTGAATAGTTTTACACTAGTAATTTTGGGGCCCTTTATAGCTTGTTGTTCGGTGTGAGCCAAGGCTCTGTGTTGAAGGCTGTACTTTAAAAGAGGGACGAAAGATACCAAAGGGACAGTCAAACTCGTAAATCTAAAACAAACTGACAACGCCATGGCTAAAAATGAAAAAGACAAACAGAAAAACAATCGTACACATGACACAACATAGAAAACTAAAGAATAAACAACACGAACCCCACCAAAAACTAGGGGTGATCTCAGGTGCTCCGGAAGGGTAAGCAGATCCTGCTCCACATGCGGCACCCGTCGTGTTGCTTATGTGATTACAAATCCAGTAAATAGTCTAATTCGGTAGGTCAAATTCATGAAAGAGAAGGGGATTGTAGTTACGACGTAAGGAACATATCCGATATCATTTGTGAAACGGTTATTCCATAACGGTCAACCAACTCGTGATGGGGTCCGTAAAATTTACGAAGGGAAGATTTCAACTTCACCATTATAATGGTTTACTTTTTAAATTGTTATTTGGATGGAGAGTTGTCTCATTGGAACTCACACCACATCTTCCTATATCAAGTTATAAAATTTTCTTGGGGAGCCTGCTTGCAAGAAAGTTGTTTAAATTCTAAACAGAGAAAGACATTTCTTTGTAGGAACCTGTAGATTAAGGGCGTCTCATATTCTTATTGCTCTGAAAGTAAGTCTACCATAAGCCGCTGAGACAAAATAAAATACAACACGAAAGTGTTCATTTGTAACAGTTATACAAACCAGGCATCAGGAACACAGATACCCCCTTTTTTTGTCCAGGTTTAGGAACCCCCCTTTTTAAAATAACTGGATCTGCCCCTGCCCATTGGTGACATTTTCCATTTCCATTCTCACATTTCTATTACATATAATTTATATCTTGCTTTTGAGTACTACATGTATAGGGACATTATTCGTAATAAAGGGTCGAAATTATCGCGTTTTTCAAATAATGACTTTAAACCGTTTGAACAAATTTTCATGAAAATTGGCTGAAATGATCCCTTATGATTTTTTATACAATGAATATTTTTAGATTTTACTCATTCTCTTTATGGGATTTTAATATTATTCAAAAAATAATCCATGAACTGTGCCACTGTTGGCAATTTTTTTTATATTTGTACATGTACCCCGGCACCACTTTTAGTATTTAAAAAAGTTGGGGCATACTGTTTTACTACTGTCTGTACATCCTTAGGTCAGTCCGTCCCATAAATATTTTTCATAGCACTGTTTGCAGGAATGTTACAAGGATTTCTGAAATTTGGCTTCAGAGTTTATACATGCATGTCAGAGTCAGTTATACTGTGTCATGCTTTTTCAGATTCATTACTCAACAACTTTCTGTTAACCTTATACTTTAAGGGTATGGGCAGTAGCTCACAGAGATTCAGGTGTTTGTTTTAGATTTTATATTTTGGAGGGGCTGGCTATTACGGGCAGTGATTTCAGTATTTCTAGTTAATCATGAAAATTGATTTAAGACATGTATAAAGAAGAGCTAAAATGACCACACTTGTATATATGGCCATGTCAGTCTGTCTGTTTAAGGTTACAATCTTAGATGTATATCATCAATATATATAGGGTAGGTAGGTCAGTATTTCACTTTTACTATTTATTTTCTTTTCCTTTTTTGTGCATGATTTTGAGTTGTGCCATGGTCTCAGTTGTCCATGGGCCGAGTTTACCCATATTTTTAATGATTGGATTATTTCCCTTGGTTATTGGTTGGAAAAATGGGGGTGAAGTTTTTATTTTATGACACGAGTTGCAAGTTTCCTTAGAACAGCTGTCATATTCACGATTGTGAACATTGGGATGTATCAGGCAATTGATTAAATTTATTGGCAACCCTTACTTCGCTTTTGACACGAGTTTTATAAATTTTTCACTTAATGACAGGAATAAAATAGCTTTGAGTCAGCGCTCAAATTAGGGTCAGTCGAGTAACTGTAAACAGACATATACCATGTATACATGTACATGTATTTTTTTTTTGCCAATTATCACTGTGTATCATCGTACAGTTGATATAGTTACTAACCAAGCGGGCATGATCGTTTTTGAACTGACATGGTAACGAAATCTTTGTTTTGTTTTATCAACATTCAGTGTACAGTTTTCAACATCTGAAATTCCTGCTCCAAAATAATTTTCGCATCGATTTTTTCATATTTATATTAAAGACATATTTTATATTCTAATATATATATATATATATATAGGAACAATTAACTTGTAAATGCGCAAATAGTTGTGTATGTCAACACCAACTTTCAATTTCCATATAATCATGATAATTGTCAAGACATTTACATGTTTTACCTTAAAGAAGGCTTATACAGGACAAAAGTAATAGTTACCAATCATAAACCGACCTGTGATTACTCATTCCTTGAACATTTTTGGTTAAAAAACGAGTATGAAAATAATATTTTTGTGTCGGTGTGCAGCAACTTAACTATCAATGACTGTGCACCATACAGACAGATTTATGTGGTCAGCTAAACACCGTACACAACGCTTCTTTTCGGAATAAAATATAAAAAAAAAACATATATACATGAAAGATTTCAATGCCAATTATTGAAACAACTATACTTTTAATAAACACACAGTGGTCTTCTATCAGAAAGAGAGTTGCAATTAATATAGAATTATATCAGATGAGACGAGTGCCAACTTCTTTGACAAGTATTTGGACATGTCTTTAGTAATCGTTTTTGTTTTGGGAAAATAATGAGACATCTCTTATCCTCAACCTACGACCAAATCATTTCTTTAATCAACAATTAATTTTAGATTGAGTTACATATTGATATTTATATGTGAACAAAGCAATGATTTTCGTTACCGTGTGAGGTCAATATCGATCATGCTTGCTTGGTAAGCAGGCGCGGATCCAGGGGGGGGGGTTTGGACAATCAATGCATTTGAATGGGGACATGTAGTTGGACCCCCCCCTTTGTCCTGGGTTAGGAAGCCCCCTTTTTAAAATGGCTGGATCCACCCCTGGTAAGTAACTATATCCGCTGTACTGGTGATACAAGGTGTTCACGGCAGATCTTATTTTGTATAATTCTAGAAATCCAAGAAAAAATGGGCATTATACATGTATCTATGAAGGAAATCCTGCGATCTAATGAGGGTTGTGTGCACATGGCAGACGTTATTTTTTTATTTAACAGAATATTTGAATCATTATACACATGTTTATGTTCCTAATATTTAAAAAAGTATCTGTTTGTAATTAAATGATTACCTTTTCTTTCAGCTTACCTGTTAATTACAAGATACACTAGTATGCCATTCCAAGTTTGATGAAATATAAAGTGATGGTTTGAAATTGGAGAGTTTTATTTTTATACACAGGTAATCAGCTAACTTTTGTACAATGAGACAACTCTCCTCAAGTGTCCAAATGACACCAAAATTAACAACTATAGTTATAGGTCACTGTATGGCCTTCAACAATGAGCAAAGCCCATTCTGCATATTCAGCTACAAAAGGCCCCTAAATTGCAAATGTATTTTTTAGCAATTCAAAGGAGAAAACTAACAGTCTAATATGTAACACAGCAACATAGACAACCACTGAATTACAGGCACGTGCATACAGAATGTGGAGGGGTTAATAGTCTATAGATATAGGAAGATGTGGTGTGAGTGCCAATGAGACAACTCTCCATCCAAATAACAATTTATAAAAGTTAACCATTATATATCAACGTACGGCCTTCAACAAGGAACCTTGGCTCACACCGAACTTAAAGCTATAAAGGGCCCCAAAATTACTAGTGTAAAACCATTCTTACGGTAAAACCAAGTCCAACAGTCTAATCTATATAAAAAAAACAAGAAACACATATAAATTTCATAAACAAAAGACAACTACTGTATATGCTAGTGAGTGTTTTTTAATTTGTGCAAATAAATTTCTGTTTTCTTACATTGTAAGAATATTAATGTACATGTATGATGTATATTCAGAAGTTATTGTAATGTTTTATATAGCAAATTTGCATTTTGAATATTGCAATAATGGAACTCACATTCTGATCTCAATAAATATAACTCATTTTATTTTAAAGTTTTATCAAAGTAGTGCACCTTATTAAAATGTGTGTGAAAAATTACATCCTTGTTCAAATGTTTAATGAAATTTCTCGCTACATTGAAGACCCATTGGTGGCCTTCGGCTGTTGTCTGCTCTATTGTCGGGTTGTTGTTGTTTTAACACATCCCTATTTCCTTTCTCAATTTTATTATTCATGTTATTAAATAAAGACCAGGGAATTATGTTGTTTGCATTTTAACAGTTACTTCTTGAAGAAATATGTTTGCACTTACTTTTTAATACTTTAATCATAAATATCATGTTAAACATTTCATTTAAATATATATACATGTACATTATATTTGCATTTTCATATTTCAGCAATGATGATCACCTGTACCGAGACAGCAGAAGAAAGTTACTTATGTATAACTCATCATGACCATTTAATACCGAAAATCTGATTAAAATTTGTTTGGAAAGCCACCAAATATTTCAATGAAAGAAGAAAAAAGACAGCAATTCTATATCATGTATATCATGTACTAAGCAGAAGCATTTGCTGTTTCAAGACCCAGTTGAATTGGAGTTTAGTGTTTTGATGCAGTGAGACAGAGGAATATTTAAGTGAACAGTTTAGCTTCTTTTTCATCATCGTGATCATTAAAGTTGATGTTTACCATCGGAGAGAGCTTTTTCCTCAGTTGAAATGAATTCTAAATACAGGCAGTTTGGAGACTTTGTATATTTCTTACAATTGGAGTTCTAAAAAGGATTACATTTAAAAAAAAAAGTGTTGCAACAGTTTCATGGATTTAATTTGTGGTCTCTTTCGTGAAATATTTGAAAAATCTGCAATATCTAACCAAGTAGTTTATAAGAGATCTACAGATGAACATATGACATGTATGACATTCAGATGAATTTGAAAGAAGGAAATATATTTATTTATAAGACTTTAATATGAGTGTTTAGTTATTTTTTGGCAATTACAGGCATGACAGGGAGTAATTATAAGATAAAGTTATTTGATTTAAACATAAATCCTACCTACAGATATACATGCGATATACATATATATGCATGTAGGCATACAATTCACTGACACACCACTAATTTGAGTTACATGTACATGTAATGATAAAAGTAAGAATATGACATATAAAAAAAAATTGATTCACTCAGATTGCCAATGAAACAACTCTCCATCAGGGAAAAAATAGTTGTTTATATATTGGCCACATGCAGAGACATGAGAGAACAAGAAAATTTTATCATGATTTATAATTTTTCTATTTCATTTCATATAAACACTGAATACAGGCCTACATTTGTAGGTGTACAAAAAGTTCAAAAGCATAAAACAGTGTTGTAATCATGCAGTTGTTGTTCATCTGAAAGTCGTATGATTTTGATGTTGGGCTTCAATAATGAGCAAAACATCTGTATAACAGCCACATAATGGTTAATTTTGAACAAAATAATTATGAGTATTTCCATTTTGTACATGCATGTATATATGTATTGTACATGAAGATGTGTATCTCATGTACATACATGTAGCTTGTTTATACTTGGAAATCAGAAAATGCAATGTTTTCATTTCTTGTTCTTGTCTAAACTAAAATTGGTTATTTATATAATGACATAAATTAATGACATGATAATTGTAAATGTTTGGCATAAAAAAATATAAATTTATTTAAATGATGGTATTACAATGCATTATTTGTATCCAGGATTTTCTGTAACTGCAATAATAAATCTCACATTTATCATGTTTATTGTCCTGGCATTGTTTAATATAAATTATTATTATCTTGGGACTAAATTTACTCCCACTTTTTTGAGTCTATTTAGAGGATATACATTATATTTATATAAACTTGAAAACTTGATGGAATATTCACAGTATTAGTAGACTAAAGATTCTTATATATAGCATGTTTTGCATAAGATGTGATGTATGGCAATGAGACAGCATGACCCCAACACAGACAGAAATTGCTTTCTTCTTTTTTTGAAATTCCATGCATATTTTTGTAATACAGCTAGAATTTTGATTTAAAGATAACAGCATGTGGTATAATTGTCAATGAAGTTTTGATTAACAATTAAGTAATTTTACTTTTTGTCATGATTGTGATTAGGTCAGGTAAAGATTAACCACTGATGGTACCCTTGTCAATAATATTTGGTAGGCATGGAAGGCAGTAGTTTTATACATTAAAGCATTCATACATGTATGTCATTTTAATTTCCATGCTGACTATTTTGTCCTATCCCCTATGTCATGATTCATTCACCTGAAACTTTTGTAAGAACTGTGATTAATTTAGTGATTTCTGAATGTGTATATTATATATACATGTACATGTACTTAAAAAAGAAGATGCGGTATGATTGCCAATGGCAATGAAACAACTCTTCACAAGAGACCAAAATGACACAGAAATTTACAATTTTAGGTAATCGTACAGCCTTCAACAATGATCAGATACAATATATAATGTACATTATATAATCCTGGAGAGGGAAGAACAAAAAAATTATTATGTACATGTACTGGTACATAGAATTTCTTTTATTCTGACAGAAAAAAAGTACCATTCAGTAGCCTCCAATATATCTCAGCAGGTGATGGGGAAATCAGTTTTCTGATTTTATCATGTTTAATATGAACCTTAAAATATAATGGCACTTGATAATGAAAAAAAATGATTGTGCTGAATGAGACGTACATGTACATGTAAGCACTTTTAGTTTTTTCTTGGCTGTTCGTTTGTATTGGTTGACACTGGCCTGCTGGTAGGCAGGAATTTAATATGAAATCAGCGGCAGAACAAATGGGTCACTGTTTCCAACTTCTTGGTACAAATATATACTACAGGTTGAAAAATTTTGGCTAATGTTTACATGTAAATGTATGTGTCACTCAAGGTTGCTGATTGAATCATAGGTACATATATACATGTACAAGTATCTGAAACTAATCGGATGTGGATTTTTTCACAGATGCGATTAAAATTTACTTTTAGTAATACATTGTATATGCATACATGGAAACCATGAGAGCTCAAGGAACATTTTTTTTAAGTATCAGATACTCAACGCCATAGCTTCTAATCCTTTAATAATACCCCAAAAAAGATACGTTTGTGCAAATATTCAAACTTACGTATACTCATTCGAGGAAAACAGAATTGTTAATGCTTTTGTGTGCTTTCAACCAGAATTAAATTAATAATGGGAGGTCAGAAAAAAAAGTTACCAAGTAACTGTAAGACTGTTAGAATTAGTAAAATATTGTTTTTTAAGATGGAATGAAAAGGAAGATTCTGTCCAAGAAAATGTCAATGAGTGTAGAAATTCACTAGGGACATCATTAAAAAAAAAGCAAGCCATACAAAATACTGCCCTGGCGACTGGTGAAAATTCATATTCAGTGATGCAAAAAAATCACCTTGTCCCTACAGAATAAATTCAAAAAGACCTCCCTATCATGTTTTACAAATTGATACCAGGCGCACTTGAGTAACAGGAGATATTCAACTAGTAAATCTGAATATTTATATGCAGGTAGGAGTTTATGTTTATTAATTAAATATTATTAATGACAAAGAGCAAAAAATAAATCCTGAATTTTGGTATAAAGTTTGTAAAAACCCCACTTTTTTCATTAAAATGATAATAGTTCCCAATATACTTGCACTTGCAAAATGAGATCATCACTAGGACCCGAGCTGTGGATTCCGGACTTGGACAAAAAAGGGGGGGTGCGTGTCCCAACAATAATGGAAGTTATTAATTAAGTGCGACATAACGGGTTCACACACAAAGTGGTCAGAGCCCATCTAAATCCCACGGGTGGCACCTCTGCCATTTGCACAAGAGATGGAATGCAAGAAGATGTAAATATTCTATTTTATGAAAGTCCTGCCTATCACAATTAAACATTCTCTGAAATAGAAACAATTATGAATTTGAAACTTCAATAAATTAAGCAAGCAATAACAGAATATGTGTTTATCTGCCCAAACAAGACGTAGGCTTATTATGAAACGCTTGACGGCGAGTACAAAAAAAACACTTAGTTTTTCCGTCAGCCGATCCGACTTCCGCCGCGTCATTCAAACGTTTTTCTCTCGCCCTTTAAGACGATAATGCTACGACATATTAAATTAATTCAAAAGGGCAGGTGCAAGAACTATACCAACCCACTTGATTCTGGTATTGGTAGAAAGGCGACATTTCAAATTTTCCAAAAAGTGCTGTGCCTAGTTATATAGCGTTCGTTTAAAGGAAATTTCAGAACCCGAAGTGCCAAAAAGTCAATAAATCGAAAAAATTCTCCACGTTTTATTGTTTTTTATTTACAAAACCTCTGCTATCAAACTAGGCACAGCACTTTTCTAGTAAAATAAGTTATCCCGATTACAGGGAGCCCAAAACCAGGGCGATCCGATTTCATCTTGCACCTGCCCTTTTGACTTATTTGGGAAATGTCATTACTTTCAGTTTGAAGTCACGTGACACCAATGTATTTATATTTTTCTATAAATAAAAGTTTGGAATAGATATTTTCTCCTCTGTTTACGCTTTTAACGTGCATTTTTGGCCTATAGGCAAACAAAACTAACTTTGAGTTCAATATGCTTTTTCCTGTGTATAAAATGGAAATTTTTTCGAAACGCCCTTAACGTCGCTGCGTAAAATTTTGGCAGCTCCGTTACCTCTGGAATAGAGTCAGTGTTATCAATATTCATGTGAAAGATAAGGAAATCTTTTCCAAACTTATTTAAATAAAAAAGTGGAATAATTTTCCAAATTTTTAGATCTCCATTAATTAACCCTGTTGATCCACCCAATTTTGATAGATTTTATGTATTTATCTATGTTAGTCATTTTTAAACCCCTATCTAGTTCACCATAGCTAAGTACTGTGCGCTTAACCTTTTCTCTTTTGCTTTTCAATAAAAAATTATAGATAATTTTTTTTAATTTAACAATATATTCTTTTTCAATGTGAAATAGATGCTAAAAAGGTAATATTTGGTATAATCAATGATTTGATAACAGTTACTGTTATTTTACCGATCATTGTTAAATATCTTTTCTCCGAATTTTTAATAATCTTTTCAGACTTTTCTGTTTGCTTTTCTGCATCAAGTTTTTGACATTAATTTTTGTTACAACCGAAAAAAATTCCTAAACATTTCACTGGCTTGTTTGTAAAGTTGATGTTTTTATATTTTTCTTTGCAATGTTTGTGTTTTCTTAACCAAATGCCTTCTGTTTTTATCTGTTTAATTTAAGACCTGATAAAGTGCCAAAAAATCAATCATGTTAAATACTTTTGAAATGTCTTGTTTTGTTTTAAAAAAAAAGTGTGGTGTCATCTGCGAGTTGACTGATTTTTAAAGAATGTGTTTTCCCATCTATTTTGATTTCAAATCCTTTAATATAATTGTTTTGTCTTATTCTACATGCTAATATATCGACAGCAATAACAAAAATTAAAGCATTGCACGGACATCCTTGTCTAATCCCTCAAAAAATGTCGAGGGGTTCAGATATCCACCCATTATTGATCACTGATCCATTTGAGCATAGAATCTTGAAAGCCAATTTTTTTTAATGCTGAAAACATGAAATCCCATTCTAAAGAGTCAAAAGCTTTTGAAAAGTCTAAAAATAATAATGCTCCTTCTATATTAATTTTTTCTGCATAATCAATTATATCCTGGATGTGTTTGATGTTATAACCTATATATCTTTTTTTTACATACCCATTTTGATCTTCATGGATAATTTTTGGTAAGACGTTTTTAATGCGCTGAGCTAATGAATATGCTATCAATTTTGTATCAACGTTTAATAAAGTTGATGGTCTATAGTTATCTAAACTCAGTGGATCATTTTTTTTATGAATAAGAGAGATAACTTCTTATTTCTGAGAAGTTGCTAACTCCCCTTTTTTATATGAAAAATTAAATGTGGATACAATGTATTTCTTTTAATTCTTCCCAAAAATTTCTATAAAATTCTACGTTTAAACCATCAATTTCAGGTGCTTTGTTCAATTTTATCTTAAATAGTGAATCTGTACATTTATCTATATCTAGTTTTCCTTCCATAATACAACTCTCTTGTGTTGTTAATTCATGATCAATATTTGTATCATTAATATAATCATTTATAATTTTTATAAACATTTCTTTTTGAAACTATTAAGGTAGATTGAGTTGAGTAAAGTTTGATTTCCTTTAGTACCATGTGATAATAACGTTTAAAATTATAGTTATCTTGTTATTTAAATTCAAATTTGTTTCCCAGTATTCAATTTCCGAAAATTCATACAATTACTCTTCACAAATTATGGCATTGTATGAATTAATATTACGAAACAAGATCGCATAATTACATAGCAAACACCAGTGCACCTATCTTAAATATCAAATACGATGGATGTCCGTTAGTTAAAAATTGATGTGCATACATAATTGTATAGTTATCTTTATAGGCACTGCACTGAAGTAAACCGAATAAACAGTACTTTGTCTTCCTTATTTCTATACAATAGCCACCCATAAGAAGAAGCTGTTTCATTAGCATTAAAGTATATTAAAACTTTGTATATTCATGTTTATCTCCGCTAGGTAAGGGTTATAATCTACTTCCCTCCTCTTTACCCTTGGCAGATTGTGCCAACATTTGTGATACAATGTTGCGCCATCTATAGGTTGATGAAAGTCACGCCCATTCCGAATAAATTATTCTTGGTCAATGGTAGCACTTTCACTCTCTCCAGTTTGGAGAGGTGAAAACACGGTAAAGCCTACAGACTACAAACTTTGTGAAGCAGAAAACATAAATATATGGTACAATTCTAACCTTTTTGCAAGAAACATACACAGAAACCTCTAATAGTTGATCATATTGATTAAAAACATTTAAATTTTTACAAAATATTGTCGTATGTTTTGCGGGGTAAAGACCTTTTGCAAAATCAGAAGGTGGCAATTGTTTACCTACATTTTCTAAATTTACACGTGATTATATTATATGCACTTTTTTATTGTACACTACCAATAATTTACCCATACTTTTTTGGTACATTTCTACCCTCGTGCATATCAGTACTGTAAGGAAAGACTGAAAACTTATAATGTTATACTTTCAATGAAATCAGTACTGATTTTGTCAGTACTATTTCAGTACTGATTTTGTCAGTACTGTTTCAGTACTGATTTTTTCAGTACTGTTTCAGTACTGATTTTTTCAGTACTGTTTCAGTACTGATATTTTCAGTACTTTTCAGTACTGATATTGTCAGTACTGTTATTTTCAGTACTGATTTTTTCAGTATTGTTTCAGTACTGATTTTGTTAGTAATATTTCAGTACTGTTTCAGTACTGATTTTTTCAGTAAAGTTTAAGTACTGATTTTTTCAGTACTGTTTCAGTACTTATTTTTCAGTACTGTTATTTTCAGTACTGTTTCAGTACTGTTATTTTCAGTACTGTTTAAGTTCTGATTTTGTCAGTAATGTTTTAGTACTGTATTAGGAGGGAATTGGTGACCAACTTTGTTTGTACTGTTCCAGTACTGATTTATTTAGTTATGATCAGTAGTTTTAGTTAAGATATATATATACACATATTTGTATATATTTCTGTTTTATTGTATCAATCTATCAATCTTATCATAACTGTTCATGTACTGCATACATTTCAGTACACGCATTAATAGATCACTATGTTATTTACAATGTTATTTTTCCTAACCAAATGTTAATGTTTTAATGCTTAATCGATGCTCAATTAAAAAAAATCCTATAAACTGAAAACCCAATAAAGTATATAATTATGTTTTAATAGCAAGATATTGCTGGTCTTGGGTTGTACTGTACATTTGGGTTGGTAATTTTTTGTCTCTTTGACATATTGTATGTTTCCATCCTTTATGTATGTTGTAATTCATTCTAAATTTTTTTGTTGCTGTTTTTTTTATATATGATTTTTGCTTTGTTTCAGGTTTATCTCTTCAGCAGCTATTTAAGTAATTTTCTTATATATAGTTTTTTCGGCTTTATGCCTCACTTACATTATATTTGATAATACCATATTATCTGTGTCCTGCTTAGGTAAAGTCAAAACATAATTACCAAGACTTGAAAATTACAAATGTATAATTATATTGCTTTCAAAACGACTTTAGTGTGGATGTATTGTTATCCAGGGGCAAGTTAAGTGCATGATTGGGACAAGAATAAAAACAACTACTCATTTTGTACTACACTGATCAAATATGCACTAACGAGCTAACTTTTTAACATGCCATCACAACAAGAAGTGAATCCGCAAGATGACGTGGTACCTAACTTAAACAGGTAACTTAAGACTGGGACTGTTTTTCTCTTAAGTTTGAATTCTGTGGTTTTAATAATAATATTTTTTGCCAATACTGATTATTTCATAACAAAAAATAACATAATGCCAGCCTCATTTTTATGCTCATTTGTAAGATTTTTAATGATTAAACCATGTACAGATTTCCTTTTTTCTGTATAAACATTTACCAAGTTGCAATTCTTTTCACTTGTAATTTGTCCAAAGTTAGCATGTATGAAGTATATATCCTGGTACATTGCATGAAGGGAACTCTTAAAATTTACAACTGCACCAATTGTTACTGAACATATTTATATGCTAGTATACATATATTATAGAAATCATATTTACAATCTGTTTGTTGATTTATCACATTGAATAACAAATATTAATGATTTTTTACAAACATATGAAAAAGATGTTTAGAACTGCTGAAAATGTACACTCATTTTAGGTCATCAACTTTTCCCAAAAACTGTATTATTTTTTTCAAGCAATTTGATCCAATGTGGTACAAACTTGATACAATAAGGTTAAAACTTAATCACAGTTGGTAACAACTATTATAAAGATTTTTTTTTGATAATTTCTATTTAAGCTTGCAAGATAAATTTGATCAACTTGGTTGCTATGTATGTTTGGATGTTTACAAACACAAGGTAGGCAGAGTTTTAGTCATACTGGAATTTGATATGACAATGAAATTAACTTCATTTTGCATGTGGTTAAGTTCAACATAGCAAGCAACTGTTCAAAGTTTTACTGTTCATGCATGCTTTTATAGAAAAATTGTAAAGCAGCATGACCAGTAAATGCCATTCCATCAACAATACATCAAATCAAAAAATATCAATTTCTGTAGAAACTAAGGTCTAATTTAATTCTATATTCTCAACATAATGAAAATTGAACTATCATAGAATAAATATTTGTTCTTATAATTTCTATACTAAATGCAATGCCAAAACATGTAAAATTTATAATAAATACATGCAATGTAAATATTTTTTTAAATCAGTCCTCATAGAATTGTGAAACTATAAACGAACCTATTTTTAAGGTTTTCAATCACTATTCTATATACTTTGTCACTAATTAAGCTTTACTGTGCAGTAAGAGTACAATGCTACTTCTAATAAGAACTTAAAGTGGTACCTAACACTACAGGGAGATAACTCTGTAAAGTCTTCTTAACGTTTTAATTACGTTGTGTAGTAAAATGAATATTTAGCCTCTCAATGATCAAAATTGTTGTTTGTCAAATTGCTATATAACCAGTGTAATTTTTCTGACAAAACCATTGGTTCAAAATTTTAAAATGTTTTATATTTTTTTTCAAGTATTGACTTTGACAAAATTTTATGAAAATTAAACGAGCCAAATTAATTTGAGTGAAATTGTTGGGTACCACCTTAATAGAAACAATATTGATTTACAATATGTTAATAACGGTAGCATATTCAATATTTGAATGAATATATCAGGTTATAAAAAAAAGTGACCATAACACTTTACCAAGGCTTAGATATAGGAAGATATGGTGTGAGTGCCAATGAGACAACTCTCCAGCCAAATAACAATTTAAAAAAGTAAACCATTATAGGTCAATGTACGGCCTTCAACACGGAGCCTTGGCTCACACCGAACAGCTATAAAGAGCCCTAAAATTACAAGTGTAAAACCATTCAAACGGGAAAACCAACGGTCTAATATTTATAATTTTTGGTACCCGATGTTTAATTGCCCATTGTTAAAAACCATTTACCTCAGATATTGCTACCCAATTCTTAATTGATATCTATGTTTATGACAGAAATCACCAATCACAATTCTATCATTTAACCAGCAAATTGCACAATTTTCTACAATTCATTCAGTGAAAAAAAATCATTTGTGAAAAGAAAGAAATTAATACTATTAAATTTTGAAACAATTATGGAGAAAATACAGACAGAGCATAAATATTTTTGATAGTTATTATTGATAAACAATTCCTGCTCTCTATCAACCAAAAATATGCTATACTACAGAAGAAAAAGACACAAAAATCAGCACAATTTATGGTTAAAATTCATTTTAAATTTATTAATTAAAAAAACAGGATGATCGAAATTGTGTTTGAAAACCCTTGAAATTTTCCCATCATTCCTTGTCATAATGACACAACATCCACAACTACCACAATCATGCACAACATACACAATGCCCTGCACATCATCAATTGCAAGAGATAATTCATCAGATGATTTACGTAGTTTATAACAATTAAATACTCTATCTTCATCATCTAATTTTACCATTCTTGAAATGTCTATCAGTGTAGTAGAAATATTCATTATTTCACCAAATTTGACCTGCAAAAAAACAAACATAACTCTATATTAGATACTTTTCCCTGTAGGATTCTTCATTTTTGGAAATATTGATCTAAAACAAAGATTGTTTTTGACTAGCACATGATCTTTTCTGTTCATAAATCTGTCTGTCTTGTGCAAGTCAAACACTAACAAATGTTTGTAGTTTTATTATCTATTAAACTTAATGCTTTTTCCATCAAACGAAACCATACAAATATCAGTACAATACTAGTACAACTGTTGAGCAAGAGGATGGTTGCCAAATAATAGGAGCAGTAATTGATTACCCTTTTGGAGCATTAGAAGTCACTTCATTCTGTTGTTCAGGGGATTGACTTTCTCAGCCTTTAGTTTTTTATATATAGTATTATGGTCTTGTAGTCATTGAATACAGATCTAAACAATTAAACTGATTATTTCATTTTTTTCATGATAAAAAAGTTAAAACACATAACTGTTTTCAGTGAATACTTACTTGAGCATTATGGCAGTAATAAATTACATCTCCTTTTCTTAATTTTTCACCAGTTTTTGTTCTTCCTCTGGATTTTTTAATCACGCCATCATGACTTCTTTTTACAGAGCTGTGACCTAAAATGTAATATAATAACAACTGTTAAACATTTATCATTAATAAAGTAAATTGAAACTATCATAAAGTGGCTAATAAAGGTATATAACTTGATTTTTGTTGAGCCTGCGACTTTCTGCCTGTCTGGCATGGTTCATCTGACCTTGACCTCATTTTCATGGTTCATTGGTCAATGTTTTATTTTCTTGGTTAATGTTAAGTTTATGTGACAGAACTTTTTAATAAAGCTTTATATTTAGGACTATCAACATAATTTCAATGATTAGTAAAGAAGGCGAGACATTTCGGCATGTGCACTCTTGTTTAAACTATATATCATAAAATTGTTAAAAGTAAATAGAAGATTTGTAAAGCGAGTTTGTTGATAAAAGTCAGATGTTTTAATTGCCAACTCCCTTTTAAAGGTATGTTGTTTTCTCCAAGCACTTAAGCTTCATCCACCAACAAAACCTAACCAATACTACGTTGAATATTTTTATATTAATTTTCAACATATCAACATGATATCCATACCATCATTATTTTCAGTTTGGTTTCCAAACACAAAACTCTGAATTCTACTGTGGCATATTTCCTGAACTGTTTGTCTTGCTGGATTAACTCTGCAATTAATATTAAATGTATTAATTTTGAAATTACTATATTTCTGATAAAATCTGAAATTGAATTCAATAGTAATCATGTCAATAAAGACCACATTTAAGTGGAGAATATAGATTGAGGCATACCTAATTAAAAAAAACTTAAACAAATGATGAACAAAATGATATACAAATCAGTATTCCCTTATATGCAAATCATATCAGAATTATCAAAACATATTTCAATGATATTTCAATGATAACTTATAAATATTTCGATATCATTTTAATTTATCTAAACCATCATGTGACATTTAATCTGTAAAAAAATATTTGTTAGTGACACCTTTTCTTATTATCATTTTAAGTGATATGTAAAGCTTTTAGCTCTAAAGATGTACTGAGGTAAAATCTAAAAATCTAGGTTTTAAAATTAATAATATAAGTAAAAAGAGCGTTTGTTAAGGATAAAAATAAAATAAAAATATATATAGCTAGGTTATGAAAATTACTCCTTTTAATGATGCTTGATGTTACAAAAATTGCCTGAAATGATTTCCATTGACTTTTACATGTTATTTAGCATTGGCATTAATTGGGAAGCAAATTAAATCTATAATCTTCTTAAAATTTGGGAATGACCTTTTTGAACTATTTGAAATCTTCAAAAAAGGATTACCCTTTTTCTGGAGAAAATTTAATCATGTGTAAGAAATTGTGGACCTACCTTTTCCCATTAACTTTCCAGGTACCATTATCCATGATATGTCCAATTTCTTCCACATGAGTCAGTTTATAGGCTGTATCACGGTTTGGATTGTGGTGATTGGTGATATACTGACAGTTCTTCACTATCCCACACCAACTTTCACCTGCCTCTAGAAAAATAATTATACATTATTATCATAGGATTTTATGAAGATTTACTGTGATGAAAAAGAGGAAAGACAATTTTTTTTTAAGACTGGCACATTGTAGAAAATGAATAAATGATATGCGGATAGAGGATAGGCATTGTCGCAAATTAAGTTAACCTGGCAACACACATAATTCAATTTCAATCATTATTTCAGTATAATTAAATGTTCATTCAAGAGAATTCCGAGAAAAGATGTTATCTTCTTTGGCCCAAAAGAAGGTTACATCATAGGTAAACTTTATGACCTCAAACATAAACACAGGGAGTTTTCTGACTTCTTCAAGGCTTCAGAATGTAATAAAATTTGATAAAGAGTAGATTTTTAGGTTCAGCAGGTGATTTGTTTTCCTAATTATTGAAGAAATTACATGTCAATAAATTTCTTTATACAAAATGTCAGCTTCCTGAGTTACAGTCAAGGAGAAACAGAATATTTCCATTACTGTCATCCAATCAAAACCATTGATACAAAATAATTCCATTAGAATGTGTTGTACCTGTTGTGTACTCAGTTGGAACACCATGCATTCTTATATTGTCTTCCGTATGCAAATTGTGATGCATTTTTTGTTTTCTTTTGGTCTCTGGAAACCTGTAAAACAATAAGTACATTAATTGTTAACAATTATTCAATTTGAATATTACCGATTAGGTTTGGTTATTAGACATTGTAAACTGTAGAATTTGCCTGAACCAGTATCAATAACAGACTGCTTCTTTAAAATATTCTCTCCCTTTTGAAGAATTATATAAAAAAATGAAAACAGTGTCAATTTTAACCAATTTACTTATATTTATCTATTTTGGTTACCATGATTTGGAAAGATCATGTGTCATACTTAACATGAGAACTGTGTTTCAAATTGATGCAATTACAAAATTCACAAAAAAAACAATGTCCCAAAAACAGAAATAAGATGCACGGACTGCAAGTGATACTGAATTAAGCCAATATTTAAAGGTGTAAAGACTAATGAAAACATATCGTACATATAAAAACTAATATATGGTTTGATACCTGTGAATGTATTAATAACTCAGAAAAGGAGTCCAGAAACGATGACTACACATGCATGTGAACAAGTTGGTTTTTGTTCTTTTCAATTTATATTTCGATTGAAAATAAATGATTTACTCTTAGATCTGATAATTTAAAAACCAACACATTTTTACTAGTATCGATGTTGTGTCATAAATTATAGAAATTTCATGCCAACTTACCTGTCAAATACCTTTTGGTTAAACGTAATTTGAATGTCTTCCAGGTGTGCAAGTTCTGACTCTTTTAATTGTCTTCTATTAATTAGTTCTATAATCTATAATAAATCAACAATGGAATTTGTAAAATTCTGACAGTATGCACATATAATATAAAATCTTTAAGGCTGTACTTAGGTGATCTAAGGTAAAATTAAATAAATCAAGAAAAAAAAACTAAAGATTTAAGCTGTAAGAGTACTAGTTAAGGGTCAAAATACGCTAAACATTTTGATAGGTCATGGAGCTCCTTTCGAGATATTTGATTGATAAAAAATGGCGGGGAAAAGGTTAAAGTTTCTGTATAATGATATGTAAACAGCAAAATATCAAATTGTTTTATATGTCTGTTACAAAATGGTTAAATGATAATTTTTTGTCATGTGATTTTTGTGGAAAAAGTAATTTTATTACCTCTGCTAGCATACACCAAAGTTGAACTACTTCCTGCTCATATCCAGCCCTTTTCACCACAAATGGAGCAAGCTGAACCTGACAATCAGTAAAACATATCATAATTATAAACTGCAAAAAAAAAAAAAAACAATGAAATATGTCCACAGTACATGTACACTGATGACCCACTACCATTCAAAGTACATATCACATTTTTTGTTTTCAGAGAAATTAGAGAAAATTATTATAAGAACTGTCTCCATTACTTTTGTAATTGATTTTAAAACAGCATTTTTGTTCTTTGATAAGAAGTCTTTTTTTGGTTAATATAATGAGTAATTTAAAAAAAAATGGTAATTAAAAACTTAATACTTCAAAATAGTAAATAAGACAACTTTAAATTGTAAAGTTCCATGCAGTCAGGATTTTTTTTAAGATGGCACCAAACACCTTGACTAAAATTAATTTGGCTCATTCAATTTTTATAAAAATTTTACAAAATATATAATTTGACCCCTCGATAAAAATAAAATATCAAAAAATTGAACTTTCTGGCAAAAAAAATCATAGGATATGACCGATATGTACCAGTTGACAAACACTAATTTTGACCATTGAGAAGGGTAATATTTCCTCAATGATTATAAGAACGTTTAGATGATTTTACAGAGTTATCTCCCTGTAGTGTTAGGTACCAGCTTAAATTAGCATTTATGTAATTTTGTCATTACTTTTTGAGGGACCTTGTTGGCCAAGTGCTATAAGTTGTTCTACTACTGTAATTACAAGCCTGTCAACACGTGAGTTGAAAACCTTTATGTGCTGGTGCATTTGACTCAAACTTTAATTGACCTAAGAACTGTCCACAGTTTCCCAATGGAAGGTTGGTGGGTTTTTTTCAGGCACTCTGGCTTCCTCAACAATAAAAGCTGGCCACCACAATATAGACCAAAAGTGGCCATTGAAATGGTGTAAAACACCAACAATCAATCAATTAATATAGTCTTTTGATTGAAAATTATTTGAATTTTTAAAAAGATAAACTTACAAAAGCTTTAAAATCCTTCCCTTGACTAGATCTATGGTAGCGGATAAAAGAACTTCCACATTTGTGATGAAAACCATTCCACTCAGCACTGTTAATGGCTAGTTGTATGTTTTCCTATTATGAAATGCAAATTATCAAAGCAAGATAATATAGAAATATTCTATGAAATTTTAAATAAATGTACTCTAAAAGACTTACTAAGACTTTCAACACTATTTATCATTAAAAAAGTAGGGAGATTTTTTTTTTACTTAAAAAATTATGATCTAGAAAATATTAAGGCTGTTTATTTTAAGTCAAAAATTATACATGTAAAATGAAATTGGACATTATGAACATAGTTGATGTTGCTTAGTCTAAATGAGAGATATAAGACAATGAAATTATTTATGAAGGGCTTTGATTTCCTTTAATACACATGCCTTTCACAAAATCAAAGCCTAGCTCCACCCCCATCCCCAACTTAAAATCAAAATCAGAATCAAAAGCTACATTTGTTGGGACATTAAAATAAAATTATTACTAGTATATTTTAAAAAATACCTTCTGTAAATCTGTGGAGCTACTGAGCATGGAGGATAGCAATATCGAAATATCACCCAAATATCGGCAGTGCAGTAAATCTGGTGGCAGATCCCTTTCAAAAAGAAATTAATTCAGTAATAATAAATTTATTTGATCAGCAAATTTCAAAAAGTTATGTCATAATTTTATTACAAATGAATGTTTTATGTCATAAGTTATTTCAGATTTACCCTGTACATTTTTATTTACCTATGAGGATCCCACAACTCTGCTTTATTTAGCTCATCAGCCTTTTTCTTCCTTTTGATGCCATGGTTAGTGGAATGTGATGGATACTGGTCTACCTCCTGCAATATTTCCTCAGTCTTCTCCTTGGTTCTTGGCTCACCTTTGCTCAAAAAATTACCTCTATACTAAAATTTGAAACAATAAGAAATGACAAACAACAACAACAACAAATAATTTATTAGAGTCTCGCCTCTATAAAACGGTTGATATCAAACACAATATAATATTAACAGATAAATTTATAAAAGTTTTTCATACCTTTAGGTTTATGCAAACTAAAGTTATAAAACAGAAATGATAAATTCAGCAATTTATATTATTCCACTGCATGTTGATTTTGATATCGAAATCAACATTTGATAGGTTGAAACTTTCACACGTGACATCGAACACAACTTTTTATTCACCTCTGAGTATCATATTCCCCTCTGACATGTTGGGACTAAATCGTGTATTTAGTTGCAGTATAAAATAATCATTAGGTAATGTCTGAAACATTGACAGTAATGTTATATTTATCATGAGCATTGTATAATATTTATCACCTTACAAAATCTGCAATTTTCCTTAGCTGCAGCACCCATACTGTGACAAAACTCTGCTGCCATTGCATTGTCCATCAACCCTATACCCAGCTGTGAAGTTACAATTACATCTTTTTTCAAATAAGAGTCATACATCACTTTCCCTTCACTATTCAAATATAAAAGAAAAAATATGAAATCTGTGTTATTAAAAATTGTTTATGCTTTGTGGAATTTCATAGAATAGAATACTAAAATTTCCTTTTTTTCCTCACATTTTTTTTGAAAGCTGTGTAGTATATAAAAACATGTTTTATTCAAGCATTTCGAAAATTTTTAATATCATAATAACAGATAATTTAGAATGATCTCATCCTAATGACATGTGATAAGTTTCAATTGTATGTGACAACTTCATCATAAATTTCAATACACAATCAAAGTACTGAAGTACTGAACATCGGATGACCGCAAAGTTCGGGGATATGGGTAAGCAACACTCAGGGGCTATGGGTTTTGTATCGACGTGCTTTAACCAATCAAAATCCTAGAAATATACTAAGCCGGGGATAATACAAGTTCGTGCATGATGATGAATAAATGACAGCAAAATACAACCGCACCGTATTAACTATTATATTGTAGTGATACAAATCAGTATACCTGGGACTATTATACTAATATAAGTATACACTGGTTTGTTGTTATATATTATATTAATATTACAGTTGCATGTATATATAATTTTCATCTATTTGTATATCATTCTATTCTACTATTAGAATTATAGTGCAGTGCATGATGGACACTCTTCTGTAAAAAAAAAATATTTCTAAATGATTGAATATGAGAAGCCATTCATATTTTCCCACAAAACAATAAATATACCAACAGATGGATTGAAAAGACCAGAAAACATAACTGCTATCAGAGATGGGGAAAATTATGTAGAAATCTGTAAATAAAAGATATATTGAGTTGGACAACTGTCCATTTATATAAATATTAAAATCAGAATGAGTTAACTTACTGGTAAAGTGTGTTCAGGTCTTCTACAACTGGTGTTGCTAGAGATTTAGCATCTCCTGATGTAACACCAAGAAAATGATGCGAATTTTTTGCCATTTTCTCTTTAGCAGGAATACCAGCTATTTGTAAGGTCCAAACATTTATTGGATTCCACTTCTTTGATCTAAAAAAAAAGTCCAAACTTGACAGTAGAAAACCTGTAATGGTACAGATTTTTTCACGTAAAGTGGTAGGACAGTTTAAACAAGAGAAGACACAGACCAGTGTGGATACTTTGGACAGTATCCAGAATTCTGAAGTATTGCAAAGAAATATAGGCATCTCACTTAACAGCAATGATCCACTTGGTTAATCAACAATTTAAAAAAAAAAAATTTATGAAGATTTTTAAAAAGCCTAAATCAGTGTAGCAGATGTCAATTATTTTTCCAGCCACTGTTGAGTTAAAAACAAATTTTGATAAAATTTTACCTATTTGCACTAGTATCATCAACAAATACATTCACTGGGACATTATACAGATCCATATTTTTTTCAGTACTTAATTGGATCAGATTTTTCACTCTACCATGATCATTTCCTTCATACACCTGGAAAATAAATTAACACATTAACTAAAAGACTCTTATAACGAACAAGGTTTTAGCCTTTGTGTAAGGTGAGCTAAAATTAATGTACTCATCTAATTTTAGTGTCTATGTAAAGGTATCACTAATTCATCATCACCAAAATACATGTTAAGGTGGTACCTAACACTACAGGGAGATAACTCTGTAAAATCAGCAAAACATTTTAACCACGTTGTATTGTTAAGGAAATATTAAGCTTTTTAATGATTAAATTTGGTGTTTGTTGAAATGCTATATATATATATATATCCAACCATTTTTTTCTGAGAAATTTATTGGTTGACGTTTTTAGAAATTTTTATATTTTTTTCAAAGGGTGAAAGTAAATATTTTGTCCAAGTTTTATGAAAATTAAACGACTCATACTAATTTTAGTCAAGGTGTTGGGTACCATCATAACCCGTAAATCATAAGAAGTACTAGTGCCAGTCTTTATAAAGATCAGACAATATGTTTGAATAAAAACTGAAAATCTCTAAGGATAAGTTTTGGTTAGAAGGATAGTAAAGTACAGAGTTATCTCCCCTAAACTTTTTAAGTCTAATGCATTTCATCAAAACAGACACCTTACACCAATTCCATACACATAATATAATTCTAAATTGTCTGAGTATTATCTTAAGAGAAAAAGACCAAGACACAAACACTTTACCTTTACTGCAGAACCTTACAATCATTTCATAATCCAAATATATTGTATATAAATAGAATCTAACTATCTGAGATATGGACTTGGCTAATAAGATTTACTCTTACTCACTGATCCATGAAAAGTTAATAACTTAAGACATAATTCAGGTTTCATCCTCTACTTTCCCCAACCCCTTTAACCCTTTCCTCCATAATGACGCTTTTTGACGCCACCCCCTTTACTCCATGATGCCTTTTGATGCCTGTGTAGTGCCTCAGTTGAAATGCTTTGACTACAAAATGCCTGTATCAGACTTAAAAAAAATTGTGTCCAATATGAAAAGGATATTCATGAGAATATCTGACTTGAATTTCAGTGATGAAATATTCATTTTCACAATGCATTAATACTTTAAACCTGATGATTTCTTTTTTATTAAAAATTTCCTATGCAAATCAAGTATGTGAAAAACCAAATTTGATGGAGGAAAGGGTTAAAACTTTCATAGGTGTAGCATATAAATTCAAATGTAAGTTTTATATTTAGGACACACACTGATGTATATACTCACATTAGGTTCATTCAATAATACTAGACCAGAAGTGTTTACTACAATAGTTGAATAACTGTAATGAAAAAATAAAGGTTATTAGTTTACCAAAACATTCTTAAATCAAATATCTAAAAAAAAGTTGAACTAAGGGTTCTCAAGAGCTTGTGTTGCACACCTGTATCTACTTTGGTTAATTATATAATAGTTCTTGAAAAACTGGTCATTATCGTGATATATGGACTGCCCACAGGACAGTGGTATTGACTAAGATAGTGATAATGACTGAGCCAGAGGAGAGGTCATTATCGCTGTCGCAGTTAATACCACTGTCCTACGGGCAGTTCCTGTATCACGATAATGACCAGTTTTTTTCAAGAACTATTATGTTTATTTCATTGAGAAACCATGTTTTGGTAAATTCTCATAAATTCGAGTAGTTATACGATTTCTATGACAAAAAGTGAATACCAGTCGTAGTAATACTGCCATTTTTTTAGTGCTATTTTTCAGTATATAAATACTTAATCAAGTTCTCTATAATTTTATAATTAACGAAAATATATAGTAAACAATTCAACAACTTAAATATAATATTGAAAACAGGAAAATGTTTTATAAGAGGGACATCTCCTTAAACAGAGACGCCACGCCCCACCGGTCATTAACAGAGAAACCACGCCCCAACGGTCAATATCAGACGGAAACCACGCCCCACCGCTCATTAACATGTCAAAAGTTCGTTAACGACCGGTTTTCTGGTCCGTTTTGTTCTGCTAATAACCGATTGAATGTATTACTAAAGAATAATGAATGTCATGTGGCCTCTTTTTATCCAATAGGAGAAGCTTATTCTTAACCGATATGAAATAACATTTGTTATTATTCCAAAGTTGATGAGACTTCAACTTCATCATAAACAACCTGGACCAAAAACTTTAAATTAAAAAGTACTGTTTTTCTCTATCACATTTTTAAGTTTAATGAACTATGAAATGTAGGTCAAGAACCTTAATCTAGCATACACTAATTAAGAAATATTTCATCCAGTATATATATCAAAATAATTATACTTACTTGTCACACTGAACTGAAGCAAAAATACTCTGGGAATCTGATGATTGATCTTCATCCTATAAAATTATAGTGAGATAATTAAAAGTAACTACAGGTATTGGAAACATAATATCATATTACCTTATCCCCCCTCCTTTTGTTGTCAGAATAGTCTATGTTTTATCAAAATCAAATAAAAGAAGTTGCACAACAGCATTGTATAATTAAAAGTATGAGTGGAATAAATATGTACTGGTCAAACAGCCAAATGTATAGATGAACAAACTTACACATCAATATGTATCTCTCCTTAATATTTAGGGTACATGTATAATAAATTGCATGTTAACATAAAGCAAGACAACGAAATCTTTGTAGTTCTGGTTATAGATTCATTTAAATAGATGTTATCACAACAGTGTATTTGGCCATTATATGTTATGATTATGAATCTTATATTAGTTGATTCACATTCATTACATTTGTATTATGTTATTTCAATCCTTAACATAATCTTGCCATTTACTGAGGAAATGCAAAATATTGCAAGGCATGCTGATTATTACAACATATTAGAATTAAAGGAAAATATAAAAATAGACCAACTTTTAAAAAGAATTCATCAACTTTCCCACTTTCACCATTGACTCCATTGCGCACACGGTCACCAACATATATTCTTTGTTCTTTTGAGTTCTTGGCCATAAGAGACTTCATGTCTTTTCTCCACTTTATCCCTGTGTTCTGGTGTGATATGGAATTTGATTCTTTTGGATACCTGTATCAGAAATAATAAAGCAAAAGAGATTATTTTCTATTTTTTGGGGGGAATGGAGGGGAGATCACTGCTGCATTGTTAATAAAACTAAAAGGATTTGTCAGAGAACACAATTTCATTGCTTTTGCAAGTTATAAAGGGGTAAATAAAGTATTCCGTGATTGTGTACTGCAACTGTAAAAAGACTCATCAATTTCATTCAAGCCATTAAAGAGGATTGAGCTTACATTAGACCTGTTGCAACATATCGAATGTAGATTAAGTTAGTTCAATTATCTCCCTTGAAATATTTTAGAACACAATTATTTTCCATTGTGCACATTCTCAATTGCATATTGTAACATTATAAGTAATGTTTCATCAATACCAATCATGCCATTTATGAGGAGTTGTGTTCACAAGACCAGTGGCAGTGTAGCCACATATTGCAATAATAAACTAAGAATGCCGGTAGTTTAATCATCTCCATTAAAATATTTTGGATAATTATTATTTTCCTTCATGTATGTTCTCAGGTTGTGTACTGCAACTGTGTAAATATTAAACCTATCAGCTCATTGGTTAAAGAGGAGTTAGCCGTACAAGACATATGGAGGGTTTGACAGACAGACAAATATACCTTTGAATTTGTTTGGCGATTCTAACTTTTGAAAGCTGCAAATTGATGATATCAGATGGCTTTATATAATACATATCTTCATCCTCAATTGTTATCTGAAAGAAATATACCAATAAGTAAATTTAACTAAAGAAAAGCAACTTACTTCAGTAATCAAGTAACTAACCTGTACAGAAACTGTAAACATGCACATGTGAATCCCATACCGGTATATAGGTATCACTTTGTAAATTATACATATAAAATTAATGTTATTTACATACTGGTTCCAAGTTATGCTCTCTGTGTTCCATCTCTATTCTAGGATAAGATTTTTTTTAAAACTTCATAGAAAAAGTAGTATAGTTTTAGCCATAAAAGGAGTTCCTATGGGAAATTGCACTGTCAATATTTACAGAAATGCAACCTATAAGATACAAATTGCTATATTTTTGTAATATGATTTTTTTAAATGTATTCTAGAAGTAATCATAAACATTTGTAACATGAAAACACAACATTTCAAAACTTTGGTCAACCAACAATTATCACATAAATGGAGTTATCTCCCATATATCAAAGCTTGTGAAATTAAAGTTGTTTCATAATTTTATCATATGAATGATATTCTATATTAATGTAAAAGATAAAAATAGGATAAATACATATAGCAATATTGTGTTCCAAAAACACCAGTCTTACAGTTTACAAGTATATATATTATATATTTCAAGAACCAAGCAGGATTATACTCAGGTATAAATATATAATAATAAAAATCCAAAAAGTTTAAGTAAATGAGTTTTTGTGGTGCAATTAAAATATTTGCAGATAATCTTTACCTCCCATGTTTTAAATGGACATGAGTAAAAAATTTAAAAAGGGATCTGAAATCAATACAAAACTGTTAGAAAGGGGAGATAATTTATTGATTAGAAATATAATTTAAAGATGGTTGATGAGTGTTACATGCCAATAGATAAATATCAATTCTATTTTTGTCAATTGTAATCCAACAAATTCAAAACAAAAAAATCCCTATTTATAACAGATGATACTCTAAAGAGTTTCTGATTCACAGTACTCAATAAATAATAAGGACATTTTTTTTTTAAATGTATTCTTAAGGATTGTTAACAATCTTTATATAAAAACAGTAATGATACAATGAAAATGAGCAATATGCAAAATAAATATGTGAATCAATCATTTTTGCTATTAATAAGGGGATTATACATTATTTAAACATTTCAAAGTGCTAAATGATTATAAATTTTTCTATTAAGTAAAACTTACTTACCTGAGATGGCTTTAACTCTAACCCCTCAATGTTCATATTCCATATTCTATGGAATGGTGGTATCTGTTTAATTTGGTCTTCAATAACAACTTGAAGTATGTACAAAATATACTTAAATAGTTCCTGATCCTGTAATTACAATGTATAATATAAAATAATTACATAGGTATGAGACCTACAAATCTTTTACAATGTTATTTTTTTCCTAAAACTGATATATACATATAAGTAGCAAAGTGGTGTATAAATTTTATTTTATATAATCAAAAGTCTCATATTAAAGTTTTATTGAGTAATGCAATTGCTAAAGGAATAACATGTGATGTGCAGTTGGCCAATCAGAATCACGTATTATAGTGAAACATACATCTAATGTAATTATATTCAAAGAACAATTAAATTACAAGATTAAAAAGAAGAAGAATAAAGAAAAAGAGATAAAAAACCCAAAATGTATAATTAAGTGTTGCTAAAATATAATGAATAGGGAATAAAAAATGTTGGTGGAAATGTACATAATGGAAGGACCCTATCCTGACCCTCCTTATCCATTATATATAAGGTATCACCCCCTGGTGTCAGCTGCCTTTAGCCCCCCCCCCTTTTCCCCCTTATTTGTAGCTCCAATTTTTCATGAATTTATATTATAGTTGAAATTTGTTGTTTGAATAGTAATTCATTGAAACCTTAACAAAACAGTAATCAATTAATCCACAAATTAATGACAAAAAAACAAAAAAAGAAGCTGTTCTATTTTTATCACATATTCTTCCACTTTCAACTAAGATTCTAAATATAGATGATATTTTTAAAATTGCGGACGGGAAAGAAGACACCTACCTTTTTATTATTTCATAAATATGATAAAACATTCTAATCTATAGATATATAATGACTAGATCCAATAAGTATGTAAACAAATGTAATACTTTCAGTACTTTAAAAACGAATTAAAAAAACTGATGAGATAATTATTTTTAAATCGAAACTCATGCTTACAGTTATCACAAAAAAAAGAATATTTAAAAATGAATATATTTATAATTTGATATGTTAAAAACTAACTATAAATCTTACAATGTTGTGATATTTCGAACCACGTAATATATAAAGGAGCAGCTCCAGTCTGTTTGCAAACGGAAAAAAATCATCTCCAAACGTGGCCTCCGTCCCGTCAACTTCCTCCTCTTCATGAATCTCCTTTTCTTCTGTTATAAAACGTTCATTAATTTGAACAATATCAATATGTTTTCTTGTCTGTAAATGTTTGGAATAATGGTTCTTATTGTGAGATACAAACATACAGCTCTTGCATTCGTACATCTTTGTTTACAAAAATAAAGTTATCGTAAAGTCACGCACCCTCCCATATTACGTCATCAAATATTGTTTACAATTCCGTTACTGTTCACGTGCACTTTACGTTATTTTTTATCAAAAGAAGAGCGTTTGAATAACCAAAACAAAGAGTGACAAATACTTGGATGATTATCATTTAATTTTCAAATATACGGGTAAGTAAAATGTAAAAAAAAGTATTACAGCATGGCTAATTAACATAAGTATAATGCCGAAGGCGTAACAGATATATTTTTCTGCAACCGATTGGTCAAATAAAAGAGGGATTTTGGGAGGGTTTAAATTATTTGTTGGTTTGATTTTGCGTATTTTTTTCCCATTTCTCATTGTCATAGAGATTAAATCTACACTGTATAAATATTGTTTTTTTTACTGGTAAATTACAAGTAAATAATTATTATTCATCCCGGCCAACCGGATAGAAATTTTTTAAATATTCTTAGGCTATGGGAAGGCAAAAATGCAAAATATGGACTGTTGAAAAAGGGGCGTTCACAAGGAAAACTCGTGAAAAGTCCGTGTACAAGCAAGCATTTTTCTGGCCCTATTATTAAAATGAGAAAGCCAGCAAAACAACATATGTCTACAAATAGCAATTGCAAATTTGCCGGCTCTAGGTTATTGGAACCTATCATTGTCGATATGATATTTAATGATATTGTTTACTGGCTTTTATTTACAAAAAAAAATCTTCATCATTTCGAAACTTTGTGATTGAGTTTGTTAATACTGTATAACGTATATGGTAGTCAATGCCCCTCCTTTATGAAATATGATTAAGTTATGTAAATGCACATTGTACTAGTAATTTAGAAAGTAAAAAATCCCTCTATATATACATATACAATGAACCGACAAAATCGAAAGAAAAATCACTTTAAAATTAGCACGGGAAAAGCGGCATAGACATATGCTTTTAAGTCTGCTATTATAGTTAAGATCTGTAATATTTATCATCAGAAAATTATTTATCTTCTTATTGTAAAATTTCAGATATATAATTCACTGTTCGAGTCAACTATAATATATAAATGGAAGACTTTTTGAATGAATTTTTGGGAGAGGTATGTTATAGTTTCATACTTTCTGATTTTTGTACTAATGCGTCATTTTTCAGTTCATGTTCCAAGCACGACGAAAGTCTGGGGTTTAGAGAAGTTTTTATTTATACAAAAGGGAAAAATTAATACATAGAAAAAAGTTCACATTTATCGTGATGACATTGGATATTGAACATTTTTATACGGAAGGAGGCAACTGTCATGATCAGGGATGTAGCTGCCAGTACGACAAGCATGTTTTTCGCAATACAATTCATAATTTTAACAACACATCAATAAAATTGAGAATGGAAATGGGGAATGTGTCAAAAGGACAACAACCCAACCATAGAAAAAACAACAGCAGAAGGTCACCAACAGGTCTTCAATGTAGCGAGAAATTGCCGCACCCGGAGGCGTCCTTCAACTGGCACCTAAACAAATATATACAAGTTCAGTGATAATGAACGCCATACTTATTTCCAAATTGTACACAAGAAACTAATATTAAAATAATACAAGACTAACAATGGCCAGAGGCTCCTGACTTGGGACAGGCGCAAAAATGCGGCGGGGTTAAACATGTTTATGATATCTCAACCCTCCCCCTATACCTCTAGCCAATGTAGAAATATAAACGCATAACAATAAGCACAATAAAAATCAGTTCAAGAGAAGTCCGAGTCTCATGTCAGAAGATATATAACCTACCAATACTTCTTGATTTCAATGTGTACGTGATTTAATTATTACTTTTTTTTAAGTCTCAAGAATCAGTGGATGAGGAGGTATTCTTACCTGATATCAGTAGACATAGAAGGATGGTACGTATACACACTTTTTAGTCATGGATCAAAGTCTTATTAATCTCTTCATGTGTGATTTTTTTTATAAGAGATCAATCCGCATTCAAATTCTAAAAATAAAGGCGGGTGGGGTTCGAAAAAAATCTGATTCCCTAATTGGATGGAAACAATAGACATTTTTAGGCCCCACCTACGATATTAGAGGGGCATTATGTTTTCTAGTCTGTAGGTCCGTTCATCCGTTCGTACGTCGTACCGTTTGTTCGTCCGTCCATCCGTCTGTCAGCTTAAAGTTTTTGGTCAAGGTAGTTTTTAATGAAGTTAAAGTCCAATCAACTAGAAACTAGGTACATATGTTCCCTACTTCCCTATGAAAAGATCTTTTAATGCCAAATTAGAGTTTTACTCGAATTACACGTTCCAACATAGAAAAAAAGTGCGAGTGGGTCATCTGTATACTATGGGCTTAACTTGTTTTTACTTTTACAATGGCATTGTATCTACGTGAGGTATTGGATATGGGATTTTAAACTCACGACAATATTTTGTGTGAATTAACTTTTTATGTATATAATTTTAGGCATGTAAATTAATATCACTTCACACTTGCAATAGAACTTCAAGGTTTGAAAATGTAGTTTCTACAGTGGATATGATATCTACCTCATGATATAAAAGTATTATTTATCCCATTTTTTTTTCTTACAGGAAGATGACTATTCCGCATTGTCTATGTCACCAACAGTGTCCAATCAGGATAGAAGCAGTGACAGGGTATGTTAAATGTCATTTAGTATCATAAATTAATATGATAAATTTTTATATTTGTAAAAGATACAGTGGCGTAGCTAGGTAATTTTTACATGTACACCCTAACATTGGCGAGGAATCCAGGGATCCCCAAAACGGGTCCATGTCAAACAATTGCTGTAGTGGGTTAGAGCTACATGTAGGGAGCAAAGCCCGCGGAACCTAAAGAGTTATCGAGAATGGCATTAAAACTCATCAGTAGCAACATACAGATCTAAATGGTTTACTACCCACTGTTATCTCTTGATTTGTTGATTATACGTGATTTGAAGAAAATTTACGATGACCGTAAATATTTAGCAATAACTAAACGAATAATTAGTATTTTATTACTGATATAGTTATTAATCAATTTAATTGTAGGTAACTTTTAATGTTCCGAAAAAAACCCGCAAACCTTCGATTGATTTTTAACTTTTTTTGAAAATTTAAGGAAGCTCTATAGGTACCTTACCCTTAAGTGTTTTCTTATGCGTTTCCTTAGTATAAGGAGTTTTATGCATACCACTAAGTTTTGTGGGCGTGACTTAAAACAACTAAGATTTTACTTAGGAAATACTTAGTTTAAGATTTTTTATGCATACCACTTAGATAAAAAGGGCGGAGTTTCCTTAACTTAAGAGTTTACTAAGGAAAATAATTTAAGTAGCTTTATGCATACGGGCCCAGAACTTAATCCCTTGGGAACATCAGATGAAACATTACAAATGGAAGAAGAAGAGTTATGCAATACTAATCTCTGTTTTCTGTCGTGTAGATAATCTTCAAACCAAATCAATAAGTTTTCCGTTAATTCCATAAGCTTTCTCTTTAATATAAGGCCATATCTCGGATACTGTAAGGAAAATTCTCCCATATTTGGTATATGGAATAATTCTAAGTAGTACATTCCAACTGGCAAGTGTCATTTGACCTTGACCTCATTTTCATTATTCAGTGGTTAAAAAGTTTTTTTGTGTTTTGATCTGTTTTCTGATGCAGTATGTATTCAATAGGTCTACATGATTTGGTGTTTCATGGATTAATTGTAAGGTGTACATGTCCATCTGGCAGGTGTCATCTCACCTTGACCTCATTTTCATTTTTCATTGGTAATAGAATCATATTCAAAACAGTGTGGCTGTGGACATTGATTGACGACATAAATTATCCCATTGACTGGGACAGATTAGGTGAACGTATGTCTGTATAGACCACTGCTCACTACTTACTTATTATAGAATTTAAACCGTGGGGTCATCAAAGGTTCTTAACGTCTTTAATAATAAAATAATTCGAAAAATTAATTAGGAATAACCTTTATATTTTGATTTATATTATTGATGTAAATCAAAACATCGTGTTATGCCTGATTATTTTTTCGAATAACTTTATTTGTGTGTTGAGAACCTTTAGTGACCCCACAGTTTAAGTATCATTAAAAAGTACATAGTGAGCAGTGGTCGTTACAGACAAACATTCACACAATCTGTCCCAGTCAATGGGATAATTTAGGTCGTCAATCAATAGCCACAGCCACACTGTTTTGAATATGATTCTAGTTTGTGTTTTGGTCTGTTGTTTTAATACTGTATGCCATAAATCAACTATTATATTTGGTTTATGAAAATATTTTACGATGTACATGTAAGTCAGTTTGATATGATTAATTTAAACATTACCGCATCTATATGTTATTTTGCTCAATGCTATTTTTTGGGGTCTGTTTTACTAATATTTATGTTGTAACATATGCGGTTGAAGATTTCAAGAGACAATACAATGGCTTATAGTTATGATACTGCTGTTTTCTTACTTTTTGATATATATAGTCTAATAGATGTGTATTTTTGTAATATGTGCATCATTTCGTTTTGTTGAAATAAAAACATTTGCATTAAGTGGGGAGAGGAACCCGCGAATGCAAGGATATTTTAAACAAGTTGAATATAAATGGGTGTAACTGTAAATTAATTGTATTTTATCTTCTCTTAAGGATCTGGAAGATATAATACCGGACACACCAGAATCCACACTGAGACTTAATACAGGTATGAATCAAGTTTATTCATTAAGGAGATCGAGGGATATGTTGAGTTTATAGGAATAAATTACTTCGTGCATAACATCCACATCCTGAAAAAGTGCAACAATCACATTTAAGAAGACAAAATATGTTTTAGTTGGCGTGACTGCTTACATAGAATTATACTACAACCATATTTATATACTGCATATACATACAACTCAACAAAATAAAATATTTACTTTAAATTTTAATACTTTAAATTTCAATAAAAGTCCTTTCATAGAACACACGAGAAAAGATCATTTGTATACAGACTTTTTGTATAACTTCGTTTTTATTAACCTCTTACATACACATATATAGACGTAGGATTAAGCTAATAAAACATTTTTTATCTTTCTCATATTTTTCCATTGTTGTAGGAAGAAATTTATTTGATTACATCCAGGACATAAAACAATCAGTTATAGAACTGCATCAAAAGATTGACAAAGAAAAAAAATTCCGCATTGAGGGTGCAGTTCAAAAAGAGTTGAATGTAATTGCCAAGGCGGCGTTTGGTACTGACATTTTCAATGTGTCAGACTGTTTCATTGTAAGTATAGCATGACAACTTCGTGTAATAAGCTTTATACTTCTTTTTAGATCTTGTTTTTTTTTAAATGACCATTTGGTCAGCGCCGGGGAAATAAGAAATATATTACTATGACGACTCCGAATAAGCTGCCTTCAATAAAACTGATAAAAAATAGCGTATTCATTTAGCTATTGCTATTCTGCTGGCGCCATCAATATAGCAAAACGGTTATTATGCAAGTTCGTTTTAAAGGAAGAAATTTTACTATTTGGTCCCCTTTCAAATGAGTCAAAATAAATGTTCAAGTTTATGGTCCAATGTTGGTGTATTTTAGTTTCAAAGGATCCAAAGATTTTTAATTTTAATTCTTATAAATTATGCATTATTGGAGTAAATTACGATCATTTTTATAAATTTGTCCTTAATTGCGCAGTTTTAGAGTTAAATTTATATCAGGGTCAAAAACATTAACTTTGTTGGAATGAAAAAATAAATGAATATATTGTGTTTTTTTTGTATACTGTGCAGTCTTGGACATTTTATTTATACTCAGTTGTATTTTTCACATGTAATCAATCTTGAGCTTATCAGTATAAAAAAAATGCAAGAAAATAATGCATTTTTATCATGGTTTAAAGGACGAAATAAAGCAGCTGATCCAATTGGAAATGAGCAGAACCCCTACTGCACTTGAAGTAAGAATGGCCAAACAGCATATCAGAAAGAAGTTTAGCATGGAGTATAGACCTGCTATGTACAGAACTGTAAGATATATTTTGAATAAGGGCTGTCTTTATACATCAGCATGATACATGTATATACTGAGCCAAAAAATAACACTATACTCATTTCCGTATTTTGACCCTCCAGCGCTCCATACAAAATAAATCCTCATGAATGTGAGTGATAAACATTCATGTTGCTTTTAGCATGTCATAATTATTGGTTATTATCTAAATTATATGTTGCTATGAATTTGTATTAATATAGAGTTAATGCATGAATATTGGGGAATATTGTCCAGAGTAGAATTTTATATTGCACGAGCTTGCGATATATATGTTCTACGATAGACAATATTTCACAATATTCATGCAATAAACCTTTTATTGTATAGCAATATATCATAGTTAAAAGCAAAAAATGGTTTAAAGTACGATTTTGTCGTTGATGAGGTCATGAATTTTGAAGATTTATTGCACTAGTGCAATGTTAGAATTTATTGCACGCTAACTTTTGGTTACTTTCTGTGGGAAATATCATATTGCTATACAATAAAATAAAATTTCCCATTTTTGTTGCTAAACCTTTTTTGGCTCAGTATAAATATAAAATCTTATATAAGAATAATATAAATATAAAATCTTATATTAGCATAATATAAATATAAAAGCTTATACTATCATAATAGAAATATAATATAGGGTTATTACACGAATATTGGGGAATATTGTCCCGAGTAGAATTTTATATTGCACAAGCTTGTGAGTGCAATATATGTTCTACGAGGGCAATATTCCCCAATATTCCCCAATATTCATGCAATAACACTTTTATTGTATAGCAATATAATGTTTTAAGGTAAAAATTGTTTTAAACTACAAATTTGTCGTTGATGACGTCATGAATTTTGAAGATTTATTGCACTAGTGCAATATTGTAATTCATCATATACACACGTGACAGACTAAACAACATATGATTTTTACCGTATGATAATAGCATTAAATTAAAGTATTTTCCATGGGGCTCTTGGGCTGATATTGAACCTAGGGCTGATAATGTATGCGATATGAAAAATGACATGTACTAATCTGATATTATTGCACGCTAACTTTTGGTTACCTTCTGTGGAAAATATTATATTGCTATACAATAAAATCATATATTATCATAATACAAATATTTAATATAATTCAGTATACCCCGTTGTAGTTTTATCCTGGTCCTTCTGTACTTCGTACGTATGTACGTCTATACATCCTAACATTTGTTTTTCGTTCTCTTTTTTTACTTTAGCTGGTTCTTAAAATAGTGTTATGTAACTTTTTCAAAATGCTTATAACCACATTTTGACAATAATTCGTATCTCTCTAGTGGTGCAGTGATGGTTTAAAGTTGCGATTACCTTCTTTGTCCTAATGGAATCATAAACTGTATTCGTTAAGTTTCAATATGATAAAAATGCGTTATTTTGAATAATTTCGATTTGATAAATGCCTTAAATTTATCAGAAATAGAAAAGAGAATCAAGTACTTCCATAAAAAAAAATTAAAGCAAAAGAGACATACATGTGTGATTGTATTGTACACACTGAGTCTCCCTTCTCTCTGTTTTTATTTTTTCATGACTAAATTATGTCTATGGGCTGATAACACAATAACGTCAGCCAATCTGAAGACGTGTTACATCCAAAATTAAATTATTCTATTATATTATGTATTATTTGTAGCTAAAAAAAAATATGGAAATGAGAAGGGAACCAATGACCAGAAAATTATTCAAAAGCTTTGCAAGTACGTTGCACCAAACCACTGTAAATACAGTAGGATATAGAAAAAAAGTAGTATTGATAATGATATAATAATTTGAATAAGTTAAAATATCAGCTACAAGCAACAGTGTACACCTTTTTTTTAGCGTCTGATATTTTACAATATTTGCAGAGAAAAACATGATGATATGTTTTCATTTTGTTACTAGTCTTTTCCTCATATCTAAAACAGTTTTAAGCTTAATGAAAGCAATAATGACATCGGCTCCTCTCAGGTTTGAACCAAAAGACACGGATGGAACCACAGTTTAATACCAGAGTGCCCAAAAAAGAATTTAATCGCATTCGCAAATCTCATGACGTTTTGTACCTTCACGTATTTTTCAAATTAATTATTTATACATTTAATCATATAAAGAAACTGTACTAGTAATGAAAATCACACACGAAAGACATCAAATATAACAACCATTCTCTGACAATTTATACCTTTCTGCACTAATTGATATAAAAAAATAGTATTTTAAAGGCTCGGACTTTAATCCGATAATCGTCTCTGTCTGTCTCTCTCTCTATATATATATATTTATAAGTATGTCTGAGCCAGTGACAACTACCACAGATTTATCCATCGGATCACCAGCAAAAAATGGTGATACATGGTCGTGAACATTATGTATATAAAACTCGTCTGAACATCAACCCAACAATGTTAGATCTATAAATTTGCTTTCGCAAATGTTTTGTTCTTCCCTCGCCGGGGTTTTGAATCCATGCTACTATATATATAAATAGTGAGAGATAGATCGATTATAACAGTAAAATGTTCTGTATATGTTAAGTTGACATTATAACGTATAATATGTGTTTTAATTTCTTTCAGAGAATTGTACAAAGAAGGGGTAACATTGTTACAGGTACTTTCTGGACCAAAGTCAGAAATCTGTATGACTCAATTGAAGAAAAGGTACCAGCCAGAAAACTAGCTATTTATGAGGCGTTTCAACAGAAAGATGACAGGGGGGGAAGGGAACAATAAAGTTTACCATGATCAAAACAAAATTGAGTGTTCCTGTATTTGTTTTATTAATTAATTTCACAATTGTATCATATAATTAAGTTTCTTCTGAATTTAACTATATACCTACAGAATTAATGTTTAAAAGCAATTAATAATTATATACAAAATGTAGTGGCGCTTGAAGACAATTTTTCTGGAAAAGTTAGCGTGGGTCATTGGTTCATCCATATGCAATGGCGTTTGCTGTTGTTGCCAAAAATCAAGATTACAAATCGTTTTGAAAACTTATATTTAAAATTACTAAATAAAAAAAAAATATTGAAAGTTCTATAACCGTATGATCTTACAAAATAACCTGTCAGACACATCAAATAAAAAATTAAAACAATAGCGAACACTACAAAAAATCCGAGAGTTAAATTAGCTGATCTGAAATGACAAACAATTTCATAAGAAAATCTGATAAACTGCTTAACATGCTACATTTCGTAAATTTTACGGACGCCATCACGAGTTCATGAATGTGACCTACCAAATTAGACTATTTACCGGATTTGTTATCACATAAGCAGCAGGATCTACTTTCCCTTCCGGAGCACCTGAGATCATCCCTAGTTTTTCGTCGGGTTCTTGTAGTTTATTCTTCATTTTAATATTTTGTGTCATGATGTGCACTATTGTTTGTCTGTTTGTCTTTTTCATTTTTAGCTATGGCGTTGTCAGTTTATTTTCGATTTCTGAGTTTGACTGTCCCTTTGGTATCTTTCGTCCCTCTTTTATGTTGTTTTACCTGAATAGTTTGTTTTATATGGGAAATATTTTTTGAGACATTTCTTTAGTCTTTTTCACGTCGCTGATAAATCAATCTCAACAATTGAATATAGGCGTAGACATGTTGAATACTACAAGTAGAAATATTATCACAGAACTCTCAAAACTATATTTTAATACCAATTGTTCTCAAACAGATGTCATCTGTCCAAATTTCTCCGATAATACAGACCAATATTGAATCTGAGGTGTCTACACAAGATACAATATATAAGAAAATGAATTAAAAAAAAGCCGTCAACATGTCACAATATACCATTCTATACTTACATAATTTGTTAGTTTTCAGATCTCAATTTATTCAGAAGAATATGCATTCAAATTTAAAAAAAACAACAACAAAGAAACACACCAAAATCAACTAATACAGCTATACATAAATAAACACATTTCTGATATTGATAAATATAAAAAAAAAAAAATGAAAAGTAAGTATTCATTAAAAACAGAAGATCACTAAACCATTACTAATAAAATCAATTCACTAAAAGTACCGATACAGTACTGACAAAATCAGTCCTTAAACAGTACCGACATAATCAGTCCTTATGCAGTCCTGCAAAAATCAGTACTGAAACAATACTGAAAAAATCAGTACTGAAACAGTACTAAAAAAATCAGTACTGAAAAAGTACTGAAAATAACAGTACTGAAATAGTACTGACAATATCAGTACTGAACCAGTACTGAAAAAATCAGTACTGAACCAGTACTGAAAAAGTACTGAAAATAACAGTACTGAAATAGTACTGACAATATCAGTACTGAACCAGTACTGAAAAAATCAGTACTGAACCAGTACTGAAAAAATCAGTACTGAAACAGTACTGACAAAATCAATACTGAAATAGTACTGAAAATAACAGTACTGAAATAGTACTGACAATATCAGTACTGAACCAGTACTGAAAAAATCAGTACTGAAACAGTAATGACAAAATCAGTACTGAAATAGTACTGGCAAAATCAGTACTGATTTCATTGAAAGTATAACATTATAAGTTTTCAGTCTTTCCTTACAGTACTCATATGCACGAGGGTAGAAATGTACCAAAAAAGTATGGGTAAATTATTGGTAGTGTATGCAGCCAGTTACAACTGCGACCAATAGAAATCATTACCTCGAGTCTCCAAAATTCTATCTCAATCCGAAAAGAATAAAGAAGAGGGGAGTAAATCGTAACCCTTGGTTAGCGAAGATGATTCATGTGACGAACATTTCTTTTCGAAACTTTTCAGGTAGATTGAGTTGAGTAAAGTTTATTTTCGTTTAGTTCCATGTGACAATAACGTATACAATTATAATTATCTGATTATCTGTATGCTTAAAATCGAGATTTTTACAAAATGATTTTTAATCAATCAAACATTCAAAACCCTTGTTTTCTGCAATTATTTTTATTCTTACTAATTTAATTTGAATTGATGTATACATTGAATGCTTTTGTGAAATTTAAATTTGTTTACCAGTATTCAATTTTCGAAAATTCATACACTTATTTTTCGCAAATGATGGCATTGTATAAATAAATAACACGAAACAAGATATCCCAATTACAAAGCAAACACCAGTGCACCTATAATAAATATCGATTACATTGGACATCAATTAGTTGAAAGTTGACGTTCATACACAATTGTATAGTTATTTTATAGGCACTGCACTAAAATAAATCCAACAAACTGTACTTTGTTTTCCTTATTTCTGTACAATAGCCATTATGTGTATATTAATACGACTGCTTCGAACGTTTGCTTTAAACCAAATCCTACCTTCATCTTCTTCTGCTGGACAGCTCAGATAACAATGGAGACCGACATCGTACCTATGGAAACAGTGTGATGTATCGATTGAGTATGTGCAATTGATTAATTTATGTTCTGAACCAGAGCAGTTTATGTCATCTAACCAAATGGTTCCATTACCATCATCAACAGAACCAGAGGAAACCATCTGTCCGGAACTATAAATTAAAGAAAGATATATGGGATTGGATATTCACTTTTTTCGATCCGAAATTTAAATTATGTAAACTACTTTTAATGTTGAGTGTGATCTTTAATATTTCTAAAGTTTTGGTGTATGTATTCTTCAGATAACTTCTCTTCTATGTGCCGCATCATTCTCTCAAATTGGGACAGTTTGTATCAATAATGTTTCGATAGACACATTCCACCTTTTTTTATCCCCTTTCATATCCACCTCATTTTTGTGCCTTTAAAACACTGTATGCAAGCGGGATTAAAGCATCAACGAAAATAACCCTCTAAACGGTATGTGATAGGTTATGATGTTGAAAACAAATTAATTTAAACCAAATTTAACAATCTAATGGCTTCTTGTTTAGATGTTTTTTTCTGCGTTATTCAAATACTAGTAATAATAAACTCAATTCTGACTGATGTTTTTTTTTTTATATTACTTTCAAAAACTTTTCGTATCATATTGAATGAGAAATCCTTATTTCAAAAGTGGCTGTCGAATACAATCTACCAATCGTTGGATATATAACGAACATCGAATTGTAAACAATCGATACTCTCTCATGAATTTGGTATAAAATAAGATGAATCAACTGATTTAAAATGCTAAATGATTGATACATTTGTGATTCAGCTTTAAATGTAATACACACCAATATCCGAGCTGTCTACAGGCTACTGCTGCATCAATATGATCAAAGCCAATATGACATATTGTTCCCCATTCACCTCTATAATTAATTTCCAGTCGTCCTATATTTTCAATGGAACCCGTTATAAAACGCAAATGACCTGCAGAGAAATTTCAATTATAAGAAGAAGCTGCTTCATTAGCATAAAGTATATTAAAACTTTGTATATTCATGTTTATCTCCACTAGGTAAGGGTTATGATCCACTTCCCTCCTTTTTACCCATGGCAGATTGTGCCAACATTTGTGATAACAATGTTGCGCCATCTATTGGTTGATTAAAGTCACGCCCATTCCGAATAAATTATTCTTGGTCAATGGTAGCACTTTCACTCTCTCCAGTTTGGAGAGATGAAAACACGGTAAAGCCTACAGACTACAAACTTTGTGAAGCAGAAAACGAAAATATATGGTACAATTCTAACCTTTTTGCAAGAAACATACACAGAAACCTCTAACAGTTGATCATATTGATTAAAAACATTTAAATTGTTATTAAATATTGTCGTATGTTTTGCGGAGTAAAGACCTTTTGCAAAATCAGAAGGTGGCAATTGTTTACCTACATTTTCTAAATTTACACGTGACTATATTATATGCGCTTTTTTATTGTATGCAGCCAGTTACAACTGAGACCAATAGAAATCATTACTTCGAGTCTCCAAAATTCTATCTCAATCCAAAAAGAATGAAGAAGAGGGGAGTAAATCGTAACCCTTGGTTAGCGAAGATGATTCATGTGACGAACATTTCTTTTTGAAACTTTTTAGGTAGATTGAGTTGAGTAAAGTTTGTTTTCGTTTAGTACCATGTGATAATAACGTTTACAATTGTAATTATCTTGTTATCTTTATGCTTAAAATCGAGTTTTTACAAAACGATTTGAATCAATCAAACATTGAAAACTGTTGTTATCTGCAATTATTTTTATTCTTACTAATTTGATTTGAATTGATGTATACATTGTATGCTTGTGTGAAATTTAAATTGTTTTACCAGTATTCAATTTTCGAAAATTCATACAATTGTTTTTCACAAATGATGGCATTGTATAAATAAATAACACGCAATTACAAAGCAAACACCAGTGCACCTATTTTAAATATCGATTACATTGGACATCAATTAGTTCACGGATTTGGCTTTACTTTTTAGACCTTTAGGATCATAGCTCTTCATCTTTTATATAAGCTTTGGATTGCAAGTATTTTGGCCACGAGCATCACTGAAGAGACATGTATTGTCGAAATGCGCATCTGGTGCAGGAGATTTGGTACCGTTAATGTTATTGACGCTCTTACAGAATTGTATAGTTATTTTTATAGGCACTGCACTAAAATAGACCGAATAAACGGTTCTTTGTTTTCCTTTTTTCTGTACAATAGCCACCATGTGCATATTAATACGACTGCTTCGAACGTTTGATTTTAACCAAATCCTACCTTCGTCTTCTTCTGCTGGACAGCTGAGATAACAATGGAGACCGACATCGTATCTATGGAAACAGTGTGATGTATCGATTGAGTATGTGCAATTGATTAATTTATGTTCTGAACCAGAGCAAATTATGTCATCTAACCAAATGGTTCCATTGCCATCATCAACAGAACCAGAGGAAATCATCTGTCCGGAACTATAAATAAATGAAAGATATATGGGATTTGATACTCACTCTTTCTCGATCCGAGATTTAAATTATGTAAACTACTTTTAATGGTGAGTTTGCTCTTTGATATTTCTAAATTTATGGTGTATGTATTCTTTAGATAATTTTTCTTCTATTTGCAGCATCATTGTCTCCAATTGGGACAGTTTGTACCAATAATGTTTCGATAGACACATTCCATCTATTTCAATCCCCTTTCCTATCCACCTCATTTTTTTTAACTTTAAAACACTGTCAGCAAGCGGGATTAGAGCATCAACGACAATAACCCTCTAAACGGTATGTAATAGGTCATGATGTTGAAAACAAGTTAATTTAAACCAAATTTAACAATCTAATGTCTTCTTGTTTAGTTTTTTTTTTTCTGCAGTATTCAACTACTAGTTATAATAAACTAAATTTTGACTGATGTTTTTTTATATTACTTTTAAAGACTTTTCGTATGATATTGAATGAGAAATCATTATTTCAAAAGTGGCTGTCGAATACAATCTACCAATCGTTGGATATATTACTAACATCGAATTGTAAACAATCGATACTCTCTCATTAATTTGGTATAAAATAAATGAATCAACTGATTTTAAATGCTAAATCATTGATACATTTGTGATTCAGCTTTAAATGTAATACACACCAATATCCGAGCTGTCTACAGGCTACTGCTGCATCAATATGATCAAAGCCAATATGACATATTGTTCCCCATTCACCTCTATAATTAATTTCCAGTCGTCCTATATTTTCAACGGAACCCGTTATAAAACGCAAACGACCTGCACAGAAAATTCAATCATAAGAAGAAACTGCTTTATAAGTATAAAGTATATTAAAACTTTGTATATTCATGTTTATCTCCGCTAGGTAAGGGTTATGATCCACTTCCCTCCTTTTTACCCATGGCAGATTGTGCCAACATTTGTGATAACAATGTTGCGCAATCTATTGGTTGATTTAAGTCACGCCCATTCCGAATACATTATTCTTGGTCAATGGTAGCACTTTAACTCTCTTCAGTTCGGAGGTGAAAACACGGTAAAGCCTACAGACTACAAACTGTGTGAAGCAGAAAACGAAAATATATGTTAAAATTCCAACATTTTTGCAAGAAACATACACAGAAACTTCTAATAGTTGATCATCCTGATTAAGAACATTTAAATTGTTACTAAATATTGTCGTATGTTTGGTGGGGTGAAGACTTTTTCACAATCAGAAGGTGGCAATTGTTGACCTACATTTTTTTTAATTTACACGTGATGATATTATATGCGCTTTTTTTTATTGTATGCAGCTAGTTACAACTGCGACAAATAGAAATCATTACCTCGAGTCTCAAAAGTTCTATCTCAATCCGAAAAGAATTAAGAAGAGGGAAGTAAATCGTAACCCTTGGTTAGCGAAGATGATTCATGTGACGAACATTTCTTTTCGAAACTTTTTAGGTAGATTGGGTTGAGTAAAGGTTATTTTCGTTTAGTACCATTTGATAATAACGTTTACAATTATAATTATCTGATTATCTGTATGCTTAAAATCGGGATTTTTACAAAATGATTTTTAAACAATCAAACATTCAAAACCCTTGTGTTCTGCAATTATTTTTATTCTTGCTAATTTGATTTGAATTGATGTATACATTGAATGCTTTTGTGAAATTTAAATTTGTTTACCAGTATTCAATTTTCGAAAATTCATACAATTACTCTTCATAAATGATGGCATTGTATGAATAAATATGACGAAACAAGATCTCCCAATTACATAGCAAACACCAGTGCACCTATAAAAAATATGGATTACATTGGACATCAATTAGTTGAAAGTTGACGTTCATACACAATTGTATAGTTATTTTTATAGGTGCACTGAAATAAATCTAATAAACGGTACTTTGTTTTCCTTATTTCTGTACAATAGCCACCATGTGCATGTTAATACGACTGCTTCGAACGTTTGCTTTAAACCAAATCCTACCTTCATCTTCTTCTGCTGGACAGCTCAGATAACAATGGAGACCGACATCGTACCTATGGAAACAGTGTGATGTATCGATTGAGTATGTGCAATTGATTAATTTATGTTCTGAACCAGAGCAGTTTATGTCATCTAACCAAATGGTTCCATTACCATCATCAACAGAACCAGAGGAAACCATCTGTCCGGAACTATAAATAAAAGAAAGATATATGGGATTGGATATTCACTTTTTCTCGATCCGAAATTTAAATTATGTAAACTACTTTTAATGTTGAGTGTGATCTTTAATATTTCTAAAGTTTTGGTGTATGTATTCTTTAGATACCTTCTCTTCTATGTGCCGCATCATTCTCTCAAATTGGGACAGTTTGTATCAATAATGTTTCGATAGACACATTCCACCTTTTTTTATCCCCTTTCATATCCTCCTCATTTTTGTCACTTTAAAACACTGTATGCAAGCGGGATTAAAGCATCAACGAAAATAACCCTCTAAACGGTATGTGATAGGTTATGATGTTGTAAACAAATTAATTTAAACCAAAATTTAACAATCTAATGGCTTCTCGTTTAGATGGGGTTTTTTTCTGCGTTATTCAAATTCTAGTAATAATAAACTCAATTCTGACTGATGTTTTTTTTTTTTATATAACTTTCAAAAACTTTTCGTATCATATTAAATGAGAAATCCTTATTTCAAAAGTGGCTGTCGAATACAATCTACCATTCGTTGGATATATAACGAACATCGAATTGTAAACAATCGATACTCTCTCATGAATTTGGTATAAAATAAGATGAATCAACTGATTTAAAATGCTAAATGATTGATACATTTGTGATTCAGCTTTAAATGTAATACACACCAATATCCGAGCTGTCTACAGGCTACTGCTGCATCAATATGATCAAAGCCAATATGACATATTGTTCCCCATTCACCTCTATAATTAATTTCCAGTCGTCCTATATTTTCAACGGAACCCGTTATAAAACGCAAATGACCTGCAGAGAAATTTCAATTATAAGAAGAAGCTGCTTCATTAGCATAAAGTATATTAAAACTTTGTATATTCATGTTTATCTCCACTAGGTAAGGGTTATGATCCACTTCCCTCCTTTTTACCCATGGCAGATTGTGCCAACATTTGTGATAACAATGTTGCGCCATCTATTGATTGATTAAAGTCACGCCCATTCCGAATACATTATTCTTGGTCGATGGTAGCACTTTCACTCTCTCCAGTTTGGAGAGGTGAAAACACGGTAAAGCCTACAAACTACAAACTTTGTGAAGCAGAAAACGAAAATATGTGTTACAATTCTAACCTTTTTGCAAGAAACATACACAGAAACCTCTAACAGTTGATCATATTGATTAAAAACATTTAAATTGTTATTAAATATTGTCGTATGTTTTGCGGAGTAAAGACCTTTTGCAAAATCAGAAGGTGGCAATTGTTTACCTACATTTTCTAAATTTACACGTGACTATATTATATGCGCTTTTTTATTGTATGCAGCCAGTTACAACTGAGACCAATAGAAATCATTACCTCGAGTCTCCAAAATTCTATCTCAATCCAAAAAGAATGAAGAAGAGGGGAGTAAATCGTAACCCTTGGTTAGCGAAGATGATTCATGTGACGAACATTTCTTTTCGAAACTCTTTAGGTAGATTGAGTTGAGTAAAGTTTGTTTTCGTTTAGTACCATGTGATAATAACGTTTACAATTATAATTATCTTGTTATCTTATGCTTAAAATCGAGTTTTTACAAAACGATTTGAATCAATCAAACATTGAAAACTGTTGTTATCTGCAATTATTTTTATTCTTACTAATTTGATTTGAATTGATGTATACATTGTATGCTTGTGTGAAATTTAAATTGTTTTACCAGTATTCAATTTTCGAAAATTCATACAATTGTTTTTCACAAATGATGGCATTGTATAAATAAATAACACGCAATTACAAAGCAAACACCAGTGCACCTATTTTAAATATCGATTACATTGGACATCAATTAGTTCACGGATTTGGCTTTACTTTTTGGACCTTTAGGATCATAGCTCTTCATCTTTTATATAAGCTTTTGGATTGCAAGTATTTTGGCCACGAGCATCACTGAAGAGACATGTATTGTCGAAATGCGCATCTGGTGCAGGAGATTTGGTACCGTTAATGTTATTGACGTTCTTACAGAATTGTATAGTTATTTTTATAGGCACTGCACTAAAATAGACCGAATAAACGGTTCTTTGTTTTCCTTTTTTCTGTACAATAGCCACCATGTGCACATTAATACGACTGCTTCGAACGTTTGATTTTAACCAAATCCTACCTTCGTCTTCTTCTGCTGGACAGCTGAGATAACAATGGAGACCGACATCGTATCTATGGAAACAGTGTGATGTATCGATTGAGTATGTGCAATTGATAAATTTATGTTCTGAACCAGAGCAATTTATGTCATCTAACCAAATGGTTCCATTACCATCATCAACAGAACCAGAGGAAATCATCTGTCCGGAACTTTAAATAAATGAAAGATACATGGAATTTGATATTCACTACTTCTCGATGCGAGATTTAAATTATGTTTAGTACTTTTAATGTTGAGTGTGCTCTTTAATATTTCTAAAGTTTTGGTGTATGTATTCTTTAGATACCTTCTCCTCTATGTGCCGCATCATTCTCTCAAATTCGGACAGTTTGTATCAATAATGTTTCGATAGACACATTCCACTTTTTTTTATCCCCTTTCATATCCACGTCATTTTTTTTCACTTTCAAATACTGTATGCAAGCGTGATTAGAGCATCAGAGAAATAACCCTCTAAACGGTATGTGATAGGTCATGATGTTGAAAACAAGTTAATGTAAACCAAATTTAACAATCTAATGGCTTCTTGCATGTCTTGTTTAGATGTTTTTTCTGCGGTATCCAAATAATAGTAATAATAAACTCAATTTTGACTGATGTCTTTTTATATTACTTTTAAAAAACTTTTCGTATCATATTGAATGAGAAATCATTATTTCAAAAGTGGCTGTCGAATACAATCTACCAATCGTTGGATATATAACGAACATCGAATTGTAAACAATCGATACTCTCTCATGAATTTGGTATAAAATCAGATGAATCAACTGATTTAAAATGCTAAATGATTGATGCATTTGTGATTCAGCTTTAAATGTAATACACACCAATATCCGAGCTGTCTACAGGCTACTGCTGCATCAATATGATCAAAGCCAATATGACATATTGTTCCCCATTCACCTCTATAATTAATTTCCAGTCGTCCTATATTTTCAACGGAACCCGTTATAAAACGCAAATGACCTGCACAGAAAATTCAATTATAAGAAGAAGCTGCTTCATTAGCATAAAGTATACTAAAACTTTGTATATTCATGTTTATCTCCGCTAGGTAAGGGTTTTGATCCACTTCCCTCCTTTTTACCCATGGCAGATTGTGCTAACATTTGTGATAACAATGTTGCGCCATCAATTGGTTGATTAAAGTCACGCCCATTCCGAATACATTATTCTTGGTCAATGGTAGCACTTTAACTCTCTCCAGTTCGGAGATGAAAACACGGTAAAGCCTACAGACTACAAACTGTGTGAAGCAGAAAACGAAAATATATGTTAAAATTCCAACATTTTTGCAAGAAACATACACAGAAACTTCTAATAGTTGATCATCCTGATTAAGAACATTTAAATTGTTACTAAATATTGTCGTATGTTTGGTGGGGTGAAGACTTTTTCACAATCAGAAGGTGGCAATTGTTTACCTACATTTTTTTAATTTACACGTGATGATATTATATGCGCTTTTTTTATTGTATGCAGCTAGTTACAACTGCGACAAATAGAAATCATTACCTCGAGTCTCAAAAGTTCTATCTCAATCCGAAAAGAATTAAGAAGAGGGAAGTAAATCGTAACCCTTGGTTAGCGAAGATGATTCATGTGACGAACATTTCTTTTCGAAACTTTTTAGGTAGATTGAGTTGAGTAAAGGTTATTTTCGTTTAGTACCATTTGATAATAACGTTTATAATTATAATTATCTGATTATCTGTATGCTTAAAATCGGGATTTTTACAAAATGATTTTTAAACAATCAAACATTCAAAACCCTTGTGTTCTGCAATTATTTTTATTCTTGCTAATTTGATTTGAATTGATGTATACATTGAATGCTTTTGTGAAATTTAAATTTGTTTACCAGTATTCAATTTTCGAAAATTCATACAATTACTCTTCATAAATGATGGCATTGTATGAATAAATATGACGAAACAAGATCTCCCAATTACATAGCAAACACCAGTGCACCTATAATAAATATCGATTACATTGGACAGCAATTGTATAGTTATTTTTATAGGCACTGCACTAAAATAAATCCAATTAACGGTTCTTTGTTTTCCTTATTTCTTTACAATAGCCACCATGTGCATATTAATACGACTGCTTCGAACGTTTGCTTTAAACCAAATCCTACCTTCATCTTCTTCTGCTGGACAGCTGAGATAAGAATGGAGGCCGACATCGTTCCAGTGTTTACAGTGTGATGTATCGATTGAGTATGTGCAATTGATTAATACATTTGTACAGTTTTTATATAACTGCTTCGAACGTTTGGTTTACAACAAGTCTTACCTTCATCTTCTTCTGCTGGACAGCTGAGAAAACAATGCACGCCAACATCTTCATAGTGATGACACTGTGATGTTTCGATAGAGTATGAACAATTCAGTAATTTTGTTTCTGAACCAGAACAGTCTATGTCATTTAACCAAATAGAACCCTGGCCATCGTCAACACGATCAGAGGGAATCATCATTCCAGAACTATAAATAAATGAAAGTTACAAGGGGTTGGATAGTTATTACTTTTAGCTCTGGTCAGTATTCGCATTGCTCAGTTGAATAGTTGAAAACCATTTGATTCACAGTTCGTAGGAAAACAGTAGAGGTACTTTCACATAATCAGCAAATAAGGGTTCATGTTATACTGTAGTATGCCTTATAGGTTCTTGGAATATAATTGTACCAACATTCAAATGAACTTACTTTCAACAAAACTTTAGGAAGCACGACAAAATGTTTATTGCAGTGTCCATAATATTTTTTGGGTGAATGCCAGCTATTTGTTTAGAAATTTCATAATGTCCCGGGATTCAGCAAAAACGCGATTACCGTTCCGAAACGCATTTTTGTCTTTTTCCTGATAAATATTTGTGTTCTGAGATGATAAGAAGACGAATTATTTGAATTGATATTGAATTAACGAATGACGGCAGAATGACATGACAGATTGACGGAATAGCAGAAACAGGAATTGTAGACTAATAAAATTGTGTAATGATTGTAATAATTGGCAGAATTAAGGAATTAAACAATGAAACAAGAACAGATACAATAACAAAATAAAAAATGATGGATAATAGACGTAGATATAACATTATTAATTTCAAATTTTAAAGCCTAACAAAAATGGAAATTACCCTTTATAGATAATGACAATTGACCTGATTAAAATTGATTAATACGGTTGTTATATGCTTTAAGCGCAATACATACCAATATCCAAGCTGTCTACATGCCACCTCTGCATCAACATTTTCAAACTGATTATCACAAACTGTTCCCCATTCACCTTCATTATAAATTTCCAATCGTCCTTTATTCGTTTGACTGGTCGAAAGTATACGCAAATCACCTGTAGATAGTTAGAACAAAAATAAAAAATAGTCATGAATAAAGTAAAAACAAAAATTCGTTTATGGAGACGTGATTGAACATATGTTTTTTTTCACAAATCAAGTAAACATATCATCTCAAATATACAGAGAAAAAACACAACAAAACGTGTTCAAAATCTGTTTTAGTCGGATTAATCATTTGATATGTACGAACAGAATTTTGAAACGCTACGCTATATTGTTCGTTTTGATTGCCATTTTCAAATATACATGTTTTTTTAATCAAAGGTATGAACATAAATTTCCGTAATGACTTTATTGTCTAAAAACAAAATTAAAGTTCAATGATTGAATTGATTACATCATTTTTAATGTTCGAATCATGTGGTACATGTATGTACTGTAATCTTGGTTTCCCCTAATGAATGGTTGTGCCATCGTCAAAGCATTACTTGTCTGTAACCAACGCAAAAATGATTGCCAGAATGGTCAACCAATTCTGTTTTGGCATTTTTCGAGTTATGTTTTGTACCTTCTGATTTAACTTGTGTTCCATCAATAAAAGTGTGATTTAACAAGTATTTAGTTTAACCTTAGGGCTTTAAATAGGTGTTATTGTTCTATAGTCGATTGTGTTGCATCTAAGTTCATGGGAAACATTTATGGCATAAATATGTGTGCCATGGCATTTAGTTATTCAGGCAGTTAACATGTTTAGCAAATGACGTTACGTAATCAAATTCCATCGACGTGGAAATATCAATATACATTGATCTGGTTCGTGCTGGTTATCAACTAATCCCATCTGCTAGTATGGTTGTTTGAAGGACAACAACAAATGTTTCTGACTTAAAATTGCTGGTTACAGCACGTTCACGTTTTCCTGCCTGCAATTTTCTTAAGGAATTATTTAGATTTCCGTTGCGCAGTCTCTACATAATGGCGATGTATTTTTGTAAGGGTTTAAGAGTGGCTGAGGATTGAAAGAAGTGTTTCACGAAGAAAAAAACTTTGAAAAAAAAATTAAGGGTTTAAGATTTCGTATGAAGAAATTGGTGCAACTTCAAAAATCAAGTATGTTCAATAATCTCAGGTAAGTCATATATTGTTTCTTTAAATAGAAAAAACATGGTAAGAAAGGTAAGCATGCATAGTAATTATTTGAGGATCAATCATGACTTGCTAAAAACAATCAACAAAATGTATGTTGAGTTTTTAAAGTGCGTCAGTATAATTTCATTAAATAAAGGCAACAGTAGTTACCACTGTTAAAAAAAGAGAGAAAAAATCCTGGTTACAAACTGAAAACCCATGGAAAAACATAAACTATTAGAGGAAAACAACGAAACAACAGAAACACTGAAATGCAACAAACATAGAAACAAGCGATTAGATAATAACTGCTATATTCCTGAACCTGTTTTTTGGCAAGCCAAACTTGCGCTGTATGTCAATGTTAAATATACCGCTAAAATGACAACATTACACGACGGGAATACAGTACAAATAAATGCAAAAACACTAAGAACAAAGAAATACATAAATAAATAATATAATAGTATATTTTGACATGCTTACCACATATTAACAACAAATACTTAAACAATTTAGGACAATTCACTAAACAGCATAATAGCATTAAGAAATGACCGTTACACGAAAGTATCAACGCCACAAAAAGTGACGTCACATGTTAATCTCTGAAAATTGGATATAAATCGAGATTAGGTTTGTAATTATGTTATCTATTATATCTTATAACAATTACAAGAACGTATCTTATAACAATTACAAGAACATTGATATAAAATTGTGTAAGTCCTTGTGTAGTTAAAAAGTAATATCTGGCTATGTTATTGATATGATGGATCAAGGAATTCGTTGTAACTTGTTTATATCCCAATTCAATAAAAACAAGTTATCGTCACGTAAAAGTGATTTATAATAATGTCTTTTTTTTTCTTTTTTTTCCACATTCAACAATATATTGCTTGCTGTTAACAATCTTCTTCATTAGTCCAGCATTCTAGTGAAGGGTATCTTTATTTTGACAAAAACTCCATGATTTCTCTCTGTTTAACAATAATACATTACAATTGATCTAAACTGTATTATAAATATCTCATTTTCAACCGTAAATAAATAAGTATAACTGAAATTCCAATTTATCAATATGTATATCTAGCTTGTTTGGAAAGAAAAAGTTTCCGGAAATAATTCACACTTGCTGTTATCGGTTTTCTATCGGATTTATAATGATGTCAGTTGAAACGAATTTCAAATGCAATTAACTAACCCGATAGCTGGCAATCGACCACACATGGGGATGTCATTGCAGTTACAAGAATGGTCCATATCAGTTGATTCATTTTGCAAAATACAATGTTAGAAAAAAGTAAAATCACAAAAATACTGAACTCCGAAGAAAATTCAAAATGGACAGTCCCTAATCAAATGGCAAAATCAAATGATAAAACACATCAAACGAATGGACAACAACTCTCAGATTCTTGACTTTATACAGGCATTTTCAAATGTAAGAAATGGTGGATTGAATCTGATTTTTAGCGCTAAACCTCTCACTTATACGACAGTCGCAAAATGCACAGAAAGAATATAATGAGCCATTTTTCTAATACATTATTTGCATAACTATGTAATATAAAAATTAAGAACTTTCACTCATTCAATACGTTATATATTGACCTGATATATTATATTGACACTGGGACTTCGTCCTCGGTCAATATAATCTGAACAGGTTCATGTATAACGTATTGACCTCGTAAAACGTCCATAATTGATAAACATACCACTTCAGGTAGTTCAGGGGTATACCGCCGCCATCTTGAATTCTACAATCACAGTATATAATCGGTCTAGATATTTGCCTAAATCTGCAAATTTGGAGAAAGATTTGCAATTTCTTGGTTACACTGTTTATTAATATAAAGAAAACTTAGTGATTCATTGCATTATCGAAAATGTTTTATCAATACCAAATATTTTTGTTTTTAGAATCAATTTTTCAAATAAGCCATTTAAGTGGAGAAAACTCTTTAAGAACAAAATTTATTCTGGACATATAAGGAAATTTTCATTTTTTACGTTAAGCAAGGAAACAAGTTCGGTGACACCATTTCTTCCTTCTATTTTCTTAAAAAATATTATAAAACTAATTTTCTCCTATTTTATTTCCAAATTTTGTCTTATAGATTTCTTTTCATACACAAACATGGGTTTGTTCATGAACAATCGAAGAAAATTTTGGCAGTTTTGAACGACTCATACCATGAAAAATAGCGCGGTGACCCATACTTTTTATATATATTATTTGTTTGAATATTTAAATTTTCGTTTTGGCAAAGTATAAGACAATTTTTTTTTTTTTTCTATACCCCTGAACATGATATGAGAAATATCACCTACTATACATATTTGTAAGTATATTAATACACAAATCAGAGTAGATGATAGCACATGATAAGTCGAAAATAAACTGACAACACCAAGGTAACAAAATTAAAACAACCAAAAGACAAACATCATGATTTGTGTCGATCTAATGAATAAAACTTTTTTACCTGAAATATATGATTTGGTGCGTTGTTGTATTGACCCTCCTACCCAACGGAAGATTAAGCACTTGCAATCTTGTTAAGTCCACTTATAAGTTTTATCCTTTTAGTTTGTGATTTTAATGGCTGGCTGTCAATATATTTGTTTTATACCTATCCTGTTAGTCTTTTTAAATGTTTGAGATTAGTCCTGTCATGCCCTCTTTAAACTTGATGTGTGGTATGATTTTTGTTGATTGTTGATGGCTGTACCGTGACCAGTTATTGCTGGGGTCTGCCTTATCCGATGGAAATGGGTCATTGGCAATTGTACTATATCTTATGGTTTTCATTACAAATGAAGATAAAATAAAACAGGTTTTCGGAATTGGTCTTTATTATTGACAATTTACAGGAGGTAACAGAACAGTGACACTAATTGGTAAAAATTTTAAAAAATCTTTACATTGTTCAACATTTAAAACGGTTTACAGTTGTGTTGTTCCAAAAATAGATCTTTCATTCTTTTACTTATCCAGTCAATCTTGGACAATTATGTATAATTACTCCACAGTGGATAACGCATTAATCAACATTTTATAACTTGACCTTTGGGTGTTAAACGAGCAGAAAAAAAACACCTTTGTAAGTGTTTTAATGTTATTGATAGTAATACAATATGTAAGCAAACCAATGAAAAATTTAATAAATGTTGTTATTATATTATGTGCATATATAATATAATAAAGATATCAAATTAAAAAAATATCCGTTCGGAACAAACAGTTTTTTATAGTTTCTCTTTCATAATAATCACGAAGATATCTGTTTAACTTTAATAGTGCATGGATACAGGTAATCCTTTTTTTTTGTGGTTATTGAAGTCATGAAGGCGCGCCTAATTGTCGATTTTGTCCGTTGAAGGACATAACTCCGAAGTGGTATATTGAGTTAAGTTACATTCTTTTAAAATGATTCTGCAATTCTTATTTGCCCCATATTAGTGTTGATATAATGAATTCTTGTATTAAAGACTAAATATTGATAATTTAAACCCATTTTTGAAAGAGGCCTTTGAACTTTGATTTACAAGGTGTATATTCTTGGTCTACATATGTTTACAAATGTCTTACCAGACAATAGCCTTCAAGACAAAGCGGCCAATTGTAAGAACATTACAGATGTAAGCCATTTAAAATTAGAAATTAAAAATGAAATAAATGAATCAGATAAAGATTCATATAAAAGTAAAATAGAAAAAAACTGACCAAAGTAGCAAACTTGTTCTGTAGAAAAACTTAAAACCTTCACCTGAAGCAAATTTTACTTATCGTTTAATGATTTTGTGCTCAGAAATATGTTAACTTCGTAGGAGTGACCATGGTCCTTGAAATAAAGAAATAGTCGTTACATTAAAATTCCTCGAGAACAAAGACTGTGTAAAACCTGCAAAGTCACCGAAGATGAACATCATTTTATTCTCCCTTGCAAGTTAAACGAAATTATCAGACAGAATTTATATAATGATATACAATTAGATGATGACCATTTTATTCATTTACCTGAAGATCAAACATTATTTTATATATTAAAACCCGCTACCTATAAACATGTTTGAATTTTTGGCTTTTTTTTATTAAAAGGTCATTCGAACTGAGGACAGAGGTCTTATTGTAACATGGATATTAAATATTGTAATATTATATACTTAACTTATGTTTTTTAGTCTATTGGATTAACTTTTGTATATTATTTTGTTCTTTATTTTGTTGTTTATTGTTTGTTTAAACTTGAATTGCCTCGAACATTGTAAATATTTTATGACAATTACTAGAATTATTATTATAAGATGTATAAACTCTTGAAAAAGATTACAGCAAATATGAAAGAAGCTCGTTGTTATTTGTTAATTGCAAGGAAGATTTCCACGTCGAGAGGTGATTTACAGGCTCAATAGGGTAAATCTTTCTTAACATTGGTATTTTTTTTTTAATTACATTTTGTTTATCTTTTATATCGACACATTCAGATCCGATCCCGCTTCTTGTCTTCCAACGCATCAAATAATTTTACGTTTGTTTAGTATGTCTAATTAACTATTTTCCTACGTTTGTTTTATTCATATGTATATCTGGTTTTGTAAAAGTCTACTAACTAAACCTTCTGTTTCTTTTCCAAAAATATCTAAATCATTTTGAATTTTGTATGGGGGGAGTTTATACTTACTGTGCAAAATTATTCACTATTTTATATACAACCATACACTGCTAATGACGTTGCAACAAAGACGGTATGATCTCATTAATAAACAAATATAAGACTTTCAGCACTGAGTCTTTTTCTAGCAATCTTTGATACCACGATCGAAACAAGTATTACTTTTATCTCTTTAACTCTTTCTTGGGAAGTCATGCATGCTACTGTACCTACTACTGCCTAATATATAATGTGTAATTTATATAATGGCACAAACTCCTTTTAAGCTCTTACAATACTAACAACAAACGAATATGAAATACCTTTGCATTTCAAAGATTCATTATATTCTTTCTACAAATCTTGCCATGCAATATATGGCTAGAGATAACCCTTCTTAACACATATGTTTTAATTAAACAAAAGTAACTTTAAACCTATATGACCTCACAAAATGTTTATTCATTTTATACGATAATGTTGTATTTTTTTTCTAAATGGAACTCTTTTGTTTGTTGTTCATTATACTGTGATTGAAACCTTTGTTTGGTCGCTCAAATAACAATAAAAAAAAGCCTGTCCAAAAAAGTATGTTTTATATAGCACTTTCTTCATGAAGATATAAGATTGATGTTTAATTCAATAAAGCAATAAGTTATACTCACAGATCAATCTTTTACCCAGTTTTGTCAAAAATTAACTACGACTACACACTGCGCTAAAACGCATTACCATATTTTTAACGCAATGCGTGTAACCGTCATACCATTTGGGTAATATGCAAATAATTCAGTAAACACCAAAAAGTTTACCTAAATTTAACATTATTCGGGACACAAAATCAATTATATAACAGCTTTGTGTAACAATCGAAAACGGATTTAAAGAACCATATATTGTAATTTGAACTCGATCATTTGAAATATGTGATGTGGAAAACCAAAGAAATTAGTTCGTGTAAACAGTGCTAATTTCGTAAATAGGCCAACAAATCGTTCAAGGTTACATTGAACATTTTAAAACTTGTATACATGTATGTCAACATTATGTAATTTGCTGTAACAGTTATATACGAAAAACCAATACCTTAAGTTCTCATTTTACATTTATAAATACAAGGGGTATGAACATATTATCGGCCGATTACTATTGTTGTCAAAAGAATATTGGTTTCCAATAATGTTTCCATTTTCCTTAAAAAGGTACTAAAACGCAGAACTCATGTTTGTCTTATTCTAAAATTCGTAATCAACGTTCAAGAATGAAAAAAAAAACTGATAAAATTGAATCTTGTATTTTTCGAGATATTTGCAAATTACTGTCAGTTTCCTGAACGATTTAGTAAAACAAGTCACTACAACCTTCTACTTATACCCAACGGAAGTGACGCAAAATGGGTCACCCTGACCTATATGTTATATCGAATGTAAACAAATAATGGCTGTTAAGTAAAATAACAGTTTCGATATATGTCGGTGAAATTCATTACTTTGAGATTATTTATACACATTTATCGAGGCTTGCTAATAACCTAAATATTTTAATCTCACGTTTATAATTAGACAAGTATTGAAAATCAAAAGCACAAATCTGAGACTACAATAACACAGATATTATAGTGAATCAGCAAAAACAGCCTTTTTTATTATAAAATGTTAACACGTGCATCCTAAAGTGGCGAAAGATGAAGAAAAAGAACCATGCATGTTATTTCCCACGGCGGAAAACGGCATTCAAAGTTGACATCCCCAACACTTGCTCCCAAAATACGACAGAGGGCAGAACTCGTTGATTAGATAAAGTAACCAAAGTGGTTTTTCTGAGGTACAAAAAATAAAATTATCTTACTTACTTACCTAAGGATTTTAGTTACAGCAGTATTTGAAAATTATATAAGTTGATTCTCCAGGTATTATGTGAAGAATTTAGTACTGTCAGTCGCCGTCACCCGGAAGTAATCTTCTTGACTGGTTAATCAAAAAATGTATTGATCAAGCTATTTCATTTGAAATGAAATACTGAATAGACTTGTAAATAATCTTTATGCAGAGTTAAAATTCATATTTAAAACTACAACAAAAAACACTGATATAAAATCTTTCGAAACAGGGATGTGCATTCCAAAATTAGGTATGTCCTAAATACTTAATGTTTTGATTTCCCAATTATTTTTTAAATAATATTTGTTTATACGAAATCAACACGGATCTTTTGCTCACATCGAACAGCAAGCTATAAAGTCTCCCCCCGCCTAAATGACTAGTATACTAGTATACAACCATTCAAACGGGAAAACTAACGGTATAATCTATAGAAATAATAACGAGAAATGAGAAACCACATCAACAAACGGCAACCACTGACAATCAGGTTCCTGACTTAGGACATGTGCAATGAAACAATAGTGTAACATCAGAACATAAAAAGACACATTAATGAATATCTATGTATTCCTTCGTGATTTTTTCGTAGTTTATTTGAAGCCACAAGTGGTAGGTCAAATATATTAGATATGTAGACGAATAAGCATTGACACATCTAATGTTTATGGCTCTGTGAGCTGAATCCTAATCCAATGATTTTGAAAGATTATTTTGCATAGTTTACATGTAAGTAATTAGACCCGTTTATGGGGAATCGCTAATGTTAAGTCGATAATATTGGTTTCCAGTTGTAATATATAGTAAGTCTATCGTCCGTGGTACTATATGGCACACTCCCTCAGAACAGTTCATTGACTTTGAAATTTGAAATTGTTTAGTGACAACAGTTTGCGTTTAGATTAATCTATATTAGGCTAAATTACCATTTATTAAAGACTAAGTTCCCAAGTCTGGAAAAGTGAAGAAAGAAAACTCTTAACAATTCCATCACATCAGGTGAACAATTTCAATTTCAACAAACTTGAAATCTATATGGAATGGGAAAATCTGCTTGAACAGAATATTTTTTTCGCCAATTAAGAATCAGAATATATTTTGGATAAAAACCATATCCCCTCCCCTGAAGTTAAATGGTTTTACACTTGTCATTTTTGGGGCCCTTTATAGCTTGCTGTTCGGGTTGAGCCAAGTCTCCGTGTTGAAGAGTTTACTATGACCTATAATGGGTTCCTTTACACATTGTGAATTGGATGGAGATATACGCATACCACATCTTCTTATATCTAATATAGCGTTTAATCACTTCCGTTAACAATATGTTATAAATGTATTCCATTTCTTATAAGGATTTTACAGGTACAGCTCGGTACTTTTATCGATCATTAATTTCAATTGTTAAGTTTGGAGTGCATTTCTTTCTAGCAAAAACAATGCAAACGACTTAGCACGTAAATGTTTTGATAATACGTTTGCAAAGTTTACATAAACTTTGACAAACTAGGTACTCGCTACATGTAATAACGCGTCTGCAGTTTGTCGTTTGTCGTTTGTCGTTTGTTAGTACAAACGCTACATTTACATTTGTTTTTAACTTCATCTTCTGATATATTAAAATCAATCGGGTTCAAGACCAATCCAGTATATTTGATTATATTCCTTCGTAATTCATCCATTTTCTATGTGCATGTCTTTAGAGTAATTAGAGCTGGTATAACTCTGTGAATAATACATTTTTTGTCTTGTGGAATACATTTTTCATAATTTATACTTGCTGGCTTGTAGTAGGATAATTATATGTGTATTCTAAGAATAGAACTTCATATCTGGTATGTGTTTTTAATACTAAAAAGAGGTGCTTCGGTGTCTCTGTGGTCATGTAGACCTACGACAATCCTCATCAGGTATCCCCTATATTTTACCTTTAATGTAATATTTTAGAATGGTTCGAATTTAATTTCACTTATTTGGATACATCTGTTTACAAATAACATGGGCATGCATTATTGCAAGTTCAAAACAGGGTCAGTAAAAACTTATTAAACTATGCATTTGTTTCTTCTTTTGTAGCGTGTAGCAAACGATAACAACCGCCACACAAAGTTGACAAAATTTTGGTTAGAAGGAAATGCACTTTGGGTCATCAACCCTTATGTGTGCGCGCGCCAATTTTGTTACATACTTATACTTTTTATATGGCGTTTTAGTTGTGTTATTACTAACGATATTAGCGAAAACTGAGTTGCTTTTATTTTGTGGAGGAGAGGAATGCTTTTTTTCTTCGGTTTTTCGATATTTCCGCAAAACCCCATTACAGTTGCTGACTCTGGCTAGCTGTTTTGACTGCTGGATACCAACTAATATCACTTATACATATTACGTCTGTGTTGGTTCCCTACCCAATTGTTTAAAAAAAATGGAACTATATACTACTGTCATACAATTGGTAGGTTTGTACTTTTAAAAGTGGCTATAAAACCAGGTTTTACTAGTTTTGAACAGCGGTATACTACTGTTGCCTTTATTTAACGCACCATTTTCTCCGATAAATGCCTTCACTTAGTCAGAAATATTGCAGTTACATTTGACTTGTTCCGTTGATTGTAAGGTTTTGAGTTCAATATGTTCGTTACACGTATTTAAATGCCTTTATAAGTAACATACTATTCATTCATGTTAGGATGGTCTGCGCTAATATATTTCCTTTATATTTTAAATCACTTTATTTTTCAACGTTTTTTTAACTTATTAAATGTAAATCTCTTTTTACAAGCGTTTAGACAGTTTTCGAATTTCCGTTTACGTGTAACATCAGTTGTAGTCAAGAACCTCCTCTTATGAATTTTTTTACAACATCTCAGGACTTAAAATAAGGCGTATAGGTACAGTTTTCAATTTGTTAGCGGGCATGACGTAAAACAGCGAATCAAAGAATTCAACTTTATTTATAACTAATATAGGACAATGCTGTTGATTAAAAAATACTCCATTCCAGGACCTTTTGTTTTCCAAATAATTAATATTACCAATTATTGATAAGTTCCAGTTCGACGGGTTCAAACAGAAAGATTTGAAAGCAGAGAAAACTGTGTATCTTATAATCGGCATGACTTTATCAGATGACAATACTAATACTAAAATAAGGCTTGCGCACAGTTATATACATTAATTCAGTCACGGACCCGCGATATCACGGGTGTGTTCTTGTATAGATATAAGAGGATAAGATATGAGTGCCAATGATACAACTCTCCCTTTAATCCAAGTCACAATTTGAAAAAAGTAAACCCTTATAGGACAAAGTACGATCTTCAAGACGGAGATTTGGCTCACATTGAATAGCAAGCGATAAACATGATAAAGGGCCCAAAAGTCAAGTGTAAAACCATTTCAACGGGTAAACCAACTGTCTAATCTATATATATTTTATATCAACATTCATTCAAAGATAGAACTAAGAGTATTATAATGTCCACTGAACACATAATCACCACAAGTTTGCACCCCTCCTGCTTTCATACCAAATACCCTATATACATGCGTATGTTATGTGCAAGTCTATCCAAGCCATCTTTTATGATCTTTAAGTACATGAACAGATTTTTAGTCTGTCATATAAGATTATATTATCGACCTCTCTGCTATGCAACTACGCAACGTAAGGACTTAGGCATATTCATTTATGCATTAATAGTAATTGAAATGCCATAAGCCCCTCCTGGAGCCCATTAATCCGACTGAACATGTTGTTGGAGAAAAAGAAAAATAATGTATTTGAAATCATAGGCTCACTAAGAAGTTACCATTAAAACAGCCAATAACATCACAGTGTGCTAGTATTTCCGCCAAAGAATATAATGGTTATGATAAAGTTATACCAACGAGATAAATTTGGTTTAAGACATGTAAGTAGGACGGATAATATACTTTATAATACTAACGGATGTTCGAAAAATGTCAATTAGTCCTATTGGTGTTGTACACAATAATAAACCTCGACCATTCTTGCTACGTCTACAATAGCCTACAATTTGCATAGCGAGAATATATGAAGGGTTACGTTCGATGTTGTCCGTTCAAGGATATGTGCAGGGATCCAGTTTGGCCATAGCACTGTGAAGTGACGTACAAGATCAGAGTATAGTTTTTTGAAGAAAAAAATACATATCAAATTTAGCAGTGGCGGATTCAGAGGGGCGGTGTCCGGGGCTTGGAATCTCACTTTTGTTCTACGATCAAACACTCTTGGCTATATATTCATCTAAAAAAAATAAAGATCATTTTACATTTAATAATTTGATATCAGTAACGAAAACTGTATAGTGTTAAACTTTTTTTCAGGCAGCAGTGAAGCAAAGTAAAAGCTGTATAATTCACAGTAAAGACAATCACACTAATAACACATATCAGAGAGAGTAATATAGCTGATTGTTACTATGAGGAAAACTTGTCAAACGAGATTAAAACAATATAGATAAAATTTCGAGGAAGAACAACCTGCTCGAGCGTCCTCTCACCTATGTGTTATTTAATTCGTTATACTGAATGTTCTGTTACAATATCCTTGTCTTTTGAATTTTATATCAAAAGTGATGAACTATGGCCCTTGTAAATAACAACTATCTGTTTTAGCAAAGCGCACTTATACTTAAGCGTCTCAATCTCAATGAAGGCGTAGGACGCAACTATTTTCTTCAAGAGGGGGAGGAAGGTGGGTAATGTTTTTTTTGCTTGGGCCAATTTCATTTAGTTTTTCAACGCTATAAATCAAATATTGTTTTCAATATTTGACACTATGAGGTATGGGGATAATCTGCATTTAGTATTTTTTTTGTCATCTGCTTCGCCAGAATATTTAATTTTCATGATATTATGCATACGAATACTTTTTTTTAAGAACAAAAACCCTTGAAGAAATAGTTTGTTCTCTTATAGAGTTTGGAAAATAAGCCATTGGATAGTGCAGATCTTTCTCGTAATAACCAATATAAGCAAAAGTTAACAAAAGCACCGTATCGTGAAGTATGATAGTGTCTTAAATGGATTTAAACTGCTGGTTGACTACTACGGTTTTTCTGTGAAAGGTTAATAAGGCTGACTAAAAGATGTTCGCTTGTCATGTTTAGGAATTTTTGTCAGTTTTTTCGGCATCCTCTGATTTTATACATTTGAATGCCTAAAAAAAAACTCTTTTGCATGTACAATTATGAGTCATCTGTAAAAGAGGGACGAAAGATACCAGAGGGACAGTCAAACTCATAAATCGAAGATAAACTGACACCGCCATTGCTAAAAATGAAAAAGACAAACAGACAAACAATAGTACACATGACATAACATAGAAAACTAAAGAATAAGCAACACGAACCCAACAAAAAACTATAGGTGATCTCAGGTGATCCGGATGGGTAAGCAGATCCTACTCCACATGTTGCACCCGTCGTGTTGCTCATGCTATATCAAATCCGGTAAATAGGAACATATCCGATATCATTTGTGAAACGGTAATTCCATAACGGTTAACCAACTCATGATTGCGTCCGTACAATTTACGAAGGGATGATTTCAACTTCACCATTTGAACTCTTGGTTTAATAGCTTCCTTGTGAGCAGCAAAACTCTATCAAAAAAATCATGAGAGGAAATGCAAGCACGGGAATATCGTATCGATCTGGAGATATATACTAGTATGCAGGAGCTGCTGGAATGTTGCTACAAAGAAATGGAAAGTTCACAGTTGGAAAGCTGAAATCATCTCTTTTGTCGTAAAGTTTTGTTTTCAACTGACCCTCATTGTCAATTTCTAGATGTAATTAAAGATATGAGGCAGACTTAACTGTATCTGTTGTATCCTTCATATCTTGCTCGAGGGGATAAAGGATACAACAGATACACCAAATATTGAATTATTTAGTGACAGAACATCATCTTTATAGTGGAGAGTAAACTTAAAGGATATTGCTAACTTTTTATCTTTCTTCCTAAAAAGTTCCTGTATAAAGTCAGCCTCATAATAATAAAGAAACAAGTCGGCAAGACTTATTTATTAAGGCTTATGAACAATCTCCTAAACTTTTAAATTAATATGTTTAAATGAAAAGAAAATATTTCAGGTTCTTTCGTTTATATATTTAAAAAAATTAGCAACACATTATTTGTGACTATTTGTCCAGTGACTTTTTGTCCTGTGACTTTTTGTCCATTGACTTTTTGTCCTGTGACTTTCTGGCTGTTTACCATAAAATATAAAGCTACTTAATACATTTAAGAAAATGAGACCTTTTTTTGTTTTGTTAACCATGTTAAACCAAGAACTTAATATAATCATGATAATAGAATTCCCATAGCAATCCTTGATAACCTGTTTAAAAAAGGGAAATGTGTTCCAAAGTAACTGTAACAGTAACAATTTATTTCAATTAGATTTAAGTGTTTTTTGGCATAAAAAAAGCACTTTAATATGGTTTAATTACCTCAGGACATGTGTGTTTTACAGGTAAAATGAAAGTCCTATTTTCTTAAACTCGTTCATTAGTTATCTAGTATATTCGAAAGGCCTACTTATTCAAGGTAAACAGATTTTTAATAAAATTTATTTAGAAATGTAATACATCTGATCAGATATCTGATCTTATAAATGCGTTTGCCCCAAGCAGAGGAAATGTTTTATACTTCACCACTAATCAGAAGAACAATTTTCATAATTTCTTCAATTTTATCCCTTATTTAAATAAATTATATATAATATAAAAAAAAATATCCCAAATTATAATAATATATATATTTTTAATATCAGGTTATTTTGATTTTGTTGGCTGTTGTTATATATGTCAGTTAAAAAAAATTAACAGTTAAAAAAAGTAGCGGTTATTTGGTCCAGTATGGTTCAGACTGGTCAAGTATTGTTCAGACCTTTGGTTAAAGCTAGGTTCACAGTGCTGATCAGATGAACTCGATGATCCCGACTGTACAAATTTCCACGACCAAGCGTAATCAAATTCTTGATATGGCCTGTTGACGAATTCTACACGAATGTTATCCGACTGTACACGATCTGAACTCGACCATCCACGACGCCTTGGTAACTCCATCACCACTGCAACTCGACCACTAATTGACTACATTTTCGATGATTCCGACCAATTAACGATCTCTACACGATCTTTACTAGACTAGCCAAACCAAATCAACTATAATCGATCTCAGATCGAGACCAGATGGACTTTATCGTATAGGGGTCATAGGGATAGTCGGGGATTGTTCATGTATGTACAATTTCAGTATAAAAACGACTGATTTTTGTATCTCACTCGCTGCAGCGGTGGGGGTATTTAATGTTACCCTTGTCCGTCCGTAAGTACGTATACATACGCCCAACAATTAGTTTCCGTTCCCTTAATTTTTGTTTGTCTCAATCAAATTCTATGAAACGTGTACACAATGCTTGATACCATAAAACACAGATAAATTGCGAATTTTGGGTGGCGTCACTTTATCGTTCTTGGGTAATGACTCGTTAAAGCGTTATATGCTGGGGCATTACCTGTGTCCCATATGAACACATTCACAGTTTACATGGTTGGATTCAGTAGTTCACAGAATGTCTGAGAAAAATTATACATTTAAAGTTTCTACATGGAAATAAAGCAGTTGGATTATTTTGCAAGGAAGTTAGAGCTCAGATAGACAAGTTAATAGCTGTGACGGAGCTTGAAGAGAGCTTAGAAGACGTACACATAGGGGTAGACAGCAAAGAGTGTCGAGAATCTAGATGTTGCAGTAGCTGACACGGCGACCACTGTGTGGGAAGTATAAATTGTATTCACAAAAATACTGAACTCCGAGGAAAATTCAAAACGGAAAGTCCCTAATGAAATGGCAAAATCAAATGTATGAGAGATTTGCATGACCTCAACAAACAGGACCCCAATGGTTATTAAAACATCCTGAAAGTAAAGTAGGACGCTGATTTGTTATGAGAGTTTTACTGCTCTTTTCTTGAAAAAGACACATCGAAATCAGCTTTGTCACTCGATAATTACTAATGTTAGATAGCAATATTCATACATTTTACCATCCCCCTTTTTTTGCTTTCTTACAAATTAACCTACTGTTTGTGTCGTATACGTGCATATGTATGTAATCAGTATTTTCCATATATCTGATATCCAGTAACCTGCTTCTTTTTACTAGAAATATTGCAAACAAGGGGTAAAGATGTATCTTGTTTTCCCAAAATTTGTGTACATGTATTTATCACTGTGTGACGAATTCAAATAAAAATCATTTGTCTTTCGTCTCATTTTTTTTTTATAAAATTGCGCCAAAAAACAGTACGAAAAAGTGTTTTTTAACATTCTGTTATCCTCGAAAATATCAAATTGAATACAAAAATAATTCACTCAAAACGTATAGAATGAAAGTCGATTGTATTTGTAATATTCAGGTTTTTAAATCGTGTCCGTACTAGTAATAACTAAAATTCGGTTATTGATTGAAATTGAAATAAACGTCGTACTGTCATGCCACGTTTATAAATATAGGATAATTATGTTCAGGTTTTTATTATTTAGTCATCAGCTGTCTAGTACATTTGTTTTTTACAGGTAAAAAGAAAGTTTTGGTTTTTTAAAAGGCTTGAATTGTCTACATTGTATCAAGTGCATTCAAAAGGCCTTGCGATTTAAGTTGAACAGGATGTTGCAATTTTGAATGAATATTATTTAGAATTCAATACCTCTGACCAGGTGTGATCTTTTCAATAAGTTTGCTCCTAGCAAAGGTAATACTTTATACTTCACCAGTAATCAGAAGAACAAATTGTGATAATAGATCTATTTTGATTGAATATAAGGTTGGACATTTTCAGGGATTTTGTTGTTGTTATCTCATTAAAAAGATAATTATATAAGTATTATATGTAGCTATTAAACATTTGTAGTTTTTATTAAGAAATTAAGGAAAGTTAAGTTTGAAAAAAACCATGCCAAACAAGAATTTTTAATCATGTTAATAAAGTTTGATTACTCTTTATGCACATGTATAGATGTGGTAATCAGGTAAAAGAAAATAATATGTTGTTAATGAACTGAAGTTGAATACAAATACCTGATCGTATAAATTGCCTTTTAAATTATTTGTTTCGAGTTTAAATGGCCACATCAGTGTGTCAGAATGTCTTACGATAAAACCCACAACAAACAACTCATCAAAGATACCAGGACAGATATGCATAAAACTTCTTATAATAATTTAAAATTTGTTCAGAACGGACGGATTATTCTTCATGTCCTACGATAAATTGGATTAGGTAATTGAACTTCAGTGATTGTCAGCCCTGGTCTATAATCTTGCACTCATTCCATTTCTTTATAATTTCAAATCATACGGAAATTAAAAAAACCTAGTTCGAATGGTTGTATTAATAGTTAAGATATACAAAAGTGAATATAAAAAACTTATAGTATTATCCTGTATCATTTTTACAATTCCTTATTGTGTATTTGGTTTACCTAAAACACCTACCATGACAGATAAATAAATGATTTTGAAAATACGTTGAAGGTATAAAAAGTTATGAGATTTCCGAATTCAATTAGGTTCTATCCGGGCACTCTGGTTCAAAACATTGGAAACTGGCTTAACATCCGGGTTGTCTGGTTATAGCAACCCTACTTAATGGTTCTATCTTGGTTCTTTTCTAATTTCTCGTTGAACTTTTAAAAAATATCCGCAAGTATCCGAAAAAAAGATAACGTGGGTCAAAGATGCTTAACTCGTTTTATTTTATTATACATTTCAACATCGCCGGAAAAGAAAGCTGTCAGGTAAATATCTTCTCATTCTAATTTATTTGACATTTGAAACTGGATAAAATGTAGAATCGTATATTTTTACACCAGTTTATCGAACATATTTTTCTGTTTAAATCAGTCGTTCCGTCAGTTTCATTTATTTTTCACTACTCATCCTTTATTCCCGTCAATATTTTTCTATAAGTTTGAAGACTCAACAAATTAATACATGTCGTTCAATTGGCCAACGGCATGTGCATATATCACTTGCAGACTAGTATAAGTGTTTGGTTGAACATTTAACTTCGACTGAATTTTATTTGATTTGCTTTGTTATATTAATATTTAATTAGTGGAATTAATATCAGATTTGGCATAAATACATGTGCAGTATTTGTCAAAAATCGTTCTGTTAAAAAAAAATATTTAAGAAAACATATGAAAGAGAAATAACAAAAAAAATCATAACTGTGTGTGGATTGGTGCCAGTGCTTGCGGAGGTTAAACCATATGAATCTCCAGTAGTCATAATTTATGTGTTGCCGCTGTAGCGGATGGGGCATGAAGTGTTACCCTGATTCGTCCATTCCGTACATCGAAACAATGGTGTGCGTTATTCTTACTTTAGATTACCTCAACCAAATGTTATAAAACTGATACGCAATGCTAACTACCCCAAAACAGAGATCACGTTAGATACTGGTTGGCGTCACTTTTACTGTTCATGAGTTACTAGATATATAATTATAGAAGAAAATGTGGTGTGAACGCATGTCAAGGAGACACATCTCCATTTAAGTCTCAGTTTGTTAAGGGGTAACCCATTATAATTCAAAGTATGGCCCTCAGCACAGATCCTACTTAAATCATGCATCTGTATGCGGAAGTTGACTCTGCGGCTCATAGACACATTCTATATTTATTTAAACAATTGTTTTACTTCCTCTTAATTCTACTTCAAGAAGAAGTAACTTGAAATTTTTTTTCAGGATCTCAATGCGTTTGGTAACATGCAGTGCTAATCAAGTTACATATGACCAGTATAACAAAGTATCACTAGATTGACCTTTCTGTCTAAGTATATGTTTAACATTCTTTGCATTGAATTTAGTTTATTGTTTATGCGTATACCTTCTGTATGATTTTCTGAGATTTAAAAAACAGACCATCCATATCTACTTGTACATGAAGTGAACTGTAAGGTAAAATGATTGAAACATTTTGCATTTTCTATTTATAAATCTCTTTCACAACTGTTAGTGCATGGTACTACTGAAGCAATAAATGATGTTCATTAATCATTGTTAATTGTTCAAGGAGATTAATGGTTTTAATTTTCATTTGAACCTGACATTCTTGAAAATTGAGAATGGAAATGGATAATGCGTCAAGGAGACGTCAATTCGACCAACGAGCAGAAAAAACCAAGGGCCATCAGTCATGGGTCTCCAGCACAGCAAAAACTTCCCGCACCTGGAAGCGGGCTCCAGCTGGTCCTTAAACAAAATGTGTACTTCATGTAGTTTAAAGAAAATAGACACAACACCAAACCCCAAAACATAGAAATGAACTAAGAATTAAAAACATACAAGACTAACAAAGGCCAGAAGTTCCTGATTTGGGACAGGCGCAAACATGCGGCAAGCTTAAATGTGTTAACTGCATGTCAGTTCACTGCTAGTAGTCTGTTGTTATTTATGTATTATTGTCATTTTGTTTATTTTCTTTGGTTACATCTTCTGACATCAGACTCGGACTTCTCTTAAACTGAATTTTAATGTGCGTATTGTTATGCGTTTACTTTTCTACATTGGTTAGAGGTATAGGGGGAGGGTTGAGATCTCACTTCTGAATAATTGGTCACAACGCCCTTCAAACCATCCGCAAATTGCTGTCGTGTTGCTAACAAACATGTTTAACCCCGCCGCATTTTTGCGCCTGTCCCAAGTCAGGAGCCTCTGGCCTTTGCTAGTCTTGTATTATTTTAATTTTAATTTTAGTTTCTTGTGTACAATTTGAGAATTAGTATGGCGTTCATTATCACTGAACTAGTGTATATTTGTTTAGGGCCCAGCTGAAGGACGCCTCTGGGTGCTGGAATTTCTCGCTACATTGAAGACCTGTTGGTGACCTTCTGCTGTTGTTTTTTATTTGGTCGGGTTGTTGTCTCTTTGTCACATTCCAAATTTCCATTCTCAATTTTATTTGTGATCGTTCTTTACCCTCGCCTATATACCTCTAGCCAATGAAGATGCAACAACAAGAATGTACACGCTACAATGTCTCGCCTTTTTTAAAATGACTCTGCTACTTTGCAGTCTTCTATTATATTAAAAATAAACTCATCATAGATAATTCCAATATATTATTAACTATTGCGAAATAAACTGCTTACATTTTATTCAAATTGTCAGCTTTTTATTATTCTACCATATATGAAAAAATTGATATAATAACATGTTTTATATATAAAAAAGAGTACAATTTCATTTTAAGTAAACATGGTAAATGACAAGCACATCTTATGACAAGTAAAATTATGGCAATTTCAACGGAAAACAAAAAAATCTTCACAAATTTTCGTTACAGTATATGAGGATGAACAAGTAAATAGATATGAATTTGATAGTAGTCATAACATTAGGGGTCTACATTTTATTGATTTTACTGAAATAAATATCATAATGTGATTAGAGGCTAAACTAAATGATGTAATATTAAAATTAAATACGAGAAGATAGCTTTTAGTGAATGCTTTGAGAATATCATAAAAAAAAGAAAAAAGATAGCGTCACCATGCGTTTTTTTTTGGCTTAAATATGAAATAGGAAAATATAATGTTGATTCCTTCAATTAATAATCTACATTTCTTATCAAATTGTGCTAATTTAAATGAGAATCTATACCTTAGGTTCTGAGTTATTTATAATTCAAGATAGCGAGAGACAACTATACCACATTAAATAACTATTTCAAATATGAATACAAAAGTATTGACTTTCAATATGAACTGCAGTTGATTCAATGATTAAAAGTTAAGCTTACGTAGAATTATAAAAGGTGACGGTCATCAGACTCACCACTGTTCCTATACGTATGACTTTTGTTTTATATTTTTCACATATTAATTTTTTTTTCAAAATGACTTGTTTTAAAAGCTGGAATGAGTATAAATATAGATTCCGAAATGAACAAAATATAAAACAATTTTTGTACAACAAATATTTAGATTTTTTTAAGTATCAGGGAAGAAATTTGATGTTTAATATATCTATATGGCAAGTCAAAGTTCATATATCCAACAAATATCTTAACAAGAATGTGTCCATAGTACACGGAAGCCCCACTCGCACTATCATTTTACATGTTCACTGGACACGTGAAATAGAGGTCAATATTTTAATTTGACATTAAAATTAGACAGATCATATCCTAGGGAACATGTGTACTAAGTTTTAAGTTGATTGGATTTCAACTTCATCAAAAACTACCTTGACCAAAAACTTTAACCTGAGCTTCACACTATCTTCTTCTTTGTTCAGTGGACCATGAAATTGGGGTCAATACTTTAATTTGACTTTAAAATTAGAAAGATCATATCATAGGGAACATGTGTACTAAGTTTTAAGTTGATTGGACTTCAACTTCATCAAAAACTACCTTGACCAAAAACTTAAACCTGAGCTTCACACTATCTTTTTCTTTGTTCAGTGGACGATGAAATTGGGGTCAATACTTTAATTTCACATTAAAATTAGAAAGATCATATCATAGGGAACCTGTGTACTAAGTTTCAAATTGATTGGACTTCAACTTCATCAAAAACTTCCGCGACCAAAAACTTTAACCTGAAGCTGGACGAACCAACAGACGAACGAACGGACGAACGAACGAACGAACGAATGGAGGCACAGACCAGAAAATATAATGCCCCTCTACTATCGTCGGTGGGGCATAAAAATGGGAAATACTCTTTGACAATTGCAATATGGAAGAAAAAAACATCATATCACTAACATGATTCTGCAATGACAATTCTTAATGTTACTTTTGATTTATAATCCCAAACTGGCCGTTACAAAAAAATCACACTAGAGAATTTTAAATGCAATGTTCAATAAATATGTATGAAGACATCAATTTCTGTTTATATAAACATGCTTTTCTCATTAATGCAAAAGTATTGATTGTTTCCAATTTCAAATAAAATTAATCGTTTAAAGTGATTACACTCAATATTCTTTAATTTATTCTTTAATACATGAATTGCAATTTAAGGAAATCAGTCTGATACAATATTTATTTAAATTTACATATATCAAATCTACATTTTTATATTATAAAACCCTGGATAAATATGCACAAATTAATTTTCATCAACATGCCTGCGTTGGTTCAGTTCATCAGAATACACCTGTATTGCAGTGTGATTAAATTTACTTTTTATGATACAGCAGTTTTTATATTATTATATTTTACCTTAAAATAATTACAATTGAGCGGCAGTCAAGTATAAATATTATAATTTCTTAATATATGAATTTCATTATTTCTTTTTCAAAAATCCCTTTTAACATAATTTTGATATCGGAATATATATATGTTCAAGACCATATGAGTATTTGGACCGTACGCGTACGGTCCGCCCGTATACGTATACTCGTACGGTTCGACCATACGCGTACGGTCCAGCTGATGTTTTGGGATTATATGGGTTAAATTTAAACAAATATTTATCAAAATCATTATTTTGAGGTATACAATTGTTTGTTATTACATGTATATGGATAAAATGATTAAGCGAACAATCGAAATTAAATATTTGTTTATTTGTATATCCGTGATTCCTATTTTGGTACTCTAGGTGACACTGACTTCCACATAATTTTTTTTACAGTAACATAATTTGTTCATGAACGTTGCTTTGCATTTATTTTTTTTTGTAAAGTTCCTTTCTATTTTAAAACGATTGTCCTCCAACTCTAAGTTTAAAATCATAAGAAACGAGTGACCGGTGAAATATAATGTTCTTCCAATTTTTGAACCAATGCATACAAACATCATAAACTTAGTCTTCTGTGCTCGAATTTATCGTTTTTTTGTGTAAATTTCGTATAATCGTCAATTTTTTTTCAATCGGTCAGTGTTGTCAAAATATGGCAGGTAATTAAAGTTCGTGTTTTGAAGCCGAAGTTTAACGATTGTCACCTGTTTGTCAACAATTGACGAAAAATAAACAAAAAAGCATGGAAATTGAGCACGTGTTTAACATGTAAATTCAGATAATAGTTTATTTTAAGGACATCCATGCGTATTATGGTCACCGGATTTTTACGAGATGGGTCAGACTGAGGTCATCTTGCATACGGAAAATATGTCGGGGGAATTGCTTGCAGGAAGGAAGCAATTCAAATAAAGTAAACTTCTTCTAAATATGAATAAATTACAGAATTTTCTTCAGAAAAAAGTATATGTACATAAGTTTTATAATGCAAACTATCCATTGAGTTATAAAAACATATGCATTATTTTTTTTTATTTGAGGTTTCTTATGACTTTAATACCGATAATTTCAATTTCAATTAGTATACTTGGCTTCAATTTATGAATTACTCACATGCTAAATACAGGAGATTAACAGATTAAATAAACGTGATTTTTTTAAATAGTTATAACATTATTATTGAACTTTTTACATTAATTTGAGATATAAGTTATGTTGTTCTGTTATATACATTTGTATCTGATAAACGTCACCAACTTCTTAATATTAGTCAGACCGTACGCGTATTTTGAAAATATACGCATACGGTCCAGACCGTACGCGTACGGTCCAAATACTCATACGGTCTGGAACATATATACACTATGATGGTTACATAGTTCGTAATGTAAATGCGTTTATGTCTCTATTCCATCATGTGAAGAACATCTCTAACATTGTCACATGATTAGACGAAAGGCCTCTTATATGAACACTTGTTAAAATGTATTTAACTATCCCAAATCATCTATGCATTAGTTATTGGATCTGTCTTCTGAAATAAAAATATACAAAAAAAGCAAATAAACTTTAAAGCAACATTTTATTGTTCTGCATCTATTTGAGATTTAATTCATTACATGAAATAATTGGCAAATTATTATACACAAGAACAAAATATATCACGTCTTTAGTGAAAATGTATTCAGTTAGTCAATCACACATGTATATATCAGCTCACTAAAAAATGTGTTATTGATAAAACAAAATTTTCCTTGAAATTGCAAAAACATCATCATTAGTTCCAGACGTTATGCAGTTATTATTCTTCCATGTCAGAAACATTTATTTGCATGCTGGATTTTTATTTATTGTTACTTTTGTTTTCCAATCGTCAACTTCCAATCTGTTAGCTGGAAAATACTATATGCCTAATTTTGATGGTATTTATATATCTAAATTGACAAATTACACTTATGCATGATCACACGATACAGATTTTATTAACATGAATGTGCTACATTCTCAAAAATATGCTTCCAAAATTTTTCCAATCACCATCCTAAATTTCATGGTTGACTGATATCTTTGTATGTTACAAGTTACTAACTAAACGTTTTTTTGGACTTTGAATCTGTTTTGACCAAATAAAACATATTCCCCGTTATCACATCTAGACTGAATTTGAGTAGTTATGACAAACTCCGTAGAGTGATCTTTTCCATTCCGGAACTATTTCCTTTACTCCATCAGTATGGAGTAGTATGCGGATCAGAGCTTAAACTGATCGAGAGTTTTTTGTTTTGCATGTTGATGTATTCATAGCAGGAGAAATGATTACCTCAGGTTTTCCTTTTGTTGCTTTGAATTCTTTAAAACAATACATGATATTGGAACATAATTTAACTGTCGTTTATAATTCTAACATAAGATAAATTTTAAGTATCAATTAAGTAACATTTACATATTCAGACATGAACAAATATGTGTACGGAGAGGGTTCATATCAAACATAACATGTTTAAGCCCGCCGCATTTTTTGCACTTGTCCCAGGAGGCTCTGGCCTTTGTGAGTCTTGTATATTTTTTTTTTAATTTAAGTTTATTTATGTTTTGAAGTTAGGTGTGACGTTCATTTTCATTTTTTGCTGGTTCTTATAACGAGACTATGAACTTTAAAAGATCTCGTCAGTATGATATTGTTCTTTTTTATGTCGTTATAATATATTCCTGTTATGAATTACAAAATACGTTGAACCACAAACGTCAAAATTATTCTATCGCGTAATTGAATGAACTATTTTAAATCGTGGACTATTTCTGAAATGAGTTCTTACATACTTTGATTTTTTAACCGTGTATGCTAACATTGTCTATGTGAAATTTTTAAATTGTTTGTATATACATTGAACGACAAATATATGTGACGTATAAAATTTTCTGACGTCTGACGCGAATCAATGAATGCGTTTATAGATAGATGTTTTTTGTGTTCTGTTAAATTATTGCACGATGATAACTGTTGTACCCATATTTTGACTATTTTATGTATTATATTTGTTAAGTTAACGTATCATTGTAAATATCACAGAATTTGATGAGACTGTCATCAAAGTGAGAGTGTTAGCGCTATAAAACCAGGTTTAATTTACCATTTTCTACTTTTGAAAATGCCTGTACCAAGTCAGGAATATGATATTTCTTGTACATTCGTTTTGATGTGTTTTGTAATATTATATTGCCGTGTGTTCGTTGACTTTCCGATTGGATTTTCCTCTGGGTTCAGTATTTTTGGGATTTTATTTTTAACTTAGTAAATGTAAGTTCAAATAATACACAAGTTATTTAGGACCACGTCATAGTGGATAATTTTCTCGCTGTGTGAAATAACTATTGATGGCCTTCGGCTGTTATCTTTTCTTGGTCGGGTTGTTGTCTTTATGGCATATTCCCTACTTTCATTCTTAATTTCACGTTGTCAATTTTTAAAATATGTTTGGATTACCAATGACTTAAGTCTATATAAATAAGATAAAAACTTACCGAAAACACTCGGTTAGTTTTTGGATCTGTTTCTGGCCTCTTTATACGATGAAGACCCATACAGATCTTTTCCACGAAACATCTCATTATCATATGCTCCTCTTTCTGACTCTACAGACCAATCATTCCCGTAACCATAGAATGCACTACTTCTAGGGCGATTCCAGCTGTTGAATCGACCAGGCATAGCACCAGCAAAAAATCCCTCATGAGTTGGCATTGTTCTGAAAAAAAAAATAGATGACATATGCATATAAGTATATGTTCAAATGAATAACTTATTGGAGACAGGCAAATATTGAAACTATTAACTATACAATTTGGAAATCAAACCGACAAAGGTTAAAAATATATTTGTTTTCTTAAAACACTTTGCATTTTAATTTTTTTAAATCCTATTAAAAATACAGTTCAGAGAATTAATTTAAATGGGAGTATACCGGGTACCACGGGTAACACAATGTGCATGAACCTGATGACATTTTTAGCTCACCTGGCCCGAAGGGCCAAGTGAGCTTTTCTCATCACTTTGCGTCCGTCGTCCGTCGTTGTGGTCGTCATCGTCCGTTGTTAGCTTTTACAAAAAAATTCTCCTCTGAACATACTGGGCTAAATTAAACCAAACATTGCCACAATCATCATTGGGGTATCGTGTTTAAAACATGTGTAACGTAACCCTGCCAACCAACCAAGATGGCCGTAATGGCTAAAAAAAGAACAAAAGGATAAAATGTATATTTTGGCTTATAATTCTGAAACCAAAGCATTTATAGCAAATCTGACAGTGGTTAAATTGTTTATTAGGTAAAGATCTATCTGCCCTGAAATTTTCAGACGAATTACACAACTGGTTGTTGGGTTGCTGCCCCTGAATCGGCAATTTTAAGGAAATAATACCGTTTTTTGGCTATTATCTTGAATATTATTATAGATAGAAATAAATTGTAAACAGCAACAATGTTCAGCAAAGAAAGATTCACAATAAGTTGATATGACTAAAATAGTCAGTTGACCCTTAAGGAGTTATTGCCATTTATAGTCATGTTTTACCAATTTTTCCTATTTTTTTCTAATCTTTTACAAAAATTTTCTCTTCTAAAACTACTGGTCCAAATTTAACCATAATCATCATTGAGGTTTATTGTTTAAAAAATGTGTGCGGTGACCCTGCCAAACAACCAAGATGGCCGCCATGGCTAAAAATAGAACATAGGTGTAAAATGTAGATTACGGCTCATAACTCAAAAACCAAAGCATTTAGAGTAATTCAGTCATGGGGTTAAATTGTTTTGCAAGTCAAGATCTATCTGCCCTGAAATTTTGAGATTTATCCAACAACTGGTTGTTGAGTTGCGGCCCCTGTGAAAGCAATAATGTTCAGCAAAGTAAGATCCACAAATAAGTCAACATTACCTATAAGGTCAGTTGACCCCTTAAGGAGTTATTGCCCTTATAGTCAGTTTTTAATAATTTTGTAAATTTTGTAATTTTTGTAAATTTTGTATTTTTTGTAAATTTTGTAATTTTTTGTAAATTTTGTAATTTTTTGTAAATTTTAACAAAATATTTTACTCTATAACTAACCGTTCAAGTTTATTATAAATTGAGATAATTGCAAGAAGCAAACATGTTCAGTAAAGTAAGATCTACAAACACATCACTATCACCATACACAATTTTATCATGAATCCATCTGTGTCCTTTGTTTCTTATGCACATAGACCAAGGTGAGCGACACGGGCTCTTAAGAGCCTCTCGTATTTTTTTTTATTTCAAACATGTTATACATCACTTACTTCCTTATAACGTAAATCAGCAGAGTTTTCAATACAAAATAAACAGAATATAAAAGTTAAATAAAATGATTCTATTCAATAGTTACTCAAAGGTGTTAGCTTTGATGAGTTTAGCTTTTGTTCACTCTGTATCTGCATATGATTAAATGGTAAACTGTTACCATATATTGCAAGAACACATACAATTTCAATGTTATAAGATATTTATTTAATTTCAACCTATTATTGCAAAATCATATATATTCAATTGATGTTTTATCATTGAATACTTCCTTTGTGTGAAAATGCAATTCTGTATACCTTTGTTCATACATGTAATGCTACTCTATTTGCTACAATAAAGAAAATCCACTATAAAAAAAAAGATAACCTGTTTTACACAATATGATGATTTGTTCGAATCTTAACGAAAAACAAAGATCATATGAAACTCAAATCCTTACCAACTGCAAATAAGAAGTAAACTTGATTGTTCTATTATATTCTGACCTGTCTAAATCATCATCGGTTAATGAATTATTTTTTGGACGTTTACTGTTCCATACACATAGGACTATCATCAACACTAGGACCATGACAAATAAAGGAAGTCCTACGCCAAGGCCAATTATCAGTGGGAAATTATCTGAAATTAAATAATAAGATTAAACATCAATTATTAGCTAGGACATGTTGGGTAAACAAATTAAAATAGTAAAATGAAATGAGAAAGTAAAGTTCTGTATACCTAACTTAGAAGAACAATTATTACTCCATCAGCCTGTAATTAGAAGTTATTGGTTCACTCGTCTCGATGTTAGAAGAACAATGAACGAACTATGATGAATTTTAAATGCTTCTAACTTAGCAGAAAGTAAAATCACAAAAGGACCGAAAGTCTCAAATCAAATGGCAAAATCAAAGCTCACACACATCAAACGAATGTATCACAACTGTTATATTCCTGACATAGTTTGTGATTCTAATGTTCAGTATCAAAATTATTTGGAGGATTTTTTCTAATTTCTTTACTTCTATTGACTTATTATTAAGGTATACATATTTTGTGTGTGATTTTTTGTTATCTGAACTTACCTGCACTCTTAAGTGACCTAAAAAAAACGAATACATGTTTAATATTTGTTCATAGAACATGATAGTAAAACTGAAAAACTACATTATAACTGATCAAAGATGCAATGAAAAAAATTAGAACCACAGAATGGATTTCGTCATGACACAGGAAAAAGAAATTACAAATGGATAACATTAATCAGTTTATAAGTGTAAATAAAGCATAGCTTAAATCATTAAAAAGAGTAGAATGAAATCTAGTGTTTCAGTTTAATAGCTACTCTAGCTCTGTACTGTTATTTGGCCTTATTTCTTCTGTTAGACTGATCTCCAAGCGAGACTTATTCAAAATCTAAAATAACAAAAGAGACGTTAAAAATTAAATTTGAAAAAAAAATACTTTAGATTTTCTCCTATGCATTTTTATTCTAGTATCATTAGAATTAAAAAACACACAACATTTATTTAAAAATTGTTAAGATTTAAAATCATAAGCTTACTTACGCACAATACGGTACGCCATTACCATTCAAAGAACAATGCTGATTTGTTGGACAAGTGTTCAATGTATTGAATATGCCACAAATAGTTGTTGATGTCGTTATTGTAGCTGTAAGATCAATTTAAAGTACTGATGTATTGTCACTCAGCTAAGCAAATAGAACAATCATACTAAAACAAAGAATTTGTTGAATGTGGGATAATTTTGAATTCAGGAAAATTGACAATAAATGTATGATGAAAAGTAACCAACCTACACAGCGTTTGACATGTTCAAACGCACATGGCTTAGATAGTTTATACTGGAATATCAGTGAAAATTAAAAAACTCTTAGTCATTGGCACATGGCTAAACACCTTTGGGTCTCTTTGTTTTCATTATTCTTTTTGGTATCAATTTTCCTGAATTCAAAATTATTACAGATTCGAAAAATTCTTTGAACTATGCTATTTCAGTTTTGATTTATACTGAAATAAAGTTTGTTATCAAGTAGATATTTAAATTATATTCAAACAAAAAACAACGAATGTAGCAAATAGTATATGTATCCAATATAAAAAAAAACTATTAAATAGCACTATAAATAAAACTAGTGAAACGGCGAGATACTGCTCACTGATGATACCCCCGCCGCAAGTGGATAATATTAATAGTGTAAAAATATGCAAGTGTTCGGTAAACAGGAAGTTGTCGAGTGATGAATCTGAAAACGCATCATACGATATAGCTGACTTATATAAATTCTTTAACAAAATTTCAGAAATCTTTGTATTGTAGTTCCTGAGAAAAATGCGACGAAAAATATTCATGGGAAGGACGGACTGACGGACTGACTGAAGGACAGGCAGAGGTAAAACAGTATACACCCTTTTTTAAAGCGGGGGTATAAAAAAATAAAAGTGTTTAAACATGTGATATGCATTGGTAATTTTCTAACATATAATCTACATTTTAGAACTAAGAATGAAGAACAAAAGATTTTGTGTCATACTATCATTATAGAATTTAAAATCATATTATGTTTATTTGTCTTATTAACTGAATTTCTACAATAGAATTTATATAAGGAAAATAAAGAATTGATAATATTATCTGAATCAAAAGAATAACTTAGCCTGTGAATAAAGGAAGAAAAGTAGTATGAGTAATAAAGCACCTTTAACTCCTCCTGCTGTATAAATGGCAGCCGTAATGGCACCAGCTGCAGCCGGAGAAGTTAGTCCTGCACCAAATGTCAGCATATCAACACCATTTACAAGGTTATTAGTGGCAGCAGCAACATGATTTTGGCCAGTCGTAGTTTCAGATTTCAATATGACTGCATGATTCACAACTAAACTTCCTTTGCTGAAATAAAATTATAAATTGTTCTTAAAGCTCAATTTCAAAAACTGCAATACTTATACAAAAGAGATCATATAGTGTAGCATTTATGAGGCGTAAAGAGGTTATATATTATTAAGGTGATGTATTATATGAACTTTAAAAATCCTTTTTTACAAGCTGAGATGTGAAGCTTTTCCTACCTTATTCTATACACAACTACTTTAATGAAATCGTCTTTTGTTGCAGATGAAGAAGAGTAGTAAGTTGTCAACTGAAAAATAAAGAATATAAAGATTTTCACAAACTTAAAAAAGTTTAATTATGCTTCAATCACATTAAGATATTATAATGTAATGTCATAAAATTGTTGTTATCACTGATTGTTCTATTTTTCCTCAAAATTTTATAGTGACATTGTCAGAATGTTTTGACATTAGGTGTCAAGACAGTAATTACAAGGTCGTCGAAATGTTCACTGCCATGATTTATGTTGTAATGTTATTTGTATATAAAATGTTTGTGAGTTTGATTCTAAATAGTATAAAGATAACTTCAAATTATTTTCAAATAACCTAGAGTATTTATGTAAAACAAGGTTTTTAAGAGTGAAACAGACTGTAGCAGAAGCTTAAGTATAATCCGATTTATAAATTAAATGTTGCTATTGTTTCTAAGACCACTGGTATTTGAAAACAAGATCTATGTTGTTTAAAGTAAGAACACAGAGCTCCTTTGTTGACTACTGATTGTTTCATCATTCTTTTTTCTCTTGGTTATGGTGTACTCTTCTTTAAGTTCTGATTTTGCTACTAATCCGTAACCGTTTTTTATTGATATTTTTAGATATTATCTAGATAACAAAGATGTAAACGATCCCATTTCACCTCTAAAAGAAAAATTACTTTTTAAAATTAGTTTTGAAATCAAGATGGATACTATAATAAATCATAATAAGCAATCTTCAGATTATTATAATATCATTCAATAAGACATGCATGTTCATTGTTTTTGAACTTACCACAGAAACAGTCTCATTGAATAATTCTTGATAGTACACAGTATTTTCATTGGTAATGTCTTCCTTGGGCGTAACGCCTATTGTCAGAATTACTTCTACTTTTAATTCACCTGAAAGAAAAAATTTGATTTAAAAAGATTAAAACATTAAAATATGGGTACATGGTTGTTCAGATTCACAAATCTGATTAAACCTGATCATTTCGGGGACTATTATAGCTGACTATGCGGTATGGGCTTTGCTCATTTTTGAAGACCATGCCGTGACCTATAGTTGTTAATTTCTGATTCATTTTGGTCTCTTGTGGAGAGTTGTTCTATTGACAATCATATCGCATCTTCTTTTTATATGATATTATAGAAACAGTTAAAATGCAAGACTGTGAGAGAAAAAGATGAACTACTGATATTAAGCAAACAATAAGAAAACCTTCAGAAGTCTTGCTTCTTATTTTTTTGAAATGTCATATAATTTCACATATTGATTGTTATTCCTCGCTATTCTTCAGATCAATTAAGTTTTATTGAGATGATAACTATGGATTACATACATCAACCAAAACTCATGTATTCTATCTTACACAATTCAAGATTTAAAAAAAGATATATTTAATGGCGATAGAGTACCGCTACTTATAAGTTTCAAAACAAGAGTGAGAATTGAATATCGCTTAATATCAACTAGAGTTCTCCAATTTTAATAGAATTATAAACTAGCCATCAGCATGTAAACTTAATAAAGTACTTTTTAAAACTGTATCATAATAAATAGAATGAAAAAAACTAACCAGATACAGGCGTATATTTTGTTGTTGGAACACTCTCTAAAATAGAATTTAACAAAATTAGTTACTTTTGTAATCCTCTTCAAAGACAAAAATCTCAGTATGGTGAGTTTAAGTTTAAACTTTAATACGAATGCACACACTAAATTGTCTTGTCTGCGTAATTGTCTTCATGAATGAATTTAACGTATTTTATAACAATTGAAGAAAGACATGTAGACTTTACTGTCAGTATGTTTACTAAATACAGTTAAGCTGTTATAAATAGTATACATACCTCATCACCTAAACTAATGGATGAGCAAAGATTGGTAGAAATGAGTTTCAGGCCAAATTAATGTGGAGATGGGCGAGAATCAGTGATCAAATGTTTATGACCTTCTGCTAAGTGTCTAAAAAGTGAATATAATCATAAAATCTGCATGTTGACCAATGAATTTTGAAAATGATGTCAGGTTAACCCTGTCTAACAAACATGTACAACTTGCACTGATTCCAATATCGAATAAATCTGTCTTTTTATACTCATAACAGCTTAAACTCAGTTAAATCACTTGATAATAAATAAGTGTTTTAGCAGTCTCTGAACCATATTAAGAATGCAAGGACAGCAGACAATTACCAGATAAGACCTTCGTAATATTAGACATCTGTATCATTAATTGTATATGAATGTAAGACAGAATTATCCAATTATTCTACCTTCTATATTAAAGAGTTTACGACGATGCATGAAAATATCAGCACTTAACCATAAACTGAACCACTATTTAATGGTGAGACAATAAAATAAAATATTATACAGTACACAATATCAGATCAGGGGTATTATGATTTTTTTTTTCTTTCACGTTTTTGTATTTACAGGTCTTATTATGTCTCCGAGCAAAAATTGAAATTCTGACATTTATTCTATGATGTGTATCATATATTAATATAAATACAATAGGAAGGGTTATGAATTAGAACAAAACAGTATCTCACAATTTATTTTTCCTAAATTTTAAAAGATTAATACAATAAAAAAAAATATGTTTATATTTTATTATAATCTGTGTATTTTGTAGATACTCATAAAGTATTTCTCAGGGATAGTTTATTGAAGCTTGGACATTGGAGTAAAATTATTACAAGCAATCTGCAGAACAAAGAATAAACAAAAAAAAGAACCTTTTCAATGAAATAACTTTAGCAGAGATCATATAGGAAATCTGTACTTTTTTAATATGTTAACTGCCATTTCCTTCAGTTGTTGTACATAAATTAAAAGATCAAATGAATAAAATGAAAAAGGATATATATTCATCAGTACTTTCTCATCAAATTATCTTTCAAGAGAACGTATTGTCCTTTTATTTACAATTTTCATCTGAAAAGAAATAACCATGTTTTTGTTTTGTTTTTGAAGACAAAAAATGCAGCTTCTTTTAAAAAAATTACTTCTTGGATTACCTTCAGTAGTTGTGGCAACTTTGGTTTTTGCGTCTGGTGTTATTGCCTTCTCAGTTGTTGTTCCTTGTGTTGTTATTTTTTCAGTTGTTCCACTTTTTGATGCGACAACCTTGGTGTTAGCTTCTGGGGTTGTTGTCTTCACTGTGGTAACAACTTGATTTAGTACCTCTTCTGTTTCGGTAGCTTGTTTTGTTGTAGCTTCTAGCGTTGTAATGTAGTGCGATGTAGCTTCTCGTGTTGAAGCTTCTGATGTTGTAGCTTCTTGTGTTGTAGCTTTTTGCATTGTAGCTTTTCGTGTTGTAGCTTCTTGTGTCGTAGCATCTTTTGTTTTAGCTTCTGTCGCTGTAGCTTTTTGTGTTGTAGCTTCTTTCGTTGTAGCTTCTTGTATTGTAGCTTCTTGTGTTGTTACGTGTTGCGTTGTGGCCTCTTCCGTTGTAGCTGCTTTTGTTGTAGCTTCTTGTGTTGTAGCTTCTTGTGTTGTAGCTTCTTGTGTTGTAGATCCTTGTGTTGTAGCTTCTTTCGTTGTAGCGTCTTGCGTTGAGAAGTTATGTGTTGTAGTTTCTTGTGTAGTAGATTCTTGTGTTGTAGCTTCTTGTGTTGTATATCCTTGTGTTGTAGCTTCTTTCGTTGTAGCGTCTTGCGTTGAGAAGTTATGTGTTGTAGTTTCTTGTATAGTAGCTTCTTGTGTTGTAGCTTCTTGTGTTGTAGATCCTTGTGTTGTAGCTTCTTTCGTTGTAGCGTCTTGCGTTGAGAGGTTATGTGTTGTAGTTTCTTGTGTAGTAGCTTCTTGTGTTGTAGCTTCTTGTGTTGTAGCTTCTTGTGTTGTATATCCTTGTGTTGTAGCTTCTTTCGTTGTAGCGTCTTGCGTTGAGAAGATATGTGTTGTAGTTTCTTGTATAGTAGCTTCTTGTGTTGTAGTTTCTTGTATAGTAGCTTCTTGTGTTGTAGCTTCTTGTGTTGTAGCTTCTTGTGTTGTAGATCCTTGTGTTGTAGCTTCTTTCGTTGTAGCGTCTTGCGTTGAGAGGTTATGTGTTGTAGTTTCTTGTGTAGTAGCTTCTGGTGTTGTAGCTTCTTGTGTTGTAGCTTCTTGTGTTGTAGATCCATGTGTTGTAGCTTCTTTTGTTGTAGCGTCTTGCTTTGAGAAGTTATGTGTTGTAGTTTCTTGTGCTGTGTTTCCTGTAGTTGGGATTTCTAGAGCTTAAGAAGCAAACAAGAATTTTGATTAATTCAATCAATTTATTCAGTTTATGATCTTTTTATTAAGTGTAAGAAACCTGTTTGAACCAAGGACAACATTGCATTTGTGAAGTTTTACAGAAAATGTTATTCATATATACTGCAGCAACATTTTGAAGAAAATTCAGAATGTTACAACGTGTATAAAAATAATTTAGCCATGTGATTTCTGAACAGTATCAACCAAAATAATAAAAAAAAAATATTAGGATAAGTTAACCAAAATAATGCTTAGTACTGTATATAAAATTAAAAAAAAACCATCTTTATGCAGAATTGCACATGGCTGCATCTATGTCATACAATAAAACGATACAAATTTATTAAAGGGTACACACTGAAAACAAGGACTGCATAACCAATTTAATAGTTTTGATTCAACAATTTTACCACTTGAACAATTTTATGAAATATTTTATATTAAGCTAAGTGAAATAATAGATAAAAACTAAAGAACAATAGAACTGTGTACAAAATAAATATAAAACAACTCTATTGCATAGACATACTAGCAAGAAACGTTATTAGATGTCATTTGATGTACAGAAGTTTTAACAAATGTAGTATAAAATTTAAAAAAAAATGCATTACTATCCATAAGTTTTTTTTTTAAATTCCAGAATACTGTATATAGGTGTAATACCACCAAATCATGGTAGGTCACATCCGGTTGCATACGAAAAAAGGTCTAAAAAAATATTCCCTTGAATTTGACCGTTGTAGGTAATTAATCCTACATTTTATTGCAGTAAAACTATTTCTGAGTCATAATGTCTTGGGTATTTCAAACACCATTATTTTTTATTTGTGATTTCTATAGAAAATTTTGTAATCTTGAGGTTACATGGTGACTAAACCTTGTACACAGATAGAATAAGGGGAGAAATTTGATTGGTTAACTTCCATAGATGGTTATTTTCTTATATGCAATGAAATGTTGTGTGAAACTTTTTCTATAGAACTGGACAGGATAAAACTTTACTCATGCCAAGTATTTCTTTATTTGAAACAAAGATAAATTCTACACAATTTTTTGAAAAGTGCAAATTTAACAAAGACTAATAGGGGAAAATCAATGGTGGTATTATACCTCAATAAGATGTTGAGATGACAAAATGAAAAACATTTTTCATTTCTTTAATGTTTGCTGATATAAAAGGCGAGATCTCAACTTAAATCAGTTAATATCAATTTGATAATTAAAACTTACTAGCACAGAGATTAGAAGCATTTTTCTGATATCCAGCTCTACAGACACAATCGTAAGAACCAGCTGAGTTTTGACAAGTTGAATAGGGAATGCTGTCACAAGTAGTTGTATCATCACATTCATTTATGTCCAGTTCACAGTTGGTGCCATTCCATTCATTTTTACAAGTACAACTTCCATTAACATTATTACAATCCAGTGTATTAGAAGCAATACAAATACAGGCCTGAGAACAGCTATCTCCATAGTTTGCACTGCCACATTCTGCAAACAAAATCACATAATAATGACGATTGTAAAGTAGAGGTACGTGAACAGACAAACAGGACTGAACATAAAAGTCCAGTTCACAATGAACGAAAAATTTAATAATAACTAACACGGTGTTTTTATACCAATTTACATTTAACCAAGTGAATATTGAGCTAAAGCACAAATTTACGTGACATGTAATAACAATTATACTGGTCGAAAATAACACTTTTTTAAATATAGATTTAAGAACAGTGTATATACTGTGCATTCATTATTATTTCATTGAGTACCAATTTTCGTGGATTTCGTTGGTATAGGTAAATGAAGAAATGTAAAGCTCAATGAGGAACAAATCTTCTTGAATGTTATTGATTAAGACGTTGCAAACCACAAAATCAAATATCCAAGAAGACACAACGTTGCCTGTATCCACGAAAATTGCTATCCACAAACTTTAAGATAAATTTATCCACAGTACTTAAAAATATCAGTCTACCTTGGCAACTTCCATCAGCTATTTTCTGGTATCCAGTCACACAATTGCACTCATGGGTACCATTCAAATTGTTACATTCAGAATTAGATGTAGTATTACATATAAAGGGAGTAACGACACACTCATCAACATCCCCAGAACAGGTAGTTCCATACCAACCAGTTTTACAAGTACAACCACCGTCAACATTGTTACAGGAGTCTGTATTGGTTATAACACAGCTACAGGTCTGAGCACAGTCTTTACCAAATGTGTTTGAACCACATTCTGGAAAGTAATTGATTAAATATCAGAAATACAAAATGAAAATGCTTTTATTCTCTTATCTGATGATAACGATTTGGAAGTTTTCCTTTCAGTATATTATATATTTTTAGGCCAATTTATAGACCCTTTTTACCATTACTCTCTATTCTATAAACAGTTATATAATAAATTCAGATCCCCTTATCTTGAAGATTATATACTGTCTTCCTGTCAATATCAGACATATAGATATATATGCACTCACACCACATCTTCCTATATCTATATATAACCAAACACGTGAAATTAATAGTCAAATTTAAAAGAACAAAACAGTTATAGATAAAACAAAACAATCAGTAAACGAACCTTTACAAACATCTGCAGAGTTAAAGTAACCATCATCACAGACACAAACATAGGATCCATTGGTGTTTACACACATTGAATTTGTCTGACATATTGTTGTGTTTACACATTCATTGACATCTGTTTCACAATCATCTCCGTTCCAGCCAGTTTTACAAATACAACTTCCATCAGTATTGTTACAATAATTGGTGTTTGCTATCACACATGTACAGTTTTCAGCACAGTTATGTCCCCATTCTCCTTCAGCACAGGCTATAGTTCAGATTGAATTTAGTTTGGTTAAATATAGATCAATAACATGGAATTTGTTGTAGGTAAATTTCACACAGACTTACATGTAATATGAACATCAAAGTTTGTTTTAATAAGTATTGAACTACATGTATCGACTTAAGGAAAACATATAAATGGAAACATCTTTCTTCAATACAACGTTGCACAACTATTTATTTGATCATACGAAACAATCTTTTACATGGAGATTTTTTTTTAATTTTTAATTAAAAAAAAAATGAAATGTAAATATTAACTACATCAATATAAGCAACTGTAGTATATCGCTGTTCAAAAATCATAAGTCGATTGAGAGAAAACAAATCCGGGTTACAAACTAAACGGAGGGAAACACATTAACTATAAAAGGAAACATCGAAACAACAGAAACACTTAAATTGTATACCAACCTGTGCAACTCTGTGCATCACTCTCTAGTTTGGTACCATTTTTGGTACAGGAGCATTCGTATCCTGGTGTTTTATCAGTACATCTATCAGCACATGGATTGCTCGTCTCACACTCGTCGATGTCTGAAATTTTTAACAAATATAATGGTCTTTAATTATTTACGCTATAAACATGATAAATATACTGTTATATAAATTTTTGGTGAAACTCACCTTTTAAATTTTTATGAATTATTTTCAGTTTTTCTTAGGCCTTGTTGTCAAAACAATTAACTTGTGAAGGGATTTATTTTTTAAATTACTTGAACCATGTATTGCGCTTTTTGTATTTCTGGATTTTTTTTTATTAAAATCAAAGAACCTTTTACATTTTCAGAGCTCCTTCATGTCTTTCAAACTTCATGACTGTAATTTTTTTTTACATGAAAGTGTAAAAATTTAATAAGTTGTATCGCTTGTTGAAGACGTATTATGTGTTTCTCTTAAGGTAAATGGTTGTTACTTTGTTGCTATCTTTTTAAGATATATCCTCCTTGTATTTTTATTCATATTTATCATTACATTAAAGTATATTAATAAACAAAATGATGGATAAAGTTTTAGTAATAAGATAAATATTAACAATGGAGCACATTTTGGAAATCTTAACTGTCTCAATCAAATCAAGGGAAAACCTACTTTCACAGATCCCAGTTACATTATCAGTCATTGTAAGATTGAATCCTGTTGGACATGTACAGTATTCTGATCCATCAGATTTAACAGCACAAGTTCCTGGGTTTGTACAATTCAAAATGGAACATTGGGTCTTAACTGTGAAAACAATAAAAAAAAATACTCATAATATCTTTAAATATTGTAATGCATACAAACTTTTGTGGTCATATTTTACCAACTTATTTTCATATATGATTGGTACATTAAAATATTACAGCCATTTTGTGAGAAGTTGCATAAGTCGAATCCTATAATCATGTCAATGGTATTCCGAATCAAAACGGAATTAAGTAAACACAGTTAATATATTCAAAACACAAGTCTGATTATTTAATCAATATTCGACCTTTTAAAAACCACCATGAAATACTTATCATAAAAACTGATTTTATGAAATAAAAGTAAATTATTATTTCCTACTATGTAGTTATCAAAGTGAAATTAAGAATTTCTGGACCAAAAAAGTTACTTGTGCATTTCCTCTGGTCTGTTGGGCTGAGAAGATATCCATCATTACAAGAACACTTATAATTTCCTGGAGTATTAAGACAGTTCTGGTCACACTTGTTCAGGGTTGTGTCACATTCATTGATATCTACAATTTAATAATACGATTTCTCATTATTCGCCAAATAAAAAATGTCCACCAAAACGTCACTGAATATATTTTGGCAGCTATTTCAAAGTTGCAACTCATTAAATTTCTTTTTTTAAATTACTTATGTTGTGGTCGTTTATTTTAGCAGTCAATGAACACTTTTTGCTTTCTTCACCTCTAATTATTTTAATCAAATGACATTAAATTTATATAATTAGAGATGAAGAAAATAAAACATTTATAAAACTTCGTAATTAACAATTTTCAAAATAAAATAGACTATGAGCTATTAAATTGATTTCCCTCTTGTAAAACAAATGTCAAGTCGTTGGTCCTTTTTTCTTTTGTTTCAACAAATTATTAGCAAATTACATTACATTTTGCTGAATATATCCTAGTAGAATTATTACACAGAATGTGATACCGGGATCTGATGTAAAATTTTACAACAAAATACTAAATAATCGACATTACCTTGACATCTCTCATTTGCATCTTTTGTAAAACCATTTCTGCAATTACATGTAAAGCTTCCGTCTGTATTGGTACATAGTTGATCACATGGATTGTTATCACACTCGTTTACATCTAAAAAAAAGTAATCAGGGATAACTAAAGTGCCCTGAACACCTTTCTATGAACTAAATCAGGAATTTTAAACAAGATTCAATTACCTCTACTTTTGAATGTAAAAAAAGCCAAGCCTTTGTACAGGAAAACAACTGAACATGATCACATGTCACAAATTAGTTCATAAAGTATTTTTTTCATATAATATAGACAATGTACAAATGACTTGAACAGGGCTGTAGTATGGTTTAATGGTATATGGTTATATTCAAGATTATTTAACTGTGTTTTCATTATTGAAGACATTTTAGTTGGACTTCAATATAACAGTTAAGCTAAAACAATTTTATGAATATTATTGAAATAAAAATCAGGCTTTCAGCTGAAGGACGGGCATTTCTCGCTAAATTGTAGAACCTATTGGTGACCTTCTGCTGTTGTGTGTTTGTGTTGCTTATTTTGTAGTTTTTTTATGTTGTGTCATGTGTACTATTGTTTGTCTGTTTGTCTTTTTCGATTTTTTGCCATGGCATTGCCAGTTTATTTTCGATAAATGAGTTTGACTGTCCCTCTGGTATCTTTCGTCCCTTTTCTATGGTCAGGTTGTTTGACACATTCCCCATTTCTATTCTCAATTTTATTTTGTTTACCAGTACATGTTCCGGTTTCATTCTGATAACCAGCCACACACTTGCAGACAAAGGTGCCAGGTGTGTTGACACATCTTTGGTTGAGAGAGGTATCACATGGGTTGACTACACCATTACACTCATTTATATCAGCATCACACGTAGTCCCCTGCCATCCTGATTTACACAAACATCCAGTGGCACTGTTACATCTCTCTGCCCCAGGACCACAGTTACATGTATTATTACAGTTGTCACCCCAGTGAAACTGATCACAATCTGTAATGTACATAAAGCTAATGTGACCAATATGTCATGTAATATATATATATATCAAATTAAAAAGGTCCATACAAAGTTGAATTTTGAAAAACATATTTATATTTCTGCCAAAAAGATTAAGCGATTATTTTTGTAACAACTGCGATTTGACATATCTCATTTCAATTAAAGGGGTAAAAATCATTTAAAAATAAAAAAAAAAAACATATGGTTTTCTTTTTCTTTTCTCAATATGTTGTACTTACTTGAACAAGTTCTTTGATCGTTCTCCAAGAACTGACCAATTGTACAACTACATTTAAAACCTCCTGCTATATTAGAGCATGTTGACTTATCAAAACACAGATTTTTACTGTCATCGTTACATTCATTTATATCTACAAAAAAAACATATATTTTTAAATATTTGACTGTGGTAACTTTCAATTTAATTTTTGTTCCATATCAATAAGGAATACATGCATTATCATGTTTCCATACATTTAGGAACCTCTAGTCTTTGTTAATAGGCTTAAATATTTTGAAATGTTATGTTCAGTTGTATTTTTCAGATTTAAGTGTGGCGGAAGATAACCTTTGAGTGCATAATTTTCTAATTTGTTTGAAGACCCGTACGTTGGTCATGTTGGTGGCCTTATATGCATGTTTTTTATGAGATATAAGTTGCTTTGAACTAGCTGTCAGATAACTGCGAGTACTCTCAGATCTGTTCATTGTGTCTTTTTGTGTCGAAATGTATAATTACACGGCCAAGTCCACTTGTATTTTTGTCAATCTGATGAATTGAGCCTTTTTCAACTGATTTATATAGTTCTTTGTTTTGTTGTACTGTTATACCACTGTCCGAGGTTAGGGGGACGGTTGGGATTCCGCTAACATGTTTAACCCTGCCGCATTATTTATGAATTTGCCTGTCCAAAGTCAGGAGCCGGTAATTCAGTGGTTGTCGTTTGTATATGTGTTTCAATTTTGTTTTTTGTTCATTTTTTAATATAAATAAGGCCGTCAGTTTTCTCGTTTGACTCGTTTTACATTGTCTTATAGGAGCCTTTTATAGCTGACTATGCGGTTTTGGCTTTGATCATTGTTGAAGGCCGTATGGTGCTCTATTGTTGTTAATGTCTGTGTCATTTTGGTCTCTTGTGGACAGTTTTCTCAATCATACCATATCTTTTTTTTTTTATATAAGTCTTCTTCTGCTGTTTGGTTGGTTTTAAGCTCACAATAAAGCCCTCATTTTATGAATATTTTGTTTAATATCTGTGACCATCAAGTTACACTTTTCATGTAAGGTATAACCAATACGGTAGTTAGTTAAATCTGTAGTGTGACTTCCTTCACCACGTGACCAGAATGTAGCCATCGTCATTTTCAACACATGCTGATAAACGGGTGATTTATTTTTATTCTATACTTACCAAAATATTGTGGAAACCAAAATCTAAATAGATGTTTACCCTCCCTCAGTCGTATAAAAATCATGTAACGTACTTACGGAACATAAATTATTTCTATACTTTCTTTTGGAATGACGGTTCTGAAAGTGCTGGAAACTTTATTGGATCAGGGATACAGGCGTGCCTCTTATTTGGTTAATGAAGTCAAAAAGGTGTGCGAAATTGACTATCTTTTTCGATGAAAGATATTATTCCAGAAGTGACGTAATAACAGTGATTTACCTGTACAAGTTTGGTTATCAGCCTGAAGTACATATCCAGATTGACAATAACAAAATACAGTGCTGTTTTTTAATCTGCAGGCATAACTACAGGTAAGGTTACTCAGAGTACCACATGGATCAGACACTAAAAATTAAAATTCTAAACTAGTACCTGATTTACAATTCTATCATCTGTAAACATTCTTTAGGTATATATTTTAATAAAAGAAATGTAACTAGCAAATAAAGAGTTTAAGTATCAGTGAAAAAAACATCAGAAATATTTATTGAGATTATAGAGTTCTTATAACCTATAGTAATTTTTAACACATTCTATATGATAAATAATATATAAAGATTCTGCATTATTCGAATTAATTGGAGAGTTGTTGTGAATATCATACATAATATTTTATGTTATCAAGTATCTTTCTCGACATTCAAGTATGAGTTTGATATACATAAACTAATTTAATATGCAGAATATTTATTTAATATACAGAATCTTTTTATTTAACATACAGAATATTTATCTAATATACTGAAACTAATTTAATAAACAGAAACTAATTCATTATACAGAAAAATGATTTAATAGACAAAAACTATGTCATTATACAGAAAATTGATTTAATATACAGAAACTGATTTAATATACAGAAACATATTCAATATGAAAGAAACTTCACTCATATTCAGAATCTTATTTGAAAGGGCACTAGGAACTAGATATATAATTAAATATAAAATCAGATTATATTTTTGGTTCAATCATTAATAAAATAGTGAAATGATATATTTCGCTTTAGTTATAGATGGATAATGCATGCATTTGGCGTGTTCAATTGTTTATAGGAAAATAATGTCAACATTTAAAGTGCAGAAAATCATTTGATGTCCTTATTTAATCCTAAAAAAATGTATGCAGATAAAGTTGATGTTTAACATATATTTAATGTAATCTTTAATAAGAAAATAACTGATATAGAGAAATCTAAATACTCGAGTTTGATAACTATGTTTATATCGCGTATATTGTGGTAATCGTTGGTCAAATCGACAGTTAATCATCACTGTGTCTAAACCACACCGGCAAATTTTTTTCGGACTCGATGGTATCTAACATTCGGCACAATGACGGAACATTAATAGATAGAAGAAAGCTAGGTTTCCTTTTATTTTCTTATCTTTTTTATATCGAAGAATATATATACATGTACAACTATTTTCTATTGTGATATGCAATATTTTCTACAACCGTTCTATATTAACGAAGTAACAATGCATGTCAAAATGACGAATTGAGTGAACCTTGCCTCGAAATTGTTTAAATTCTTGTTAAATTGTTCACATTGTACGGAAAGGAAGGTACGGGTATTTTTAAGTATGTAACGAAAGAAATGGGTTATGTCAAAATGGAACTGGCCGGTTTCGTCAATGTTTTCCACCCAGTTTGATCATATATTTCACAATGCATAAACCGGTTTGGTCAAATAAAAAAAATCATAATCGCATTGCATTATAATTGATAATTTAACTTCAGTGTTAAAACAGAGTTTTGTGACCGGGTCGTTGGAAAACAAGCTATTTCACAGGACAACGGCTTATTATTTATATGATTAGTCTCACATTCAAAAAAATAATAAGCAAACACTAGAATTTCTACTCTTATACGGAGCACAAATAATTTTAATTTTACTTTGCATTCAATTTTGTTTAACAGCAGAATAGATAGAAATGAAGGTTTTAACGAAAATTGAGGTTAAAGCTCTCAAATATTCGTTTTCTATATGAATATGGAAAATATGTTTAAACTTGAAATTAGAGTTAAACTTTACGGTCTTAAAAAAATCGAAACACACAATTAATATCCGATTTTCTCATACAATAGGATAGGCACCTTTATAAATAATCTTATCATTCTATGTATGTAATCTTTTCTATGATCGTTAAAAATAAATCTTCTTAAGGATAAATGTTGATGAAAAGACCAATGTATATATGCATGCATAATCGACATGGAAATTGATTGCAACTACCATGCATCAAAGGTTGGGTCGGAAAGGGGGGGGCAATCTATAAGTCCTCTAGATTCGCCACTTATCTTATAAAGTGTATACCGAATTAAAATATTGTAAGAAATAAGAAAACAGGGACACCCGCGAAATCGGATTATGTGAGGTTGATTATGTTTATTATAAACATTCTCATTGATATTTTTAAACAAGCGACACGAAGTGATTCAAATTCATAAGGTTTTGAACTATTTGTATAAAGCTGCATATGTCAAAAGTTAGAAGGTTTGACTGTAACATATACAAGTATGGAACGCAATATAACGATTTTTTTCCCTATTTACCATATGTCAATTGCCCTTGCCCTTGACCTCATTTTTATATTATTTTCCTTCGGCGACAGACCTTCATCATAAATTGAATTGCGACCATTTAAGCATATGTGACATGTCAATGCGTACACTTACATATCAAAAATGTGTCTTAAATTTTTCATTGAAAAAAAACCGCCAGTGAAGTTGTTTGCTATGTCCGATCCGGTTCGTGAAATTTGAAATTTTCAGTTTTTACCCTTTTTTTTAAATTCAAGAACGGTGTAATTTTGTTTGGAATTCAAGATTTGTTTTTAGCTCACTTGACCCAACAGGAAAAGTTTGTTTTTCATCACTTGGTACCGGTCGACCGTCGTTCATTGTCTTTCAATACATTTTTTTACATAAATGTTCACATCTAAAATTACTAGGCTGCATTTAACAAATTTAATTTAAAATCATATGTCTTTTTTAATTATAATTAAGGTATCTTGTTTTAAAAAGTTTACTGTGACCCCGCTTGTTAACCAAGAAATAAACAAAGGGGGGCATGCAAGTGCATGCAGTCAATTAATCAAAAACAGCTGTAGACAAAGACAATTCGAAAGGGCCAGATAATTATTTTTAAAATGTTGAGCTCTACCATTTATCCATTTACTATAATACTATAAAGTTCTCACATTAGTTCTTAAATGAGTTATTGCATTGCCCTTAAATGACGAATCTGAAGTTCTTTTATCAATTTCTATCTATTATTTTCAAACATATATATAAAAGTCATATAGCAAAAATAGAAGATATACAAATAAATCGACTTGGCCGATATCCTAATAAAACTTATTGACCTTTAATTTAGAGTTTTTTTTTTTTTTTCATTCAATGCGTTTTTACACGCCCGTCACAATTTTTACAGGACGTATCATTGTATACATCCGTCCGTCCGTCCGTCTGTCCTCCCTTCCATCCGTCCGTGCCTCCCTCTTGAGTTACAGAACTTTGTAAGTAAAAAGGAGTGCGTTTTTCTTAACATGTCGCGCCATATCTCAAAACGATTTATCATTATTGCATCAAATTTTACACACTTCTTAATAATATAAATCTTCTGCATACTTTTTGGTGATGTTTTAAATTTTGTTTATTAAGCGTTATTTAGGTTTTTTTTGTAAAAAAAAAGGGGGGGTCACATATTGCGATGTACAAAAATGTATCTCAAAACCTATGTAAAAAAAATATCATAATGTTAATGTTAGAAAAGTAATTATATATCAGTGTTTGCTATTGAGTATTCAATTTAAAATTAGTTTTGGAGATCAGTGAAATGACGGATACGCCTATATTAGGAAAATGTATAGTACTATAATTACCTAGTATGTTAATAAATGTAAACACGCCAAGTTTACTTATAAAAAATATATATTTAAATTCTGTCGAAAGACAATGTTTAGATCCGTGTTATCGTTGCTTTTCATATATTGTTTGTTTTAAATAAAAAATAAAAAACCGGGTGATATAAAGAGACAAAACCGGGTGATTGGTTGTAAACAACAATGACGAAACCGGTGTATTTTAATTTCACATGACCCATTTCTTTCGTTTATACACAGAAATACAAGTATTGAGATGCTCATAATAACTAGTTTTACAAACTCCGTGTCACTATCTATCTTCCCGTAACTTTTATTCCGTACAATGTGAACAGTTTAACTAGAAATTAAACAATTTCGAGGCAAGGTTCACTCAATTCGGCATTTTTACTTATTTCTTCGTTAATATAGAACGGTTGTAGAAAATATTGCATATCATAATAGAAAATAGTTGTATAAGTATATATATTCTTCGATATCATAAAAAAATAAGAAAATAAGGAGTAACCTAGCTTTCTTCTGTTTATTAATGTTCCGTCATTGTGCCGGATGTTACATACCATCGATCCGAACAAGTTTTGCCGGTGTGGTTTAGACACAGTGATGATGTTGCATACGAAACGAAGCTTTAATTATCGAGGTCATGTTTATTTTAGAATTTTAAATATTTCGATAAATGTTATCCATTTTCGTAGTAAAATATAAGAATTTTAGTAAAATCGTTGAACATGAACTTGACAGCTAGTGCTCTTTAATATATATAAACTAATTCACCTACCTTGTTTGCAAGTCTTTCTGTCATTGTTGAGTTCATACCCAAAGAAACATCCACAGTTATAACTTCCTACATTATTGACACAGTCTTGTTCACAATCATCAGACTCTGATGTGCACTCATCTACATCTGTAGTATATCAAAGATCTTTAAATTAAGATCAATCACTACAAACTATGTAGAAAAACTAATTCATTGCCACTAATGTCTTCATGTTATATCTTGATATTTTTGTTATTTAGAAAATTTAGTGTACATGTTCCGGACCATATGAGTATTTGGACCATACGCGTATGGTCATGACCATATGGGTATATACTGATATGGTCCAGCCATACGCGTATGGTCGGGGTAATCAACACTCTGTTAAGTTAACTTTAAGACTTTAGAACTCTCATAATATGGTATGACCGTTCATTAAAAAGACGCTATCATATAGGTAATTCTATTATTATATTATAATAAAAAGATAAGCTAAATAAAAATTAGAAGTTTCACATTGTTAATTTTACTTACTTGTCAAAAATATAATACACACATTTTATACTTATGGTAATTACCGATGGTCAATATCGACTTGTTATGACGAGTGAATGGCAATATTTCGACTTAAAAAATAACTTTGAAAAATTTCTTAATGAACTGAACAACATTAAACAATTATGGAGTAACTGGAAAGTAACATAGTTTAATTAAGGGGTTTGTATTGCAGACATGTTACGATATTTGAGATATACAGCTTCTTTTTAAAAAAAACACCGTAGACATATCGGAATGACCCAAGACCTCGGTGTCACTGTACGCAGAGCTACAAAAAGGCTAGCTTTTCAATCGCAAACAAAGGTGCAAATGAAAAGGATCGTGCACAACCAACACTTGCAAATGCAAAAAACTGTGATACCGTATGGAAGTAAATGTCAACCAAGCCTACATGTTAGAATGTAATTAACGATGAAAACTAACTATGGCATCAATATTTAACTTTTACGTAGCATTTGTATTATAAAAATAATACATTGTCATGTTACCATCATCATTTTTAGATAAAGTTTTTGTATTATTGAAACTTTTATAATGTAATTTAAAAAAAATATATACCTATATGGTCCAAATACTCATATGGTCCGGCCTGTTAATAACCAATCGAGTATTATAATCATATGGTCCGACCATACGCGTATGGTCCAAATACTCATATGGTCCGGAACACACACGAAAGATTATCTTTCAGTTTTCCGGTTTTATTCACAATATATAATCATAAATGGAGTCTGAAATACTGTATAAACAACAGCTTATTGTTCAAAATAATATTTTTTTCTCTCTAGAAATCTTTTGGGATATTTTTGTTATTGGGTATGTTTTGTCTCAGTGTATCAACCAAACCTGGTCAAATTCATTTTATTTAGGTGATAGTCAACACATGGCATGTCGTGAATGAGGATACAAATGTTCAATTTTCACTTTTAAATGATAATATAGAATATCCATAAAATTGGACAAGTGACAGATATTAATATTTCTATAACCAGGTTTGAAGAAAATATTACACTTTGTGTTACATTTTGTTAAGTTGTAGATAGGTATCTCTTTAAATATAAACTACATTTTGTTCTATTTTTTACCACTTGATAGTTATGAATTTTTTATCAAGTGTTTAAATGTTGCCCTCAAAATGCTGTTAAACATATGTAATTAAATAACTTTTTGGTAAACGATGTATCTATCGACCCCAGAAAAATCATGAACTACTAAGTAGCTGGACTAAGCACATACAATTATGCAATATCATCAATTTTCCAAAAACTCGGGTTTTTTTAAATAGGAACTAGTGATGCAACTTCTGAATCTGTTCCACTTGATTTGAACAATGAACTGACATTTGTGTATGGTGTCACATTTGAATATTTTAACACCTTATAATTCATGTATGTTTTATGTTTATGATCATACCTTCACATTCGTATGTATTTTTTGTTTGGTAGCCAGTGTTACATCTACAGGTATATCCACCATCTGTATTTTGACATGTTGAAATTGTTGATGAACAATTGTTTGTTGTTGCACTACTGCATTCATTTATATCTAAAATTAAGCATACAAATAGGACAAGATCTGATAATAATATTAACCTATCATAGTGCCCTATCATAATTTGCTTTTTCAAAATTAAAACTAGCTTACTTAACTCCTTAAATCTTATCCTGCAGTTTGGACAGTATAAGACTAGTATAATAAAGCTGGTTGTAAACCAAACCATTGATACTTGTTTTAATGCAACAAATACACCATTATATCTAGTTAAACTAGCATTCAAGAAAGAAAGGAAAAGTACAACAAAAACAATTACACCTCATCTAGAATTGACTTGAGTTTTTATTTATACAAACTGCACCACAATGACATTTAAGTAGTACTACGTAAATACAAACAATAAAAAATGGACTCGTTCTACAATATGTGTTTATAAAATACATAATAATTTACAATACATGATCAACCTATTTCTACCTAATATTTACCTGCACAGGGAACGCTGTCGTCTGCAGACACTTTTTCATAACCAGCTCTACAGTTACATTCATAGCCGCCATCTTCGTTTACACAAGTCTTATCGTCAGATTGACATATGCCTGGACTATCTACACATTCATCGACATCAACGTCACAATTAGTTCCAGTCCAGGCACTATTACACACACATCCACGACTGGGATCACATCTTAAAGCGCCTGGTCCACAGCTACATTGACTTGCACAGTTTTCACCATAAAATGGACTCACACATGCTATCACAAGATAACACATTCTTATACAAATAATGAACACAAAATATATAATATAAATCAGATTTGACTAATGTTAAAAATGTATTTTCTCATCACCTTAGATTTTGAGAAACTGCCAAAAGTGTACAAGTTATTTTGTTTATGTTTCCCTCTTTTGATCTTACTGCTGATAATCTGTTTATGTTCGGTACTTACCCAAATGTCCTCGAAATTTAACCTGTTATGAAGTATTGACCACTATACATCTTTTTGTACAAAACTTAAGAATTACTCTCAACATTATATTTAGTCTTTTGCCCAGTCTTTATTTGTACATGTATATCCAATAATTGATTTTTTAAAGGTTTAATTTGCAATAAAACACTTTCATTTTAAATGAACTATTTCGTTCAATTATGTTTTGGGCAATACTATTTAGAATACTAGAAAACGTGGCACAGCTGATGTCCCCTTGCATAAAATATTTTAAAGGAAGATAAATGAAGAAAAGTAAAAGTAATGCAACAAAAATGTGTACCTGATTTTAGTTTTGTGTTTAAAGTATTGTGTGTAAGCTTCATAACATTTGGGTGGAGTAAATTGAAATAATAGAACAGAAACAGCAATTTGTCCATTTGAAAAGACGCATAACTTAAATTCGGTATAGTGATGACATAAACATTTGAACTTGACTGCTGTATGAGGTTATAACCATTGTTTAAATGTTTTATAACATTTTAGTTATTGCAAATTTAAGTTTGAGAACAGAAAAGAAAACAATTTTTCAATCTGTACAGGAGCATAACTCTGGAACGGTAAATGTGACGATACCAAATTTCGAATTTTATATGTGTCTTGTGACAATAAGCATTGTGTATAGGTGTTATAAAGTAAGAGAATGGAAACCAATGTTTGGACATACAGACCAACGTTCAGACGGACAAAGAAAAAAAATTAATGCATGTTATTAGTGATCTAAATTGAATTGATGGGGACTTTTTACTTTTCTTGTCTTTGAAGGCTCTATGAAGGATAGTGTACTACTATCAAACTAATATATATATTCAATAGAGAGAGAAAGTCATAAGATATGTTCTACATGACAATCAAATATTCAAGTTCAGGCATTATTTGTTTTATAATTTTTACCTGAGCAAGAAGTTTTATCATCATTTAATTTGAAGCCTGTATAACAGGAACAAGTATAGCTTCCAACAGTATCTTGACAGGTCTGTGTACATACATTAGCATCACATTCATTTATATCTGAAATATTAAATTATCAATTGTTGCAGAATGATTGCTACATGTACAATTTCACTTATACTTATATGAGAAGATGAGTGCCATTGAGATAACTCTCCATTCAGAGGACAATTTGTTAACAGAAACCCATCATTGGTCTTCAAAGCAGTGCCGTGGATCACACTGAAAAGCTGTCTATCAAGGCATTTTAAAGTTTTGCCTTATAACAGGAATTTTAATTTCATGTTAAAGTATATCACATTAGGTGACAAAGATAAAGCAATATAAACATGCCAGGATATGTTATTCTTTCTGAAGGGTTGTGAAACATATAAATATCAGATCTTATATGTACATATTGCTGTTTGACAATCAAAATGCATAAATTCTATTCTGCTTTTCTGGTTGTTGCCTTTTGAAAATCTAACTTATTCATATTACTTAACAAATCAAAGTGTGTGGTTTGGTTGTGTTAATTGATTTCATACTGTCATAAATTCATAAAGTGAAATTGGTTATGTTTATTATTTTTGATATGAATATAGCCCTTGGGCCTTTCCCTTTGTCAAGTTGTAATAATTGCTGATTTACTATACATTCTGACCTTATGTATTGCCGAAGACTGTATAGCGACCTTTGATTACTCAACACTTGGTTATGATGTCTCTGGTAGAAGTTTTTATCATTGGCAATCATACCATATTTTTTTTTGTATTTGATAATGACACTTACTAGAACAATTGCCGCTACTGATATTAAGTAGATACCCTTCAGGACAAATACACTCCCAGGTTCCAGGATTTGTAGTGTTATCACAACCATAACTACAGGTTAAATTCTGCAGTGCACAGACATCAAATATTGCTGGAAAGATGAAAAACAACCAGTAATATAAAGATTTGACTAACAAGAAGATAATGACTTGGTGAAGTATATCATGTATATTGAAAACATTGATTCAACATTATCGGATATTAAATAATAATGTTATCTTCAATTATAAATAAATCTTTAAGTTGTGTAATCAAGCTTGTATAGTTTGCATTTTAAAATAGCCCACTCCCCCCTTATCCTGCAATTGCAGGGGGAAACGATTAACTGTTGGAAAATCTGTCAAGATACTCAGGAAATTTCAAATCGTGTGTGATTGTTTGCAGTACGTGTCTTTCCATGAAAAAAAAATGTTTTTCGTCAATAAATAGTAGTTGTAATTGCTAGTAAGTGATTCTAGAATACTTCACAAAAAAACAGTTTAGGAACTTCTATATGTTTAAAATACAATTTCCAACATCATGTGTAAATGACATTAAAAACGGGGGGAGTGTACTGAAAACCACTTTGCAAAAAGTTTTATCTTTCCATACAATCATTTTCAACATATCTTTCATATTAACGTTTGAAGGACCTTATACATGCGTCTTTATAAAACACAAACATAGAACATGACATTGGTTTCAATGAGATAAATTGATTTCCCAGTGAAATAAGAACCGATAATTTCACATGCAAAATGAACGTGGTTATTTCACTCCTCTGACGTCATACAACAAAAATTTCAAATATTGAAAAAATTCTTATGAACGAATAACACTAATATTTTACATATATTTCTCTATTCGAATTCTTCGAAACGTTTTTCTTTGAACATTTAGACTCTTTTACCTTTTTCATGTTATTGTTCTGATTATTGCAAATAAATTTCAGTTTTTGGAAAAAAAAAGTTTGTTTCCAGTTTTTGATTCTGAGAAAAAAAATTGTTTGTTTCACATTCAGCTGCCACTATACGTAATCGTAAAATTGAAAGAAAAAAATTGTTTTCGACTTGAGGGGGAAAAAAAATTGTCCAGAAAAAAAAACATAGCTCCCCATTCATCTAACACAACGACCTACATGTAAATACAATACACCGACCTCCTATTTGTAGTTGAAGTGGTGATAAATGTTCCAAATTAAACTTACTTTGGTTACATTTACCGTCAGCTAGTATCTCAAATCCATACACACAACTGCATGCAAAGCTTCCATCGCTATTAGCACATGTCTGTTCACAACCACTTGTCCTTTCAGTGCATTCGTCAATGTCTGTAAACATATAATTACGTGATTTGAATTCATTATAGGTTAACTTGATTACATCATTGATTTTTTAAAGTTTATAATTATTAGTTCTCCATTTTTCATTGGTCAACATTTATATAAGATTATTAGGCATGTTACCTTGAAATGCTTTCATGTTATAATGTAAATGGTGTCGCCGTGTGTTACAAACAACGTTTTTTGTAGTTTATTGGAAGATAGTTCTTTCTAAAAAAATAAACATATTTAAATAAAATCATAAGAGAAACACACTTTATTGATTTTTAAGCTTAATGAATTACAGAAAAAAAGGCTTCTGTACACATGAGCTTAAATCTCGTTTTTAAACTGTAGACGTCAACATATGTATTAACTATTGTGGTTTATTTAACTTTCACATAAACTAAGTCGTTTATATGATAGAGTCTAAGTTTAACTTTTGTTATCGTAGTACCAACCTTGACATTCCGAACCCACTTTTCGGAACCCTTCTAGACAGATGCATGTAAAACTTCCATCTGTGTTTGTACAATTACTGTTCGCTGGACAGTTATCCGTTCCATCTAAACATTCATTTAAATCTGAAAATGAAAGAGTCGTTTTACTTGCACCAATCTTTTTTTTTATTTATTTTTGCGTTTGTTACATGCAGTCATTGCGTTTGACGGTGACATGTTCATTGGTATGTGGAAAACCATGTATTCAGTGTATATCACAATATTTGAACATTGAAAATGACGTAATTAATTCAACTTTCGAACTGTCTTTTATTTTAAACATTGAAGTAATGAAAGAACTTTCTGTTCATAAGATTGTTTACAAAAAACTGCTTATTTAAAAATGGGAATTTAAAAGATAATCTAGTGTTGCCTTTCTAAAGTCGTTCAGTATATGTTATTTTCTATTCATGAGAAAAAAGGTAGGAAAATACTAAAGGAAGAATATAACACTGTGGATCGATGATATAATATATGACAAAAATCACGCTAAATTGATTCAAAAAGAGTTTCCGTGTGAAAAGGCTTGTTGAAATTGAAGTGTTCATGTTATACCTTCACTGTTTAAAATTATAATGAAATGAATTCCTGATTCATACTCTCATTTAACTGATTTGTAATCAATCGATCTCCATGTTTACCTTCACATTTTTCATCATCTGTAATAGTATAGCCTACTGGACAATTAGAACAGTTGTAACCACGACCAGCTAGTTCTTCATCAGGTGGTGATAAATCTATACAGGTACGTCCTAAAGCACATGGGTCATCAGCACAACGATCTGTATTTATATCACAATCATCACCTGCAAAAAAGGAATAAATCTATAGAGGTACGCCCTAAACATGCTAAAGCACATGGGTCATCAGCACAACGATCTGTATTTATATCACAGTCGTCACCTGAAAAAAAAGAGTAAATATATACAGGTATGTCCTAAAGCACATGGGTTTTCAGCACAACCATCTGTATTAATATCACAAGCATCACCTGAAAAAGGGAAGGAATAAAGGTTTATATTGATGAGTTGTACATTTGACTGTCGATCTGACTGGTATCCCATACAAAGCACGCGGAACATGTGTTTGTTTTTTTCCCAACCTTGGATACGCACGTACACAGTAGTCAAACAATCAGCTGCTTTTATTGTCGGTTTTCTAATATACTATAATTTTAGAGGGGAAAATGCAAGATTAGACATATACGGAAAAAGTTCTTTTCGATGAATAAAGACTGGTGTCCTCTAACTGTGATTTTAGTCTTTTTATTCCTCTTAACGTTTTTAACATTGATTTATACCAAAATTGTATACAATAGACAGTCAACTTTCGAGTTCGATGCATTTCCGTCAAATAGTACCAGGATTACAATTTTATACGCCAGACGCGCGTTTCGTCTACATAAGACTCATCAGTGACGCTCAGATCAAAATAGTTAAAAAGCCAAACAAATACAAAGTTGAAGAGCATTGAGGACCCAAAATTCCTAAATGTTGTGCCAAATACGGCTACGTTTATCTACTCCTGGGGTAAGAAAATCCTTAGTTTTTCGAAAAATTCAAAGTTTTGTAAACAGAAAATTTATAAAAATGACCATATAATTGATATTCATGTCAACACCGAAGTGCTGACTACTGGGCTGGTGATACCCTCGGGGACGAAACGTCCACCAGCAGTGGCATCGACCCAGTGGTGTAAATAGTTATCAAAAGTACCAGGATTATAATTTTATACGCCAGACGCGCGTTTCGTGTACATAAGACTCATCAGTGACGCTCAAATCAAAATAGTCAAACTCTTGTTTTAGAGAACGTCATTTGTGCGTTTAGGGACGTCGTCACTTCCTTTCCAATGTTGAGCGAATGGTTGGAAAACTATAACTCTATATTGTAGGAATTATTCGGCAAATTGAATTCTCAAAATTGCTAATCAACACTGCTGTCATTAGGTAATTGTCATTAAGTACCTACAGAACAACCATTATTTCTAGTTTATCATGCACTATGACGATCAACTGGACGCTTGATGAACGTAAATAGTGCACTGATACAGGCGACCCCCTCTATCTTGTAAATGACGTCACAAAGGCGCGTCTAATTGACGAGTTTTTTTCGGTGATGGATGAACTCGAAAGTGGTCTATTAAATTGTGATAGCTCGTTTGACTGAATTACGTTTGACTATCTGACATGATGCAATCTGAAATCAAATATCATCTACAAATGTATATTTAATCATGTCCTTACCAGACCAACCAGTTGTACAGTTACATGAGGCTATCAGATAGTTTGGATTGGATTCATTTCTTAGATTGTCATAGTCACATGTTCCTTGGTCACCTGAACATCCACTACATGCTATAATCACCACTTCTATCGCATCAGCTGTTAAGCCATCACTGTCCACTGTTGTTACCCTGTGAAAATAAAAACGAAGATGTTGTATGATTGCCAATGAGAGAACTATCGACAAGAGACCAAATGACACAGAAATGAACAACTATATTCACCTGATTTTTTCTGTATGAAGATTTTCGGGTGTCCACGTTAATGTCAGATTTCCTGTAGAATTATCAGATGTGAAAGAGCCTCCACCTGGCTGATCTATTATACTGTATCTAAAACCTGGTTTATCATCCTGACCAGTGAAGTTTAAAACTATAGGTTGATTTACTACCACTTTGATAGATTCTTGTCCACTTATTTCTGGTGCCTCATTTTCTAGAAGATAATGAAATAATTGAATGATAATATGATTACAGATTCATCAAAAGTATAACCGATCAATAGACAAAGAGTCTATACAAAACGATACATAAAATAGAAAATGCAGAAAGAATTGAGGAATACCAACCACAATGACTTCAAAGGAGTTCAGGTAACTTAACTCTTATTATGCCAGTTCTAGGATACAGTATATACTGTACTAAGTCTTGTACTTTTTTCGCGGGTACTTATTTTCGCGAATTGTTTATTTCAAACAAGTTCGCGGTATTTATTTTCGTGATTTTATAATTATTGCTTTTCAGTTGAAAGATTGGATTAAGATTCGCGTGTATTTTTATTCGCGAGTATAAATCAACCGCGAAAATAAGTACAATTACAGTTGCTGAATCTGTTATGTAACTTTCATCACCATGTGACCAAATTGTAAACATCGTTTCTTTCACATGTTGGACAAACGAGTGAGACATGTTGTGTCTAATACTGACTAAAATAATTGAAAACTGAATTTAAATACATTTGTCACTTTCCCTTTAGGCGAATGGGAACTTAGACTATGCTCTTACCAAACATAAATTATTTCTTACTAATATCTGGTGAATGATGTCATAAAGATAGGATATAAAAATTGATGAAAACACATTTTAAGATATTACATTGTTTCTGTAAAAAAGATGTTTTACCAAATGAATCCTAAGTGATTATTTGTGATGAAAACAGTCAAAAGAGGTCTCCACCTTTTTGTAGATAATACTTTATAAATTGCATGCATAAACAGTAAAACCACAAAAAATGGAAAGTCCCTAGTAATTAAATTGCAAAACCAAAAGCGCAAACACATCAAACGAATGGATAACAACTGTCACCTTCCTGACTTGGTAGAACCATGTTCGTATTTAATGTGGAAAATGGTGGATTGAACCTAATTCTATTCGAAACCTCTCACTTGTATGACAGTCGCATCAAATTCCATTATATTGACAACGAATCGTAAACAAAACAGACAGAAACATTAGGTAAAAATGTCAAAAATAGGGGTATAGCAGTCAACATTGTGTTATCATTTGAATCACTATAAAAGTAACAAATGCTTTGAGGACCCATATGCGGCCTTTGGCTGTTGTCTGTTCTATGGTCGGGTTGTTGTCTCTTAGACACATTCCCAATTTCCATTCTCAATGATATGTAAAAAAGAAGCACAAACAAGTAAAATATCAAATTCAGTCACCTCATTTTTCCCTTTTTATAATAAGATTTTATCTATATGAATATAAATAAAATTATAAATAAATATATATCTGAGGCCCTTTTCCAGATGTATCTATTATCACCAGGTACACACAAAAGTAGAATATTTGAAATTCAAGGATATTTATAAGAACCAAAACAGAAAAATACCACCAAGAAAATGTTGAATGAATTGATCGCAACTCGATCTGTAAATATCTTTCCTCTTCAGAATTCGTATTCTAATGCGAGAAGACTTAAAATGTCCAAAATGATTTAATCAAAAGTATTCGAATAAAAAATTCTTTCATTGTCGAACATTGTAGAAAAGAGGGGATGTAATGTTTTTGAATATAACATAAATAACTACACAAAATGTTCAGGAACCGGGCTTTTATTGCTGTCCTTCAATTCAAAGATTGAGGCATTCAACAATTTTACATTGAATTAAAGGCTTACATCTCAAAACACTTTTTTATACTGTCTTTAAAGTTTAGAAATAAAAATAGAACTTACGTAATTGTGTAGTTTCAGACTCAGCCTCCGCATTTGCTATTTGAGTATCATCAGCAAATGATTGATCACCGGTTGCCAGGTAATCAAAGATACAAGCTTTATATTGGTCACTCTTGCCACCACAGACGGTATAGGCTACCTGGAGTGTACTATTATCAAATTCATCAATAAAGATTGGAACAAAATCTTGGTGACTGTAATCAGCCCAGGATTTCCCATCAGTATAATCAAATATTGAATTATCTGCAGTTGTCTCCCCTATAATAAAAAACATGTATTATTATAATTTAAACAGATACCTCACAGCAAAAGTAATTAAATGGTGAAGTTTGATAGACATAAGACTCTTACAATATCAAAAGTAAAAATAAATTATTTTCAAACCAAAAAGTTTGTTTTTTTGTGTCATTTTGTTTTTAAACACACATCACTGAAAATGAAATTTAAATACTTACATAGCTGACCAAAATTGTTATAAATTTTTCTTTCAGAATCAACATCACCAGACGAAAGTATGTTTCTATTTGGTAACACAAATTCATTGGTTTTGTCTCCATCAAAGTTTCCCATGAGACCTGTAACTTGACCTTTAAAATCCTCAGGAACTGATGCTGACAAAGTCAACTGCCGGGTTTTTACTTGCAAATTTAACTGAATCCCTGCAAATGTAAAGGCTTTTATTAAATAAAGAATCCTTATTCGATATCTTAATGTTTTTTCATCCATTTTATGTACGGTAATTTCACAAAAAAGATAATGGGGGTAAAATACAACTTAAGTTTATAAGCCTTGTGTCAAACATATTTAGTTCTTTAATTCAACAAATTATTCTTTCCCAGAGATATGTGAAAAATTAAAGATATCATAAGTAAACATATATTACGGTCTTACTGTGTCATGCATGATACAAGTGTTGCTCCTGAGCACGGATTATAATTATCAAACTGTCAGCTGTCAAAACCAAATATTTAGGGTAAACCAAAATGGTAAAGTCGACTTAATCTAGCGGGTTCTTTTTCCAAATGCAATATTGGTAAAAAAAAAAAAAAAAAAGCCCTTGCTATGAAATTCAAATCAACAAATGCATACATAGATATAAATAGATAAAAAAAAATAATGTTTAAATCACCTGACTCTGAGAAGGCAACAACAAGTGTATGATTTTGACGTCTTAAAACGATGCCAGTTAGAAAAACAGCAAAATTTTCATCAGTATTAAACTGTGATGTAAAGTCGTTTCCATTACCATAAACTACCATTGCTGTAATTAAAAAAGTTTTCAAATATAACTGGAGAAAGGCAATAACAAAATAAAACTAAATAGTATAATGTATTTTTTTTTTTTCATTAGGTAATACATCTTGGACACACGTTTTATATCATTCCTTGATTTTGATTAACTAAGGGATTCTCGAATCGTTTTTCATTTCCATATATAATGCAATATGCACTATCTGGAGATAAAAATGCAGGGGAACCACAGTTAAAATAGGTGAACTATCTCAATTGGATAAATACCATGGTTAAATATATAATTTCATTATCACTTCAAAAAGATAAAATATAGTTTACTTTGGACTTAAACTGCGTTTTCAAAAGCGGAAAGGATACTGTTAAGACAAAGTTAGCAATATTTGAACACTAGTATATCAGGACCTTATCAAAACCAAAAATACTAATAATTTCATTCTGGTGTTTTTTAACATAAATAGGGGCTATAACTTACTCTCCAAATCACTGGCTAGTTCTACTTGCATCGTGACATTTCCATCTTCCTTTGCAGCAAAACCACTGAATATAGTTGCATTTATTTTCTTCAGTTCAGTTCCATTCTTTGATGTTGCTAAATCTGTTCTAGCTTGAAATTCGAAGGTTACATTTTCATTTTCAATTCTCATCATTGTGTATTCACCCCAGCCGTTAAATGTGTATTGCAATCCATCCAATGTGTCAACATGTGGATCCCCAAAGGTAAAGACTGAAAATAAATATATAATTTACCAAGTGAAGTCATATGCAACGAGTAACTTTATTTATAACGAGACTGAAGACAGTGACAATCAAAACCAAGGAGTAAACCAAGACTCACAAAACCAAGGAGTAAAACAAGACAACAGTTATAAATGAAATATATAAGAAAATACACGAACTTCACTAAAATCTGGGAGTGAAATCAGGTGCTCTGGAAGGGTAAGAGAAGGAAATTATGGTACCAATACTGGCATTCAAATATGCAAAACCAAGCCATCTTTGCATAATATTTTACATTTTCTAAGATTCAATAATGTATTATAGGCAAAAAATGTTGAGACTTTAGCCTTAATAAATAATCACTTTAATTTGTCTAACGTTAATAGTGGTACTACCTGTACATGTACACGAGTAATCATTATGTAAAAGCTAACATTAAAAAAGCAATTCTTTACAGCAAAACAAAAGGTACAATTCAAACTGTAAACGGACATCTTTTCGCCTTTTGGACTCCTTCTTCGACTGAAAATACAGTACATTTACATCAATACAACCTTACAAGGCAACAGTAACTGTCCTTCAAAGAGGCTTTAAATACAACACAAAAAGAAATGTCACCTTGCTGCAAGTCCACTGTGTGGCAATTACAGTTTATTATTTAATATGTTTTTGATTTTTTTGAATTGATTAGAGCCAACCTAACCTATACGTGATTATTTATATTTGCATAGGTTTTGTATTAGCATATTTTATATACTATCAAATATCACAGGAATAAGTTATGTTATGGTATGGTACAATAAACTAGACCTTTACATCTGCATAATACATACATTATTACATAATAATACTTACATATACCAAATGGTGATCGCCTGTAACAAAATCCAACTGGTCTAACGCTGTAGTACAGATGACAGTTATTTGATTTTTCACAACAATTTTCTTTCGGGATAACATTATCACTTTGGTATGTAACAATATCAGTAAAAGGATTCCCTGTAACCATGGTACCAGCATCTGGACTATTCCTTAGAAGGAACCCCCACCACTGGTGATAGCAGCAAATCTGTTATATAAAGTTTATATATTTGTTTAAGGTATGACTAATATTTTATGAAGAAGTTACATCATAAATTTGGTGCATCACATGTGTTATGATCTTTTGAAATGACAGAAAACATTTTACAGTTATTTCTAATATTTAAATCCTAAGTTCCATTCTCAAATGGCGTAAATCATGAAAAAACGTTGAAGACGTCCTGGTCCCATGATATAATTGTCTATGAGATAATAAACATAAGAATGACAGCCTATTTGAAGACACGTTACATCCAACATTAAATTATAAATATTTACATTTGAATGCCACTTTTGTTCATTAAGGTTGTGAGTGCTTCATATCTTGTTATATAATGTTATATAAGCTGGTTTGTTTTATACGAAATACAAACAATGACTCTCATGAAGATGTATGGTTGTTTTGTATGTTGCTTTATCTTTTAGGTCGATTTAACATATGGCAGGGTATTATTTGAACAGGCAATTCCATTCCTTGTAATCTAGATGTTCACAAATGCATAGATTAGTTAAATCACTCCCAAGGTCCACTTTTAGTCAAAGAAATTGTGTGATGGTCTATAAACATAAAGCCTAATACCTCTTAATGACTGTTTATCATAGATAAAAGATGACAGAGAATATAAATGTACTACATCTAAACATCAACTTATAACCTGATATCAATCAAAAGGTGTATACAAGTTTTAATTCTAAACAGTAAAGGCTAACAATTGTCTTCATTTACATAGATGCAGTGATGCACATCAAATCAGGTATAAATGTGTACTTACACGACTGGTACCCAATCTGTAGTTGGCATAGCACACAGCATTGTTTTGATACGAAAAGACAAAAAATCTTCCATCAAAAACAAGCATTATCTGATTACAAGGACAAATATTAGAAAACAACCATCTTGAATTTAGCAAGCTCCATCTAACTGAATTAACATTTCTACGATACCACCTCACACATTGAGAGGCTGGATTATATTGTATTGGACCCTTTGCATGAAGTGACATAAAGTATACACTATTAACACCTGCAATAGAATTTAAGATATATGATTCCATCAATTACAGTTGAAAATACATTTGTCCTATAGATTGCTTATTAGAATTCAAAATATTTCATCGATTTTAAAGGCATTCATGTATCTCAGCTGAAAAAAACAGACATTGATAAGCATGGTCATTATCCTACTTAAGTGACCTGTTTGTAAAATTTTCAATGGTTTTTTCTCCTAGAATAGTTAACCTTCAAGTTTGCTGTTATGGCAAAACCTTTTGTAATTTTGGGTTCTCTATGCTCTTCATCTTAGTTTAGTTTATTTTGCTTTTAACTTTTTTATTTGCGTGTTTTTGATGAGTAATTCAAAGACAAAACGTTGGTCTAGCATACAAATTTTTATTTCTGGTTTCAACGAGTTTGTTTAATTATTTTAATAACAGAAGGTTTTAGTATTACGAACCATCAGGTTTATCAGTATAATTGATGTCTTGATTTGTCATCTTCAGAGAGGAGGGACAATAGGGGGTCCGTTAATATGTTAACAACACCTCCATTTTGGCAAAAACAGTTAACAAAAAATGTAAAAATCCTGATAACAGTTAACAAAGTGAGTTGTAAACAGTGAACTGTCTAAAATGATCTCAGATAACAGTTAACAACACCTTGAAAAGGGCCATAACAGGTTAACACAAAAAGGTATTGCCCAAGATTAATGATTAAATTCCTAAATGGTTTGGCTTTTCAACTGTCATGATTCTAGAGTTACAGATAAGTTTTATTGCGACAAAATGCAAGTTCAGTGTACAACATTAGATGCTCTGTATCTTTCTTGAGTTTGATATATTGAAAACGTGAAGACGCTTAGGTTTCAAACCACTGAGGCTAACATATTTTCATGCATATATACATTTCATCAAATTTGTTGGAACATATTAATTTGTCATTAATAAGGGTATGATTATTCGTTGAACATTATTTGTGCGTTTAAATACAAGTATTAAACATGTCAAATGCGACAGTTTTTCTGTTTTCGTCGCATTGATCTTTAAAATTGTCACTATATACCCACCATCAAATGTGTTCCCTTTTAATTCACTAACGTGAAAGGCACTTTCTGTGAAGGAGTATATACTTGATGAAGATCCATCTAATCCTGAATATCCTATTGCACATTGTCTGCCACCAGGTGGAGACAGGATATTGACATCCTTAAACAAGGAGTAAGCATAGGTCTTTGCACCATTTGTTGCCAAAATAAATTGAAATGTTACAGTTTTCTAAAAAGAAAAAAAAGAACTTAATAATTAAATGTATTGAAACGTCTTTCAAACAACATATTTCCCCTGAATGACAATATTTATATACAGATACTATCAGCATTATGGGGATAACGGTATCATTTATTATTTTAACTTGATTTAAAACAATTTCTTTAGTAGTTATGAGGACCTACTACTTAATCTCTAAAAGAAGGGCTAAAGATAGCAGAGGGATAGTCAAACTCATAGATCGAATATAAACGGCCAACGTCATGGCTAAAAAGGAAAATGACAAACACACAAATAACAGAACACAAGACACAACATAGAACTATTGACTAAGCAACACGCATCCCGTCAAAACATTGGACGGTCTCCTGTGCTCTGGAAGATTCTGCTCCACGTGTGGCAACCGTCGTGTTGCTATTTATATATATATTAAAAGTTTAGTTGAAGTAAGTTTCAAATTTATTGGACTTCAACTTAATCAAAAACTACCTTGACCAAAAACTTTAACCTAAAGTGGGACAGACAGACTGACAAACGAAAGAATAAAAATATCATTTCTCCTAATAGCTGAAATCTTAAGGTATATTGCTTTATAAAACATTATATTCGCCATAAGATAAATCATGAGAGGATATATAATATAAAAAAAACAGATAGCATGAACCTAAATAGTTATTTCAAGCAAAGTTGTTCACGTAGGTTTATGAAATTTTTGTAAATTTACCTTTTTCTTTTCTTCTTTTTCTCTTTTTCAGTTTTTATTACATTTTAACCTAATGGTATCAAAATCAGCAAAAAAATAAAATCACAAAAATACTGAACTAAGAGGAAAATCAATTCGGAAAGTCCAGCAAGTGTCAAAATAGATAGAATAGTGTGTATAAAAACAATGAGCAATTAAACATCTTGAACATTAGCTGCGGAACCGTAGCTCTAAGGTCCTTATGTTATTTTTTGACAATTTACGGACCATAGAGCTACGTATTTTTCCTATTTCAAAACGTTCTGAATTGCGACCCAGGTTCAGGAAGCACTTTTTTCCAAACATTTATTGTTTATAATCAATGCATATCTTGTCAATATATATAGTTCGTTCCGTTAGATATTTTTCTAGGATGTGACGTAATGTTTGAATATTAATTTCCTTAACACTATTATCTAATTATTTCCATTTGTATACATTTTCCGCATAGTTTGTTCGGCCATATTGAAACTCGTGGTGACGTCACGAAAATCAAAAATAGAGAACTGTTATCAGAAAACACGTGTTAGTTTGTTTACGTTGTCTTTTATTTGATTTTCAAGACTTTTTGAATGAAAGTGCGTTTAATTAAAATTAGATACTATCGGAAATAACAATTCTTTCAAGCAGTTTAAATATTTAGTATGAATAAATGTTGTAAAGTCTTATAAACACTCGATTCTCGCTTAGAAATAAGTAAACAAAACAACACGTATTTTTCTATAAGAGTTATCTGTTCTTGTTTTTCGTTGGCGTTCTTCACCTCCAACATAGGAGATCGAGGATATTTGGGTTATCTTTTCTTGATTTTCGTGACGTCACCACGAGATTCAATATGGCCGAACAAAATAGGCGGATAATGTATACAAATGGAAATAATTGGATAATAGTATTAAGGAAATAAATAATCAAACATTAATAAGTACGTCACATCCTAGAAAAATACCTAAAGAAACGAACTTTATATATTGACAAACTTTGCATTGATTATAAACAATAGAATTTGGGGAAATAAGTGCGACCTTGACCTGGGTCGCAATTCCGAACGCTTTGAAATAGGAAAAAATCCGTAGCTCTATGGTCCACAATTAGTCAAAAAATAACATAAGGACCCAAGAGCTACGGTTCCGCAGCTACTTGAACATAAACATGTTCTAAAAATAAGAGATAGGTATACAAAAAATAAGGTACTTTCAATGATACCCCAATCAAAGAGAGACATGTATATGATTTTCCCCTTTAGTTATTGGTCTCAGTGAATATCATGTCTCAGTGGTTCATAAACCAATGTATCAATCTCACTAAATAATTGTCTATAAAATATTACTACGTGTACTTACTACATCACCATATAGCCTAGCATTTTCCCATGTCGCAATATACACACAAGACGCCGAGAAGTCACTTTTTTTGGAGTAATAATTGACATTAGAAGATACTTTATTCAACACTGTATCAATCAGGGTTCTATTTCCAAAATCATCATCGTCACTATAGAGATGATAAAACATCTTCTCAGTTGATCTATATACAACTAAATCTGTCCATAATGCAGCTATAATATCTCCACCTGAATACACGCTCAATTGTTGTGGAACATATGACGTATATCTGCAGCCCATGCATGCTAGACCATTGGAAGAAAACTGTGAATGTAATGTAAAAAGTAATAATTTATGTGCGACTTTATAACAATAGGCATAATAAGTGATAATCAAAGGTACCAGGCTTATAATTTGATAGGTCAGACGCGCGCTTCGACTACCTAGGACCCATCAACTAGGATAAACAAATCCTCACAATTTCAAATACTTCATAATTTTGCAAACAGTAATTGAACAAAATTACCATATGATTCATAACACAGATGTGTTGACTACTAGGCTGGTAATACCCTCGAGGACGAAACGTCCACCCGCAGTTGCATCAACCCATTAATGGTAAGAGACTTATAATAGTAATTTGATACGCAAGACGCGCGTTTCGTCTCCTTACGAATCGTCAAATAGTGGGTTTTATATTTCCCCATAATATCAAAATATATAAACATAAGCTCTAACAAACTATTTACGATTCTGGAAATGCGCACTGTAACAAATAATCAGAACATAACGATAAAATACAACGTACAATGACAAATTCATATATATTTATATGATAAGGCAATGTACGGAGAAGTCACCAGACTGTCGCAGAATTTTTCTATCATCTGAATACCCAGTATTAAATTTTTAAGCACATAATTATGGATGACCTTACATACACAAACATTATTTTTTTTTTAACCATGATGAGTTACAGATCAAGTGTAAGTTTCGTTCCGCTCCCCTTAGTTTGCCGAAATTACGGGCTTTGGACTTTGAAAAAATTGTTGAAAACCACAGTTATACAGACGCTTTTCTAAACTCCTTCAGATATGAAGCTGATTTTCGGTATGTGAGTTAACCATGATGAGTTACAGATCAAGTTTAAGTTTCGTTCTGCTCCATTAATTTTTTGCCGAATATACGGACTTTGGACTTTGAGAAATTGTTGAAAATCACAGTTATACGGGTTTTTTTTTCTAAACGCCTTCAGATATGGGGCTGATATTTGGAATGTGAGTTAACTATGATGAGTTACATGTCAAGCGTTAGCTTCGTTTCGCTCCACTAATTTTTGCCGAAATTACGGGCTTGGAACTTTGAGAAATTGTTAAAAATCACAGTAATACGGTCTTTTTTCTAAACGCCTTCAGATATTGGGCTAATTTTGGTATGTGTGTTAACAATGATGAGTTATAGGTCAAGCTTAAGTTTCGTTCCGCTCCTATAATTTTCGCTGAAATTATGGGCTTTGGAATTTGATAAATTATTGAAAATCACAGTCGTTCGACTTTAACTAAAACGTATGCGGGTGTGTTTGTAACAAAAAAAAATAGAACGTCCAAGATACGACCGGGGCGCGTCTCAAATACGTCCAAGAATTGTTTTTCCTGCGTAGCGTGCATTCCATCTATGTAAGACAAACGCCAGACATACGCCAACATACGTTTCTGAAACGCCCCATATTCGCATAGATACGCTCTGCATACGCTCAATACACGCTTAAAGCTCATTGTGAACACGTTACAGATATGATTGACAGGGTGAACGCATCCAAAAGTTATAAGCATGTTGGCAGCATACATGATTTTTTTTTAACACGTTCTGCGTACTTCGAAAGCTATACACTGATGTGTGACGTCGGTATAAGCAAACATTGAAACAACTAGGGAATGAAAAGTAACACGGTTCAAAAATTTGAAAAAAAAATAGCAGTAAAAAAATTGAGTTTGCTTATCTGCATATGATTTGAAATGTGTAAAATAGTATAAGCTTACTGTCAAGTAGTTGTAACTGTCACCCAAGAAGGGAATTGATGTGAAACATCTTAAGTTATTAGTTGATACGTCATCTCCATACAGTCGTGAATCACCAGTTTGTTCTCCGAATGGCATAAATTCTAAAATAGTTTTATACATGTTTTAAAAACATCACACAACAACATGTATATATGAACATGAAATAGTCAGGATGACGGTGTGAGGATAAACAGTACTAGTAACCTTTTTGAATCCTTGAGTTCTGATAACAGGACGGTATGTTGATGTCTATAATAGTTGTTTCTTACATGTATGTATATTCTCTGATTCAAAGATAAGCATACTGATAGATGCAATAAGATTGTAATTTTATACTTTTAAGATCTATTGATTGATTTATGACTCTTGCAGAATTACTGGGGCATGAAAAAAATATATTTATAGTATAAGTGTATCATCATGAATCATTGTTTGTTGTACAACAAATATGATTATCGCCATAATATCGGTTGTGTACGTTACTGATCTTATTTCACATTGTTTTCAGCTGTTGTTTTTGTAAAGTACAATGAACGTATTTGTTTCTGAAACATTGAATTTAGAGTAATATTCCTCTTCTACATACAGTGCGAAATGACTTGTATCGATGTTGAAAATTTATATTTGTCTACGACCTAATTTCGTTTTTCGATCAAACCAAAGAAATTCATGTCTGTCATGTTTTTTCTAAACAAACTGGTATATGTGTCTATAATCAAATATAAATTTAAAAAACCATATCATACCTGAGGAACGTTCTGCAGCTGATGTTGTATGTGCTATGGTTGTTGTTTGTGTAGACGTTGTTGGCGTCACAGGGTTAAGTGACATAAAGTGTACACCATTAACACCTGCAATAGAATTTACAATATATGATTCCATCAATTACAGTTGAAAATATATATGTCCTATAGATTGCTAATTAGAATTCATAACGTTTCAACGATTAGAAGGCATTCATGTATCTCAGCTGATAAACCAGACATTGATATGCATGGACATAATCCTACTTAAGTGACCTGTTTGTAAAATTTTCAATGGTTTCTACTCCAAGAATAGCTAACCTTAACGTTTGCTGTTTTGGCAAAACCTTTTGTAACTTTGGGTTCTCTTTGCTCTTCATCTTAGTTTATTCTTTTTAGCGTTTAACTTTTTTATTTGCGTGTTTTTGATGAGTAATCTTAAGACAAAACGTTAGTCTAGCATTCAGAATTTTGTTTCTGGTATCAACGAGTTTGTTTTATTATTTTAATAATAAAGGAGGTTTGTGGTATTACGCACTATCAGAAGGTTTATCAGTATAATTGATGTCTTGATTTGTCATCTTCAGAGAGGAGGGACAATAGGGGGTCCGTTAACATGTTAACAACACCTCCATTTTGGCAAAAACAGTTAACACAAAATGTACAAATGCTAATAACAGTTAACAAAGTGGGTTGAAAACAGTAACTGCTTAAATTGATCTCAGATAACAATTAACAACACACTTGAATACATAACAGGTTAACACAAAAAGGTATTGCCCCCCTTTCAGACATACAGAGTTTACCCTATGTCATATATGCCAGCTTCATGATTAAATTCCTAAATGGTGTGGCTTTTCAACTGTCATGATTCTAGAGTTACAGATAAGTTTTATTGAGACAAAATGCAATTTTAGTGTACAACATTAGATGCTCAGTATCTTTCTTTCAGTTTAATATATTGAAAAGTTGAAGACACTTAGGTTTCAAACCACTGAGGTTAACATATTCATATGCATATATATATTTCATCAAACTTTTTGGAACAAATTAATTTGTTAATATCACATAGAATTATCATTAATAAGGGTATGATTATTCGTTAAACATTGTTTGTGCGTTTAAATACAAGTATTAAACATGTCAAATGCGACAGTTTTCCTGTTCTCGTGGCATTGATCTTTAAAATTGTCACTATATACCCACCATCAAATGTGTTCCCTTTTAATTCACTAACGGTAAAGGCACTTTCTGTGAAGGAGTATATACTTGATGAAGATCCATCTAATCCAGAATATCCTATTGCACATTGTCTGCCACCTGGAGACAGGATATTGACATCCTTAAACAAGGAGTAAGCATAGGTCTTTGCACCATTTGTTGCCAAAATAAATTGAAATGTTACAGTTTTCTAAAAAGAAAAACAGATCTTAATTAAATGTATTGAAACTTCATTTAAACACCATATTTCCCCTAAATGACAATATTTATATACAGATACCATCAGCATTATGGGTATAAATGTATCATTTATTATTTTAACTTGATTTAAAACAATTTCCATAGTAGATCTCAGGACCTTATACTTAATGTCTAAAAGAAGGGCTAAAGATAGCAGAGGGATAGTCAAACTCATAGATCGAATATAAATGGACAACGTCATTGCTAAAAAGGAAAATGACAAACACACAAATAACAGAACACACGACACAACATGGAAGACTTTTTACTTAGCAACACGCATCCCGTAAAAAAAATGGGATGGTCTCAGGTGCTCTGGAAGATTTTGCTCCACGTGTGGCAATCGTCGTGTTGCTATTGATATATATAAAAAGTTTAGTTGAACATATGTACTAAGTTTCAAATTTATTTGACTTCAACTTAATCAAAAACTACCTTGACCAAAAAATTTAACCTGAAGCGGGACAGACAGACTGACAAACGAAAGAATACATATATCATTTCTCCTAATAGCTGAAAGCATAAGGTATATTGCTTTACAAAACATTATATTCGCCATAAGATAAATCATGAGAGGGTATATAATATATAAGCAAAGTTTTTAACGTAGGTTTATGAAATTTTTGTAAATTTTCCTTCTTCTTTATCTCTTTTTCAGTATCTATTACATTTTAACCTAATGGTCTCAAAATCAGCAAAAAGTAAAATCTCAAAAATACTCAACTTAGAGGAAAATCAATTCGGAAAGTCTAGCAAGTGTCAAAACAGATAGAATAGTGTGTATAACAAACAATTAGCAATTAAACATCTTGAACATATACATGTACTAAAAATAAGAGATAGGTATAAAACATGTATATGATTTTCCCCTTTAGTTATTGGTCTCAGTGAATATCATGTCTCAGTGGTTCATAAACCAATGTATCAATCTCACTAAATAATTGTCTATAAAATATTACTACGTGTACTTACTACATCACCATATAGCCTAGCATTTTCCCATGTCGCAATATACACACAAGACGCCGAGAAGTCACTTTTTTGGGAGTAATAATTGACATTAGAAGAGACTTTATTCAACACTGTATCAATCAGGGTTCTATTTCCAGAATCATCATCGTCACTATAGAGATGATAAAACATCTTCGCAGTTGATCTAGATACATCTAAATCTGTCCAAAATGCAGCTATAATATCTCGACCTGAATAAAAGCTCAATGGTCGTGGAACATATGACGTATCTATGCAGCCCATGCATACCAGACCATTTGAAGAAAACTGCGAATGTAATGTAAAAAGTAATAATTAATGTGCCGATTGTAACGACTTGATAACAATAGGCATCATAAGTGATAATCAAAGGTACCAGGCTTAAGATTTGATAGGTCAGACGCGCGCTTCGACTTCAAACGACTCATCAACTAGGATAAACAAATCCTCACAATTTCAAATATTGTGCAAACAGTAATTGATAACAATTCATAACACAGATGAGTTGACTACTAGGCTGGTAATACCCTCGAGGACGAAACGTCCACCAGCAGTTGCATCAACCCATTAATGGTAAAAGACTTATACCAGTAATTTGATACGCCAGGCGCGCGTTTTGTCTACTTACGAATCGTCCAATAGTGTTTTTATCTTATTTCCCCATAACATCAAAATATTGTTATAAATGGGTATTGTTAATAATCTTAAAGAAACAACACATTTTATATTTCCAAATTTTATTGGGATCAATATCTGAAAACCTGAAAATAACGGTCTTAGATGATTTTCGTACACTAAGACAACTTGGTCAAACTCAATTTGAAGAGATCAAATTGCATATTTTTATAATAAGTACCAATTTTATCAGATAACATAACATTTAACATAACGTCTATCAACTTATCAAGTTGACATGGCGGTAAAATTCAACTGTCAGTGAACAGGCACTTCGATCACAATTTTCACGGGTCTACATTAAATTCACACTTTCAGGGGATAATGGGTTTGTAAAACATGTTTGTCGTTACCTATTTATTCAGTCTCATTGTTTTTTGACATATCTTTTGGGTAGTTTTCCCTTAAATTCCATCGTGGGGAGTGCTTGTTTACCTATATTGGAAGTTGCCATTCCAACTTCCGGGTAACGGTACTGCTTTATAAAGTTATAATAATACATAAAAGTATTATTTAGATATGCTTAAATTACTTGCTGGCCTTCCTTTTTACTGTGTAAGATATTTAATGATAAGATATAATTACGTTAAGTACGTTTTTGTGAAGCGCCGTTAAGGAACTATTTTGTGATTCCAATGACGTTACATAGTAACGTAGGTGATAAGGCTACGAGTATGGAATTTTAAGGTTTATATTTATTATGTCAATTATTTATTGTAATTTAAGGCAAACTTTCGCGATTCTATGTACAATGTCGGGATCTTTAAACGTGTAGAGTCAAGTAATAAGAAACAAGGAAACACAAAAAGTTGCATAGACAAAAGCAAAAAATAAAAGATAATACAAACACATTGACAGAATATATAGAAACATATAGTATGGTTCTGTTTAAGCAAAATTCCCAGGGTAACTTTAAAACACTGCATGTCATGCCTGCTGTTTTTGATTCTGTCTGTGCTACTCATGCCCTTTATCTTAATTTTGCTAGATTATTAACCATAACTAAATGTAATGGTGTTGACCGTTGACAAATCATAAATTTAAACTATTGCTGACTTACTTTTAGGTGTCCTAAAAACTACACATATATATACACGATCCATATCTGTCACATGAATAACGTTGGTTAATGTTTAGAGTTGTCAAATAGTTAAAACAAAATGTGTCAAAGCGACACGAATGGCCCCGTCCCAAAAAGTTAAAAAATCTGCAATTTCAAAATAAACACATGTGGACACAAACATGAAGGCAGTCTTATATATCAAAGATCAGCTCAAAATCTGGAGTGGAATAGAGAAAAAAAACGTATAACTGTGATTTTCAATAATTTATCAAAGTCTAAAGACCGTAATTTCAGGAAAAAAATAGCGGAGCTGAACGAAACTTAAGCTTGACCTATAACTCATCATGGTTAACTCATATATCAAAATTCAGCCCAATATATGAAGGCGTTTAGAAAAAAGACCGTATAACTGTGATTTTTAACAATTTCTCAAAGTCCAAAGCCCATAAATTCGGCAAAAATTAGTAGCCCGGAACGAATCTATATAGTATGAAAAAAAATCACAAAAATACTGAACTCTTGGAAAATTCAATGCGGACAGTCGCTACTCAAATGGCAAAATCAAAGGATAAAACACTTTAAACGAATAGAGAACAACTGTTTTATTCCTTACTTGGTTTTTGAATTGAACCTGGTTTTATAGCGCTGAAACTCTCACTTTTATAACAGTCGCATCAAATTCCGTTTTTTTAACAACGACCGTTAACATAATCGGTAAAATAGTCAAAATAAAGTTACAGCAGTCATCACTGTGTTACAATCTCAAGACAGGGAAACATATATTAAAAACACAAAAAAACATTTTTCAAATTGAAAAAAACACATTCCTTGTTTCGCGTGTTGAGCGTTATAAAATGCAATCGTCACAAAAAAGAAATTTTGTCGTTCAATGTCTATTCAAAACCATTATAATTTCACATGGAGAATGATGTTATGCCAGGTGATAAAATCAAAAGTAATGTTATCAATAATTACATAAGCAGATCGAGATTAAAAATTATCGAGCAGGTCTTTAGAATTTTTAAGAATCCATTATATAGTTAATACTACTACGTGAAAGAAATATTTTTGTCGTTTGTCGTCCAGAGTATTATCAAATTTATAAAAGAACTATAACATATTGGTATATAAAAGAACAATAACACAATGTCGGGATCTTTAAACGTGTAGAGTCAAGTAATAAGAAACAAGGAAACACAAAAAGTTGCATAGACAAAAGACAAAAGCAAAAAATAAAAGATAATACAAACACATTGACAGAATATATAAGTACTGAGCCACGGCAAATGGATATCATATAAAACAGACCAAACAGTAAAAGTAATATTAATAGTTGAACAAAGACAAATAAAAGAACAATATTACATGTCGATTATAAACAACGTCAGTACACAGAATCTATACGTCAATACCATCATGAATTTTTTGTGATACGGAATATTTATCAACCAGGTCTTGGTACCTCCCGTTGAAGGAACTTCTATTAAAATTAGCCATGATGACAGTGTACAATATTATGTAAAAAGCAGAAATAATTTATATCATAGTAACAGAGACTTTCTATCTAACGAAATAGTAATCCTGTTCCTAAAATTGAAAAAGGGTCATACAGTCAATCTTCTTAATCCCGTTTTTTAGGAGAAGAGGATGAATTTCAATTTACTATACATCGCACAAAATTAGATACAAATAGAGATTAATTATATTCTACAATTAATGAAGCGTTCCCTTTTTATAGATTTGACAAAAAAAGCAAGATTTTTTTTCGAAATGCCGTCATCAAATCCTCTCCTATGTGCAAAAACCTGTTTCGCCTAGCTAATGCCGGCGTCAAACATTGGCGTATAGACCGGTGTGCACCAAGCGTACATAGAAGCGTAAGTTGCATAAGTTTGAAGTACGTCGCAATACAAAGGTAAACACTTAATGAACGGTACAACTCGAGGAAATTGTTACGCAGCATCAACATTTTCATGTAAATCAAGCGTGTGTCTAGTGTATACATGTACGCTACACGCATGTAATACATACGCAACAAGCGCGTTGAAAATGCTACAGATAAGTTTGAGACACGCTTAGGGCACGCTTAGGGCACGTTGTATACGCTTTAAGGTCGTCTGACTTTAACTAAAACGTATGCGGGTGTGTTTGTATAAATAAAAAAACAAAAAAACGTCCAAGATACGACCGGGACGTCTCTCAAATACGTCCAAGAATTGTTTTTCCTTCGTAGCGTGCGAACGCTCAAAACACGTTACAAATATGATTGACAGGTTGAATGCATCCAAAATTATAAGCACGTTGGCAGCGAACATGATTTTTTTAACACGCTCGGCGTACTTCGAAGCTATACGCTGATGTGTGACGTTGGTGTAAGCAAACATTGAAACGACTAGGGAATAGAAAGTAACATGGTTCAAAAATTCTAAAAAAATAAAGCAGTCAAACAAATTGAGTTTACTGATCTGCATATGATTTGAACTGTGTAGTAGAGTATAAACTTACTGTCAAGTAGTTGTAATTATCACCCAAGAAAGGAATTGATGTGAAACAGCTTAAGTTATTAGTTGATACGTCATCTCCATACAGTCGTGAATCACCAGTTGCTTCTCCGAATGCTATAAATTCTGGAATATTTTAAAACATGTTTTATAAACAGCACACATGTATACATGAACATAAACTAGTCAGGATGACGGTGTGATGATAAACAGTACTAGTAACCTCTTTGAATCCTTATGTTCTGATAACAAGACGGTATGTTGATGTCTATAATTGTTGTTTCTTACATGTATGCATATTCTCTGATTCATACTGATAGATGCAAAAAGATTGTAACTGTAGACTTTTAAGATCTATGATTGATTATGGACTTTTGCAGAATTATGGGGCATGAAAAACTATAATAATAGTATAAGTCTATCATCAAGAATCACTGTTTGTTGTACAACTTTGATAGACCTAGGAAAATCAGCACTATTTTGATTGATATATTGTATGTCTATGTTTATGTTTACATCGCTTATATGGTTATCGGATAACTTTAGAGGTTAACTGGGTAATTTATTAGATGGCGTCTACACTAAAATACACACGAAAACGGAGCTACGTATTGTCATGCCATTGCCCAATTAATTGTTTATATTTAGACTTTAATAGTTTGGATAAACGTTTTACATTGTTATAGATAGTTGATCTTGCTCTTGATGGTTTCCAACATATCCCATCTGCATGTGTTTCTGACGTCAAATTGTCTGGTTACAGCACGTTAACGTTTCCTGCATGTTATTTTGTTAAGGGTATTACCAGATGTTCGTTACTCAGTCTTTACAAAATGGCGATGAAACTTTTGTAACTTGTTTAAGAGTGGTATGGATTGAATTAATTGTTTCACGCAGAACAAAAGAATAAATATCAATTGGTTTGAGATTTCGTATGAAAAAAATTTCATCTGACTTCATTAACATGATTAATCAGGTACGTTTGATAACATCAGGTAAGTCAGATACTATATTTTTCAAGCAGAAAGGAGAACGGTAAGCACGAAAAGCAGTTATTTGAGGATATCCCGATTGCTTAAAATAATCAATGTATATTGCGTTTTAAATGTTCGTCAGAATAATTCCATTAAATAAAGGCAACACTAGTAGACCATTGTTCTAAAGTCACGAATCGATTGAGAATTTTGAATTTGTCAGCCATTATGGAATTATTTTTGATTGTTCCATATTCATTAAAGATTAATAAGCACCATAACTAGCAATATGCAAAGTATTATGCTTTTATTTTCAAATGATAAATTATACTATATTTTTTTACTCTGCATCATGACTGTTGGCGGCCATTTTGAAATTGGCGGCCATTAGGGATTTTTTTTATTATTCCATGTTCAAAAAAGATTAGTAATCATCATAACTAGCAATATGCAATTTTTTGTGCTTTTTTTCAAATGTTAAATTATACTATATTTTTGGACTCTGCTTCATAACTGTTGGCGGCCATTTTGAAATTGTGAATTTTGTTTATGGCTCCATATCCAAAAATGTTTATAAGCATCATAACTAACACTGTGCACAGTTTCATGCTTTTACCATAAAGTGATCAATTGTCCCAAAATAGTGGACTTAGCTGCTGTAGCATGATTGATTATTGACTTTTGCAGAATTATGGAGCATAAAAAAATATATTAAAAGTATAAGTCTATCATCATGAATCATGCATTGTTTTTTGTACAACAAATATGAATATCGCCAGAATATCCGTTGTGTGCGTTACTGATCTTATTTCACATTGTTTTCAGCTGTTGTTTTTGTAAAGTACAATGAACGTATTTGTTTCTGAAACTTTGAATTTAGAGTAATATTCCTCTTCTACATACAGTGCTTGTATCAATGTTGAAAATTTATATTTGTCTACGACCTAATTTCATTTTTTGATCAAACCAAAGAAATGCCCGTCTGTCATGCTTTTTTCTTAACAAACTGGTATATGTTTCTATGATCAAATATAAATTTAAAAAACAATATCATACCTGAGGAACGTTCTGCAGCTGATGTTGTATGTGCTATGGTTGTTATTTGTGTAGACGTTGTTGGTGTCACAGGGTGAGTTGTGGTTTGTAATATTGATGTCTCATCTGTGGTCTCTAAAGTCGTTGCAGCTGTTGCAGTTGCTAATGTTGTTGGGTGTGTTGTGGTTTCTAATGAAGTAGCCTCAGATCTGGTTTCTAACGTTATTGTTGCAGTTGTTGTTTCTAACGTTGTTGCCGCGGTTGTTGTTTCTAACGTTGCTCCGTCAGTAGTAGTTTCTAAGGTTGTTGCCTCAGTGGTAGTTTCTAAGGTTGTTGCCTCTGTCGTAGTTTCTAAGGTAGTTGCCTCTGTGGTAGTTCCTAAGGTAGTTGTTTCCGTGGTAGTTTCTAAGGAAGTTGCCTCTGTGGTAATTTTTAAGGAAGTTGCCTCTGTGGTAGTTTCTAAGATAGTTGCCTCTGTGGTAGTTTTTAAGGTAGTTGCCATTGTGGTAGTTTCTAAGGTAGTTGCCTCTGTGGTAGTTTCTAAGGTAGTTGCCTCTGTGGTATTTTCTAAGGTAGTTGCCTCTGTGGTAGTTTCATAGGTAGTTGCATCTGTGGTAGTTTCTAAGGTAGTTGCCTCTGTGGTAGTTTCTAAGGTAGTTGGCCCATTTGTAGTTTCTAGGGTTGTTGCTCCCGTTGTAGATGCTAAGGTAGTTATGATAATGTTATATACATCGTTAACATATTGAAAAGCAATACAGAATAAGCTATGTCTATCAAATATTGTATATAAAAACTAGCATGTGTGGCTGTTTGATGATTTGGTCCTTTAAGGATGTTCTCCTCTGAGAAGCCAAAAATTCTTGGATTTAAACTTTTTTTCTAAACCTAATTTTTGGGTTTATAGGACTGTAAAAAAATAATTGGTGAAGAAAAAATCATATGGTTGTGCACTTTTTTTTGGCTACGACCCTTTAAAAATACCCAGTTCTGAAGATTTTCCCATTTTGTTTATCATTTTTTACCTATTTTGGGGCGATTGTCGAGAAAATAATCACAGTTCCACCATTAAACTTTTTCATACTTTCAATAAAGATTAAGTGCACCAATCTGAATCAATTCATAAAAATTATAGCTAGATGTTTATATAAGAAAGTTTAATCATATTTTGATGCTTTTTTAGGTAAAATCTATCATGCTGTCAATTTTGTGAATTTGGGATTTTTCTCAGTTTTAAGAACAATATGCATAATATTTCAAAATTTGGTAATGCATGATTACAATAACACATATCTAAGAAATTTAAAAAAACAAGAATGATATGGGATGAACATGATTCTTGTAAAATCATTTCTGTATCCCTCACCCGTTTTCTCAAAATTTTGGCTACAAAGACCGACTTGATTGGTCATAAAATTTTAAAACTGAATTACGCAAAAACTAGTCATTGTAAATACACAATTTTTTCACAGAGTTATGTTTGATTATAAAATTTCTGAAATTTATTGATATGTTTCACTTGTATCACATATTTTGGAAATATTTCCATAACGAGATTTCACCGAGACTGAAGCGTCAGAAGAATACATCCTTAAAATACAAGTAACTATTAAAAGGGCACTAGCTACGAGATATATAGAAAATCTAATATATAATTGTGTTTGCACAATCATTAATGAAATGCAAATAGTGAAATAATTCTTCGCCTTCAGCAGCCAGTCGGTTCAATTTTGTTAAAATAAGCTAAACAAACATTGATTATACATCATTCACTTGCAAGTGAATAATTCAACCTCATTGAATCCGTATTCATGTGAACCTAAATTTAAACCCTCAGATTGAGATGGATAACAAGGGAATTGTATGTGTAAAGTTACTTAAAGATAAAAGATGTCAACATTGAAAGTGAAACAAAGGTAAACATTTGATTGACTGATTCGAACCACAAAACACCCTTCTTATACAGGTAAAAACAATGATCAACATTTATTTTTCATCTATAAGGTGAAATTTGATAGACCTAGGAAAATCAGCACTATTTTGATTAATATATTTTATATCTATGTTTATGTTTACATCGCTCATATGGTTATCGGATGACTTAGGAGGTTAGCTGGATAGTTTTTTAGATGGAGTCTACACTAAAATACACACGTAAACGGAGCTACGTATTGTCATGTCATTGTCCAGTTAATTGTTTATTTTTAGACTTTAATAGTTTAGATAAACGTTTTACATTGATATAGATAGTTGATCTTGCTCTTGATGGTTGCCAATATATCCCATCTGCATGTGTTTCTGACGTCAAATAGTCTGGTTACAGCACGTTAACGTTTTCCTGCATGTAATTTTATTAAGGGTACATGTATTACCAGATGTTCGTTACTCAATCTTTACAAAATGGCGATGAACTTTTAAAACTTGTTTAAGAGTGGTATGGATTGAATTAATTGTTTCACGCAGAACAAAAGAACAAATATAAATTGGTTTGAGATTTCGTATGAAAAAAAAATCATCCGACTTCATTGACATGATTAATCAGGTACGTTCAATAACATCAGGTAAGTCAGATACTTTTTTTTTCAAGCAGAAAGGAATATGGTAAGCACGAAACGTAGTTATTTGAGGATCAATCCCGATTGCTTAAAACAATCAATGTATACCGCGTTTTAAATGTTCGTCAGAATAATTCCATTAAATAAAGGCAACAGTAGTATACCACTGTTCTAAAGTCGTGAATCGATTGAGATAAAAACAATCCGGGATACAAACTTATACCAAGAGAAACGCATAAACTGTAAGAGGAAAACAACGAAACAACATACATAGAAATGAACTATATTATAACAACTGCCATATTCCTGACTTGGTTCTGGACATTTTAAGAAAAATTTGTGGGTAAAACGGTTCAACCCACCATTTCTTTCTTAAAATGTCCTGATCAGGAATATGGCAATGTATCTAATGGTCTGTTTCTGTGTGTGTTGGCGTTTTTACTTTGGCAATCTTGTTTCTGTTCTTCTATTGCTTTCCTCTTGTGGTTAATGTGTAACTCTTGATTTTGGTTTTTTACCCGGATTTGTTCATCTGAAACCTGTTTTTTTTTTGTTTGGCTAATCAAACCTCGCGCTTGACGACGATTTTAATATACCGCTAAAATGACAACATTACACGACGGGAATACAATACAAATAAATTATATTTAGGGATGTCAACAAGTACTCGACTACCGTTCGGTTGTACCTAGTATTGAATACTAAAAAATGATAATTGACTAATCGGTTAGAATGTTGCTGCTGGCCTAAGTTTAAACAAACTTACTCTTTTTGAGAGCGCCTCCCGTGAAGTTAAATATTCAATAGAATTATAAAAAAAACAAGAAAAAACGATTCGAATGTTTACGTTTGACTGTCATTTTAAATTTCTCTGAACAGAGATAGTTAGTCGATGAACAAACGAATTTTACAAGGTATATACTAGAATCTTATTTTAGTCATTCCACCTCGTCTGTTTCTCAAAAGATATATTTTTATTTGATAAGTACTTCTTTACCGTGTCGACATTCCTAAAGTAAATGCATGAACACACAGGACAGAGAAATACATAACTAAATTTAAAACCAATTGTTCAGAAGAAAATTGAAGGTCTTTCAACCCATTAAGATCAATTTTGATATAGAACTTTGAAAATTCAGTTTCAAATATTATATCAAGCGTCAAGTGATAGCTTGTTGTACACTGATTCCAAAAATATATGGTTTCTATACATTTTTTTTAAATAAGGGAGATACATACTTCCGGTTGATATATGTTGATTCCGGTTTTATTTGAAAGTTTACTTGATACTGATTCCGAAAATATTTTGTTTAATATTCTTTTACATTGAATTAGTACAAAAAATAGCCACTCACGGTTTACACACGGTAATTTCCGGTTGGCGGTTCCATATTTAAGTGTCTCGCAACGTAATGCAAAAAGTCCCATGGCTTTATCATATAGATATGAGGTAAATGCTAAGATTAAAATCTAGAACGTCAATTTAACATATGACATTGAATTCAATTTCAAGGTCATAAAGCAAAGGCTTCAAATCAAAAGACCATAGGTCTTTAAAACTATATATGGTTAATGAATGCCTTTTTTTAATATAAGAGGGGAGAAAACTCCAATTTAATGTAACCGTACCCTTTTATCCAAAATTTATGTGTTACGACATATTGCGACTCAATATTAAGAAAAAATATGTTGTCGATATCTTATACATTTTTTTGAAAAGATTTGAAAATAAGCTAATATAAAATATTTAAATATGACCTTGACCTCTGACTTTGATCTAATCTTCTTATTATTGGATCAAGAACCTAAAATCAAAAGATTAAAGGTATATGTCACTCATGGTTTACAAGATTGAAATGCATATCACTTACACCTGTTATATCACATGCATAAGAGGAAAAAACTCTCATATGGAGTCTTCATATCGCTTCGGTCAAAATAAGACAAATCATGCGAAGGATATTACGAGCAATTTTTTTAAATAAATTTGTCGCTTTCTTTTGCGGTTACGGAGAATATGTAGTCACAAGGAAACAGTGTTCGGGGAGACAATTCTTTCTATACGATACAATATAAAAAATATCTAAGCGACATATTGCGAAACAAATATTTATTGCAAGAACAAAATAAGGCGAAAGAAAAAAATAATCAGAACTAAAACAATCAATCTCTCCAAATAAAAGTGGTAAGACCTTATTATATGATTCAATTAGTATATTCCGACATGCTAACCATAGAATAATAACAAATACCTAAAATGATAAGGGAAGTTGACAAACACAACATAATAGAATGGCGAACAGACTGTCATATGAATGTATCAACGCCACAAAAATTGACGCCAAGGGTTAATTTCTAAACGTTGAATATAAATAAAAATTAGGTTTGCAATTATGCTATTTAACGTATTTTATAACAATTACTTGATAGAAATAGGAAGATGTGGTGTGAGTGCCAATGAGACAACTCTCCATCCAAGTAACAATTTAAAAAGTATATATATATAGAATGTTAACTATTGTGTAATTAAATTGAATTATCTAACTATGTCATGTATATGATGAATCAAGTAATTCGATTCATATCTTAATTCAATACAATAGTTATTGTTACGTAAAAGCGATAATGATACTAATAATATAGTAAGATTAATTTAGCAAACCCGATAGCTGGCACTCGACCACACATCGTGATGTCATTGTAGTTACAATAATTGTCCATATCAGTTGATTCATTCTGTCTATAAAAACAATGTGGTATTATTAGACATTTGCGGAAACTAGGTTTATAATTAGGATTTTAATCACGTTTAAAGTTGACAACAACAAAAATGGTCATCTCAAAGAAAAGAAAAACACACTTGAAATACATAGTTAAACCAACTGTTTTTCTATTTGAATCCAAAGGTTATAAGCGGACTCCTACTGATACAAAGTACTGATTTACATGTTCATGCCAGATATATCACCTACTATTCCATTCTTTCAAATATATTATCAAATGAACAGAGAAACGGATGATACAGAAGATAACGTAAAGGCAAAACTCATTAGTCTCAAACAAACTGACAAGGTCAAGGTAACAAAACGAAAACAACCAAAAGACATACAATAGGCTTTGTTTCGATCTAATGAGTTAAAACTGATATATATGATTTGGTTTGATGTTGTGCTGCATCCTGACCGTAGAAGACTAGGATTCGGCACCTGGAAGCTTGCTTAGTACCATTGCATTCTGAATGTGTCTGTAAGTTGTATCCCTTTAGTTTTGTGATATTTATGTCTCGCTATAATTAAACATTGTTTAAGTTTATCATGTTAGATTTTCTTTTGAAATGTTTTAAATTTTACATGTCAGGACCTCTTTTAACTTGATATGTGGCTAGAGTTCTGTTTAGTTGACGATGGTTGTACAGTGACCAGTTATTGCTAATGTCTACCTTATTCAGTGGAAATGGTTTCATTGGCAATTGAACCATATATTCTTGTTTTCATAGCCGATGTGCATGTGATACAGATAAAAAACACAAATAAGCAAAATCAAAAAGACATTTACATTTTAACAACATTTAAAACTGATGTTTTGTACCAAAAGCAGATTTTTCATTATTTTTTTTCAATTAATCTTGACAACATTAATATTGTTTTCATAACTTCAAAGTGGATAAATCCCCATTTAACATTTTGCAATTCGGGGGTCAAACGACAAAACAAAAATATGCATTATTTATATCGTAATGTTACACGTTGGAAGTAATATTAGAACATGTCATCAAAAGGGTTATTTATAAAATGACACAATATGTAAGATAAGCATGAAACATTTAACAAATATACCAAAGTCATGATAGTGATATCAAACTTATTATAATATACCTACGGAACAAACTTTAATTTTAGTTTATCCTTCGGATTTATCACGAATATATTTGTTGTTTTAATAGTACAGGGATACAGGCGATAAGTTCTATTTGGTAAATGAGGTCATGAAGGCGCGCATAATTGCCGATTTTGTCCGTTGAAGGACACAACTCGTAAGTGGTCTCTTTCTTATGAAGTTATTCTGTAATTCTAAGTAGGATCGTATAAGTGTTGATACAATTGCTGCTTGTATTCTCAGCTCTTAAAAATGATAAAAGCAAATATCAACGCAGTTTATAGTTTATTTGGTAGTTTTCCCATGCCAAAAAGTAGCTGCAAAAAACCTACCTCTTAAAGTCCTTTTGATGATTTTTGATATTTTCGGACCATGCAAAAAAAATTTCAAAGGACAAAGAGCTACGTTTTCGCAGCTAGCTAAAAAGGGAAAATATTTTAACACCATTATCATTTTCTTAATATCACATCTTGTTAGTGTTTTGTACCGACACATACAGATTCGAACGCACTCAATATGTTTGGCTTATTTTTACGTATTTTGGATTTCTGACTAAATGACTATTTTCCCATAATATTTTATTCATGTGTATCCTGATTTTGTAAACGTCTTCTTACTTGACATTATTTTTCCTTTCCAGATATATCTAAATCGGTATTGTTTTTTGTTTGGATGGAGTATAAACTGTGCAAAATTACTCACTATTTGTATATACAACTATGTACTGATAATGACGTTGCTTCAATGACGATATGATTTCGATAAAAACAAATATAAGACTTTCAGTCCTGATCCATTTGTTGATCAATCGTTGATATTGTGATCGAATCTAGTATTATTTTTAGTTAACTCTTTCTTAAGAATAGGACCCCAACTACTACTGTAAACCCATTCAAAAGGGAAAACAAACGGTCTAATCTATATAAAAAAACGAGAAACGAGAAACACGAATAAATTACATAAACAAACAACAACTACAGTACATTTGTATGTTACTGTACCTTCCGCTGACTAATATATGAAGTATAACATAATATCATGACGCAATCTTTGTTTAAACTTTAACAATACTAGAATCAAACACATTTTAAGTGCGCTTTTATGCCTTTTTTTTTTATTTCATAGCTTTTAATTTCATTCAATACATTTAGTCATGCCATATATGTCTGTAGATAGTCCTTGATAATAGTTTTTTCTATTATTAAAAACAAAAAGTTTAACTTAAAACTTAAATGATCTCATAAGACGTTTACTTTTTTTCAATACTGTATTTTTCTGAATAGAACTCTTTCAGTTGCTGGTCATTATACTGTTATTGAAACACTTGTTTTGTCGCTTAAGGTAGATAGGGTGTCTTCCTACATCTTGAATTTAGAAATACCAGAAAACAAGGTCTAGATCTTTAATAGAAGGTGCAAATTTGTACAGCAGTAAGTAATTCATTCATATGAATTTTCATTTCAATATAGAAAATGACATGTTTTATCATATTTACGGTTGTAATTTACAAAAAACAGAAAACTTTTTGTTTGGTCAATATTTTCCTAACTTTGACACATTATGAGAGGCAACTCAAATGCAAGGGCAGATAATTCAGAATAAGATACTTTAACAATAGAATGTGTTAGGAATTTACCTTTTTTATAATGTAACAAGAAAACGGGTCCGGTGACTTCATCGGTTTTTTTTCTTTACACAAAGCATACTATTGAAGCAATCTTCTCATATTTAATCTCAAAACTATATGGTATAGGTTACGCTATATTGCAGATAATTGGGTTTTTAATGCATAATCTATACAAAATTTGTCAACGTTTAACACCGTGTAGCGTAAAAACGAGCCCGGTAAAAATGACCCATTCTTTTTAATTATTTTTTTTAAAAGCATGATATAAACTACATTTTGGCAAATTATTAAAATTCTATTGATTATAAAAAAAATGTTTTTAAAATAGAAGTTCCATCCTAAATAAAGGCAACATTAGCATACCACTGTTCGAAATTTATAAATCGATTGAGAGAAAAACAAATTCGGGTTACACACTAAAACTGAGGGAAACCCATCAAGTATGAGAGAACTACAACACAACAGAAACACAACATTAAAATGTAACACACAAAAAAACGAACTATAATATAACAATGGCAATTTTCTGACTTGGAACAGGACAATTTAAGAAAAAAAAATGTGGGTAGAAATGAATTTCGTAGCATGCCAAACTCCCGCTTTTATTGCATTGTCAAATATAACATAAAAATAACAGGACTGCAATGCAAACGCATTAGAACATAAAGGACTGAGAAACACACGAATAATAGCTTACAAGGTTTAAAATTTAATAAAGATAATAATTATTTTTTTCAATTTCATAATGCAATAAAGAATACTCACTGAACAATCTTTTACCCATTATGGTAAAAATTTAACTGGAACTGCAGACTGTGCTTACCCGCAAAACATATTTAAAATGCAATTAGTGTAACAATTTGGTTAGTATGCAAATTAGTCAGTAAACATCAGAAACTTCCCCTAAACATAAAATTGTTCGGGACCCGGAAGCATCATTTCAGAATTATCTGCGGGTAACAATCGAAATGGATATAAAACTATACATTGTAATCTAACGCTATCATTAGGAATATGTGATGTGGAAAACTTAAGAATTTATTTCATGTTACGAACTCCTAAATTCTTAAGTAGGCCAACAGGTCGTTCAAGGTGACTTACACAGTTGTATATATGTATACAAATAGAACGTAAGCTGATAATACAGTTATGTACGACGACAACAATATGTTAAATTCTCAAAATACATATTTTATTTACAAGGATGATGAGCATATTATCAAAAGATTATTTTTGTTGTAAAACGATATTTCTTTGCCATTAATATAGCCCTTTTCCTATAGGCTGTATAGACAAATTTAAATGCACATACAGATCTAAGTCTCAAATTTACATTTTAGTCATACGATTCAGGTCAGACAGGTAGGCTCTTTCTTCATGTGTCCATCATACAAACATGACAGAGCTGGGTTTCCAATAGTAACTATAACATTTTGATATCGAAAATAAAATAGCGAATATATGTCTATGCTAGTTATTTTTTTTATGTTGCTGACCTATATAGGTTTTAGCAATGTACCAAACGTCTCCTTATTTACATTTTTCCTATTGTGTTTTTTACTTGCAAACCAAATATTGGCAAAGGGTCCAAAACTCCAAGGTACATCAATGGATACCATTGCATTATATACTGCCTACTAAAATTATTTCATTGTCTCGCCTTTTCCTTAATCACAAGACACCACCTTTTGTCATTTATTAAGTTCCTATATCAGATACTGATTAAATAATTGTTATAATTTAGAATATATGAAATGCTTGACTATATAATTTAAAACCGGATCATTGATACGTTACGAATGTTTCTGGCTTTAAAATGATAACAAAATAAGCATTAAGCAGGCAACATAAAAAAACAGTGTTGAAAATATGACAGGCCGACACTATGACAATGTGTAATTTGAGATTCTAACACACTGGGTTTTTTTTAGGTTTTTTTTATGCTGTTACATTAACAAATATACTACTGATACTATTAAACATTTTTCAAAGCAATCTATAACGATTTTGTTTAACTTTGTCCAATTGGGAAATCTGCAATTGTTATGATCCCGAGTATATCTTAAGACCGATATATACCTTAGATGGTCGTTCCTGCAGTCAGGAACGGCCGATTGCTCTTCTAGTGAATTCATCTGCTGTATAGCCATTAATAGTTTCAACCGGAAGAGGATGGTTTCTGGGAAGTGCTTCGGACATCTGTATATGGTCTGTCTGATTACCTAAAACTAACCCTCCGAATACTACACTCCCCCCAGTTTTATTAATAAGGCCCCCTCTACTGATGGGGGCCCTGTGATTTTCGCCCAAAATCAATAAAATACGGAAATAATACCAAATTTAGAGAAAATATGCATCAATTTAAAAAAGTATATACCCTATCCCCCTAACAATTTTCAAAAAGTATAAAACCTATCCCCCCAAACGGACCCTTTGTATCCATGGGTCTACTGATTAAATAAAAGCTAGTACAATAGGTTCCCAACCGATTGGGAACACAGACATCTGTGAATTGTTCTTGTCTGGATAGTATGTCAACTCTTCCCTGTCTTTATACAAACTAGAACCTCTTTTTAGGTAGGGAATTCCAGGGTCCTACTGTCTTCTGTTGAAAACATAAAAAAAAATGTCCCTTAAAGACGTCACACTGCCCGCTGATTGCTCGCAGCGCCAATGTGTGACCTTAGATGGTCGTTCCTGCGTCAGGAACGACCGATTGCTTCAAGTGAATTCGTCTGCTGTATAGCCATTAATAGTTTCAACCGGAAGATGATGATTTCTGGGAAGTACTTCGGATATCTCTAGATGGTCTGTCTGATTACCTAAAACTAACCCTCCGAATACTACAACGTCATGTTTTGGTTTTTCACCTCACATATTTTAAATGATCGCGTTCAGATTACAATTAATGGTTCTTTTTATCAGTGTTTAATAGTAACATGAAGCTGGTGTGTTACTCGATGCTTTCGTGTCCCGAACACCTTTACATTTAGGTAAACATTTTAATATTAAAAGCAGTATTTGCGTATTACCCAAATGATATAACGGTTACAATCAATGCCTTTGAAATATGTTAATGCGTTTTAGAGAAACCAGTGGGTAAATGACCGATCTGTAAGTAGTCTTCACTGCATTTTATAAATTGATTTTAAATCAAGCATCATTTTGAGCGATTTTTTTATGAAAACAAATAATTTGACAGGCCTTGTTTGTTAAGCGACCACACACATGTTTCAATAGCATTTAATGGCCAGCAAATGATAGAGTTTTATTCAAAATGCAAGTATTCTCGTGCAAGGTCATTTGAGTTTCAAGTTTGTATTTTTTATTTAACAATAAAACTGTTAAACAAGGCTATATACAACCATACATGCCAAAACTAGATATGTTGAATGCTTCAAAACGAAGAACAGGTTTAAAAGCGTACTTCATTTGCGTTTGTTGTTAGTATTGTGAGAGTTTGATTAAGTATGTGTCATGATATAAATTATACTTCATATATTAGCTAGACAGCGGTAGGTACTATTACATATAGGACCATTCTGTATAAAGGGAACACTGGAAATAAATATAATTGTGACTGTTTTAAAGATAACTAGAAAAAGACTCAGTACTGAAATTCCAACTGGTATTATTATAGAGATCTTACTGACGAACACTCAGTCACGGAAGTAATTCTAAGTAGATACAACCAAGCAACGTTATTGGTAGTGCATGATTGTATATAAAATATTAAGTAAATTTGCACATAGTGAATACAGCCCCAACGGCAAAACAAATGTACAAAATGAGACTACAACCTCCAAAATATTAGCAATAACAATATTGTGTTTTTAAATGACCAACACGAGGTTTTGATATTAAAAAAATTCATTCATTTTGCATAGAGTGGTTTTTTTTCTTTCTCCAATGCATTACACACCATACACAAGTTTATACCCTACAGCTGTATGACACACAAAGTCGGTGTTTCTTTATGATGTTTTGATTTTTATGCCCAATCTACAATAGAAAATTGGCATTATTTGATCTGGCCTGTGCATCCGTTAGTTCTTCCGTCTGTCCCATTGTTTTTCTGTTCGTCTGTCCGTCTGTCCCGCTTTATATTAGTTTTTGGTTGAGGTAGTTTTTGATAAAGTTGAAGTTTAATCAACTTGACATTTAGTACGCATGTCCTCTATGATATGATCCTTCTAATTTTAGATATCAATTTCACAGTCCACTGAAGATAGAAAATCGAAGGGTGAGTGTGGCATCCGTGTCTTATGGACACATTCTTGTTTTTCATCTATTAAATAGAACTAATGATTAAGATATTTCTTGAAAGGAAACAAAATGTCAAGTTATAGGTCGTTCGAAAATTAGATATAGTTATGAAAAGAACATTTAAAGGGTCACTAGCTTTGAGATGTATAAAAATCTAAAGCGTGATATGTTTTTGTTCAATCAATAATGGAAGTGAAATTGTGAAATAATAATTCGCTTTTAGCAGCCAAAATAATTCAATTTTGTCAAATAAAGCTAAATAGTATTGATAATGAATTATTCACTTGCAAGTTACTAAGTCGACCTCATTAAATCCGTATTCGTGTGAACTTCAATTTAACCCCCTAACGAGGGATTGACAACGCATTTTTTGTACGTGTTCTGTTTATTTAATGGACAGGAATGTCAACATTGAAAGTGAAATAAACGTAAATCATTTGATGACTGATTCGATCCTTTATTAATCTTTTTTTCTACATGTAAAAATACGAGAACATTTATTTTAATCTATAAAATAAAATAAAGCAGACCTTTAAAAATCCAACTACACGTGTTGTCTTAATCTATTTATATCTGATCATTAGTATATGTATGTTCACATCGCCTATATGGTCATCTGAGGTCAACTCAATATTTAATTAGATGGAGTCTAAAATATATACGAAACGAAACAACATATTATCTGTTAACTAATTATTGTATTCTTTTGATAGTTTGGATACATGTTTAACATTGTTATAAATAAAATATGAGAATTTGAGTCAAAACGGTGACCAAGCATTTGAGAGCTAGTACACCTTTAACGTTTAAAAGATAACAGTTAATTAAAAAAGTATAAGTAACATATGAAATGTGTTAATAGACAAGAAATGGAGTGGGTCGAAATATGTCGTTATAGGAAATAATCTAGATATGACGTTATTTTTAAATTAACCATTGTTATAAAAGACGTTTCCCTATTGACCATATAAATCACATTTTGAATTGAAAATCTTACTTGCAATTTCCAAAGTACCAATTAGCTGCCTTCATATTTGCTATTATCCTGAAGTATTCATAGTACAAAAATATAGATTTTAACGTATAATAAAGAAGATGTGGTATGATTGCCAATGACACAACTCTCCTCAAAAGACCGAAATGACTCTGAAATTAACAATGATAGGTAACCGTACGGTCTGCAACAATGAACAAAGCCCATACCGAATAGTCAGCTATAAAAGACCCAAAATGACAATGTAAAACAATTCAATCGAGAAAAACTAACGGCCTTATTTATCAAAAAAAATTAACGAAAAAAAAATGTGTAACACATCAACAAACGACAACCACTGAATTACATGTTCCTGTCTTGGGACAGGCACGTACATAGTTACATAACGTTGCGGGGTTAATATGTCTTTTTGCATATTGGTCCTGATATTATCCCAAGACTCCAATATCTGCCTGCGGCTTTAGCCGAGAGATCATACGAGGGACAATATGCAAAAGACATGTTATAATCTATTTCTTGCATATCAAAGTTCTATAGAATAGAGAAAAGTCTCTAATTATAAATATATGATTAACCACATGAGGTATATATCTAAAAATAGTTATTACATTTTCCATGATGTGTTTTGTTATTGTATACTTTATTGTAACACATGAGGTATAAATTCTAAAAACAATATCACATTATCCATAATCTTTTTCATTACTGTATACTTTATTGTAACACATCCACAGTATATGGAAGAAGCGTATCGATAAAAACTTGTCTTATATCAATGAGCGATATTGTCTAATATCAATTGTAAATATGCAGACATTCAATGCGGAAAATGTTGTTTTCGGCAACGAAAAATTAAGAAAATACTAACTTTAAAACTTATTGTTCAAATATAAACAACAATTGAGTCTAAATATACATTCAGAAGTTTGTTAGAAGCTAAAGTTTATGTCCGTGTAAAATTTGAAGTGCTGTGTTTTTCTTATATACATAAATAAACAATGCGATGCTTTTAAAATATCAATGCAATACTTTTAAAATATCAATGCGATACTTTTCAAATATCAGTTTGATACTTTTAAAATATCATAGCGGTGTTTTTTTAATATCGATATTAGTAATTATTAGTATTAATATTTGACTGCTGTATCCATATTTTGATCATTTTACCTATTATGTCTGTTTTGTTCATGCATCGTTGTAAATATGACAGAATTTGATGATACTGTCATGCACGTGACAGGTTTAGCGCAATATAACCAGGTTCAATCAACCATTTTCAAAATTTGAAAATGCTAGTACCGATGGGGTTTAATAAACAATGTCGTAATCAAATAGCTAAGTATCAAAATCATTGTTCACATATATATAACATTTAGCAAATTTATAATGAACGCACCGAAATAATATATATATCAGATATGATCGCAACATGGAAGACTTTCTTTATTGAAAACAATGAAACTAACTTTTGACAAAGATGAATCATACTGTCCTCGTTCAGATTGAATCGACAAAATTTGGCCTGTGCATTTTTGAATCTCTTTTTTTTTATACAAATTAGACTGTTGGTTTTCCTGTTTGAGTGGTTTAACACTAGTAATTTTTTGGTTCCTATATAGCGTGGTGTTCGCTGAGAGTCAAGGCTTCGTGTTTAAGGCCCTACTTTGATCTATACTGGTTTGCTTAAAAAAAACTATAACTTTGATGGAAAGTTCTCTCATTCGAACTCATGCACCATCTTCTTAATATATCTATAAATCTTATATCAGATAAACCTCTTATAAATAACTGCTTTCCTGTCCTTCAAAACGTCATTTGGGTGCTGTTAAGTGCAATATGAACAAACACACTTCTAAATCTTTAAAGGTAACGACAGTTATGATGATACAAGAACGATTACGTCAATAAAAATACCAAATAAACAGCACTGAACGATCTAAATGTATAAAGATAGAAAAAATATATACACATTTCTAACGTCAACAGTCATTTATTCATTTGTTTTCTAAACATTATTTTAGTATTCATTGAAGAAATGAATTATATACTTTGGTTACATCTTCTAACATCAGACTCGGACTTCTCTTGAACTGAATTTTAATGTGCGTATTGTTATGCGTTTACTTTTCTACATTGGTTAGAGGTATAGGGGGAGATCTCACAAACATGTTTGACCCCGCCGCATTTTTTGCGCCTGTCCCAAGTCAGGAGCCTCTGGCCTTTGTTAGTCTTGTATTATTTTAATTTTAGTTTCTTGTGTACAATTTGGAAATTAGTATGGCGTTCATTATCACTGAATTAGTATATATTTGTTTAGGGGCCAGCTGAAGGACGCCTCCGTGTGCGGGAATTTCTCGCTACATTGGAGACCTGTTGGTGACCTTCTGATGTTGTATTTTTTATTTGGTCGGGTTGTTGTCTCTTTGACACATTCCCCATTTCCATTCTCAATTTTATAACAAGCGATACGGATTGTTATTTATACGATCGATTACTAGTCAAAAACGCAAGTCAAATCGCTGTGGTAACAAAGCAACGGAATGCCCTCACGGTCATCGCGATGTAAAAGAGCGTCCAGGCGGCGAGCTGATTATGTTCATAGTGATATCGATTTACCAACGGGAAAGTCTTTGATATAAAAAAAGAACTGTTTTCCCTCTCAATATTTTTCCTATGTTAATAATAAATACATTTTCTGTTTGACAAGATTTTTGATTTTCGTTGTATCTGAAGTTGTTCAATTTAGTCTGAGGCTACTCAGTTGGTTTCTTCAAAGTTCGGGACATCAGCATTTGTACATTTTAATTTGTTTGGAATATTTATTTTACCATTTGAATATTTATTGTTATTTGGAGCTGTATTGGATTGGACTGTTTGAAAGAATGTTTTTTTTAAAGTAATAATATGTATGGTCCGCAACGAAGTTGTCGGTGCCATAAAGCTGTACCCTTGTTCGAAATTCCGTTATTCCGAAAATCCGAAATTCCGTAATTTCGAAATTCCGTCATTCTGAAATTCCGTCATTCCGTAACAAACCATTATACGGAAGTTTTTTTTAAACGCCTTCATGAGTGTGAGTACCATGATGAGTACAGATCAAGTTTAAGTTTTGTTCTGCTTGGCTAATTTTTTTCCGAAATTACGGGCTATGGACTTTTATAAATTGTTGAAAATCTCAGTTATGCAGATGAAATTAAAAATTGTTTTGCTCCGCTTATTTTGGCCAAAATTAAGGGTTAACAACTTCGAAAATTGTTGAAAATCACAGTTATACTGACTCTTTTTCTATACGCCTCTAGATTTTGAGCTGATTTTTGACATGTGAGACTACCATCATGTTTGTGTCCACATTTGTTATGAAACTGCAGATTTTTCAACATTTTAAGACGGGACAATTCGTGTTGCTTTGCCATATCTAGTTTTTGTCTGTTTCGATATTACCCATGTGGTGAGCTATAGCAGTGTAACCTCAAGGGCAGATCCGGCCGTTTTCAAAAGGGGGTTCCAAACCTAGGATAAGGGGGTGGGGTCCAACCATATGTCCCAATTCAAATACATTGATCTGCCACTGGACCTATATTAGAATCTAATAGGTTGGTAGTCTATTTACAACCGCATTTAAATTCCACCATTGCATTATCACTTCAAACAGAATTAGTCGTTTAAACCATGTGATTGAAAACAATAGACTGAACAGATTGTTAACACTTTCAAATATCAATAGGGTCAAGCAACATTTTTAAAATTATAAGATCGTGTACGCGTTAATTGTGTTACAGAAACAAAATTTTAGTGATATTGATCCTCAAACATTAAGCCGGTCATGAACTAAGTTTGTGAATTATGTTTGCGGTTCTTTTGACATGCATTGTGACGTGTCATCGTATTAATTTTATATTAGAAAACTATAGCAGTTATATTAGAAAAGTATCGCATTCATAAATTTTTGATATTAAAAAAATATCGCTATGATATAAGACAAACATCGCATTGATATTTTAAAATATAGCAGTATCTTTGACTTATAGGCGATTTTGGCTTATCCAACAATTGAATTCATCTCAATTGCATTCCACATAATTTGCTACATGACAATAATTGAATTTGTACATCTACAAATGATAAATCGTGCCTTTATGTCTCATTTATTCAACAATTCAATTTTCTCGTTTAAATACACCTTGCTTGGTATAACTTAAAATAATTCATGGAAATTATACAGCAGACGTATGTCTTGTTAAATGTCAGTCTGTTTTAAGAAAAGAATCATTACTTTATACCGAGAAATCTTCGTTCCTTCATAAAAATGTAAACATTCGTCTGAAATTTCCCACAATGCAACCCGTTGATATAAGACAATATCGCTCATTGATATAAGAAAAGTTTTTATCGTATCGCACCTTCCATAGACTGATCCACTCATTTTTAAATGTTTGTAACGCACAAAAGTAATCATTTGGCATTACTGAAGCTAAAGTGGTATAAGTTAGTTGCGCACTGTTAGGCCTACGTGTAGCTTTTTTAGTAAAATGTTCTCGTAATGTCCAATACAAACACCTTCAGTGTTTGCAATAGTTTTCAAAGTACCAGGATCAATACGCCAGACGTGCTTTTCGTCTACACAAGACTCATCAGTGACACTCAGATCAACATAGTTGTAAAGCAAAACATAACAAAGTTGAAGAGCCTTGAGGACCAAAAATTACAAAAAGTTGTGCCAAATACGACTATGGAAATCTTTACCTGGAATAAGAAAATCCTTAGTATTTCGAAAAACTCATACTTTTGTAAACAAGAAATTTATAAAAAAAAAACAAAAAAAAACCAATTAATTGTAATTCATGTCAACACCGAAGCTCTGACTACAGGACTAGTGATACTCTCGGGAACGCAAATCCGTCACGTCCTTTGGAATCAAGGCCAGATAATCAATAAGCATATTTTTAGTAAACATACCTGTTATATGGCACAATGACACAGAATATTGAATACTGACAAAAAAAATCGAAAATTCTAAAATTAAAACAAAATTGTACGAGGATACATGATATAATCACTAGCATCTAATACACATCATTTCAAGTGCAGATGGGACCATTTTGAAGTTATTACAGATGCCAAACCCAATGTTTTTGTATCAATATTTTGTTAATTAAAATCAACTTTAATGTGACATGTATGAGCCGAAAAATGAATTGCAGAATAATTTCAAAAGAATGTTATTCAACTCAATATCCCACTTCCGAGTTATGTCTTTCACCGAAAAGAATTCGCCCCTCTTGATCACGTCTTTTACCAGACAGATTCGATCGCCTGTATACACGCATTTTGAGAGTTAAACACGCTTCTTTGTGATCGTTATTCCGAATGATTGACTAAAAGTAAGGTTTGTTTCGTAGGTATATTGTCAAAAATTTAATATCATTAAGCATGTTTTATTAAATGTTGTTTTTTAATATTTTCTTTGGTCAGCTTTCATATACTGTGGATTCATTTATTTTCGTTGGTATCAATTTTCGTGGATTATTGAAAACTTTCATATTCGTGGATATTTGATTTCGTGGTTTTGCCAATCTCTTTTTACAAAGACTATTGAAAAAAATTATTCGTTGAACATTTGAATTCGTTGTTCACCTGTATCCACGAAAACCACAAAAATTGGTATACAACGAATAATAATAAATTCACAGTATTGTATAACGAATACTAACATTAAAACACTTTTATTTCTAAATCATCTGGTCATGACTTAGTATACTCAGTATTCTCATATAATTTTCAAATTGTCACGTTAAGATATCAATATCGCATAGTTTAAGTTGTTTTGTGGTATAACACTGTAAGGTCAAGTTGTAAAATGTTAAATAGGGCATATCAAGAAAGTGTACATAATTGCTAAAGATTCACATCAAAAAAGAATAAAATATCAAGTATTTGTACAAAAAACCTGTAAAACGTTGAATATTTTGTAAAATGGTAAAGGTGAGTTTTATCTGTGCCACCCTTTGTTCCCTCCTGTCAATCGCCAAGTTAATACCAATACAAAACGGCTGTCAGTTTACCTTCATTTCCTATGAAAACAATACGATATGGTTTAACTGAAAATTAAAAATTACTGGTCGATGTACAACCATCAATAACGAACTAAACCCATACTACATATCAAGTTTAAAGAGCATGACAGGACAAATTGAAAACATTTTATAATCCTGGTACTTTTGATAACTATTAGAAGAGAAACTCACAGGAAAAACAAAAACAAAATAAATTTTATATTCCATTTATACAGCAAGCTTTATAAATTACATACTATAATGATAGAACTTTTAGGCACATCCCGAATGCAGTGGGACTAAGCAATCTTGTAGGTGCCTAGTCCTCGCCTTTGACGGTTGGGATGCACCAAAACATCAAACCAAATTATATATTTTAGTCATTAGATTGACACAAAGCCCGTTGTTTGTCTTCTTGTAGTTTGAATTTTGCTACCTTGTCTTTGTCAGGATGTTTCTGACTTATGAGGTGTATGTTACGTGTACTTTCTTTGTCATCCGCTTCTCTCAATATATGCCAATATCCTTGGAAAATAGGATAGAAGGTAATAAACTGTATGTCATATTAAGTGGTATGTACATATAGATCTATATATATATAAAAGATGTGGTATGATTGACAATGAGACAACTGTCCACATGAGTCAAAAATGGTACATACGCTAACAATATAGGTCATAGTACGGCCTGTAACAATGAGCAAAGTCTATACCGCATAGTCTATAAAGGTCTCGATATGACAATGTAAAATAATTCAAACGAGAAATCTAACAGCCTTATTGACATAAAAAAATTGAACGAAAAACAAATATGTAACACATGAATAAACAACAACCACTGAATTACAGGCTCCTGACTTGGGACAGGCACATACATAAATAATGTGTTGGGGTTCAACATGTTAGCGGGATCCCAACCCTTTCCTAACCTTGGACAGTGGTATAACAGAACAACATAAGAACGAACTAGATATCATTGAGATGGGAGCCATCTCTGTGGGCCCCGCTGTCAATAACGTGGGGTAAATAAGTTGTATGGATAATCTGATATGAAGCATTATTTGAAGTTATTACATAGTCTCATGTGTGATTTTGATCTAAGATTTTAAGTTAAAACTGATAAATATTCTCATCTTACTTTCATAGTATAATAGTGATATGACTGCATGATGTGAACTCATTGTTTACTACTCTAAGGTGACTTCTGGATATATGGATTGATGTTTGAACAATATGTTTAAAGGTGCTGCCCAATTGATATTTGTCACATATTTTTAGAATTATGCCTTCAATATATTATGACCCACCAAGTATAAAGTATGAAATATTAATGGTTCTCGAGAGGTAGAGCGGACACAGTTTGTTAAGAACAACGAACGGATGGACAGACCGACAGACTGATCTTAGACCTAGGATGCATACATTATGACACATTCTCTTGTGTTGGTTAATATATATGTTAACTTGAAAATGTTTGTCAGGTATAAAGTATGAAATAATAACAGCTGTCCTCTCAAAATATAATGTGGATCAAATTTGTTAGCGATGGACAGACCAACAGACAGACAGACCTTTGACCTAGGAAGTGGTACATACATCATGACACACCCTCTGGTGTTGGTTAAAATGGATGTCAAGTATAATATTTGAAATCATAACGGTTCTCAAGATATAGAGCGGACACAATCTTCACCACAGGACACAGGGTTGTCAACTGAAACCAAAGTTTTTTTGACGTTGACCTTTGACCTAGGAAGTTGTTCATACATCATGACACGCCCTCTGGTGGTGGTTAAAATGTATGACAAGTATGTACTTTGAAATCATAACGATTATCTAGATATGGAGCGGACACGATCTTCACCACAGGACACAGGATTGTCAACTCGAAACCAAAGTTTTTGACCTTGACCTTTGACCTAGGAAGTTGTACATACATCATGACACACCCTCTGGTGGTTGTTAAAATGGATGTCAAGTATAAACTTTGAAATCATAATGGTTATCTAGATATGGAGCGGACACGATCTTCACCACAGGACACAGGGTTGTCAACTGAAACCAAAGTTTTTGACCTTGACCTTTGACCTAGGAAGTTGTACATACAACATGACACACCCTCTGGTGTTGGTTAATAATCATGTTAAGTATTAAGTATGAAATCATAACGGTTCTCTAGATATGGAGCGGACACGAAAGTGTTACGGATGGACAGACGGACGGACAGACGGACGGACAGACGGACGGACGGACAGACTGATCACTATAGGGCGACCCGCCGTCGGCGGGGCCCTAATAAAAAAATCAGTTGAAACATGCTTAACTTATCCGATAGCATGATTAGCAGTAGTACGCCACCGTGTGCGGGAGTTTCTCGCTGCGATAAAGATCAAATGTTTACCTTCGGCTTTCATATGCTATTTGGTCGTGTTGTCTCTTTGACACATTCTCCATTTTTATTCTCAATGTTACTCGTTTCAACCCATGGCTACTTATACTATTTTTTTAAAGACAAAATGAACCAACTGATATGGGCCATTCTTCTAGTTGCAATGACATGTGTGGTCGATAAACATATAAATCAATAGTGTCTGGTTGTATGATTCGCTTGTTCGTCTTGGAATTCAAATAAAAAAACATTTAAGTTTTACTATGTATTAATACTGTATTTTTGTTTTGTTTATTAATCAAAGAACCGTTGTTTCTTAGTCAACTATAAACACAACGAAACGTTCGTTAACCGTTTTAGATGTAGTTTATTCGTTTACTGTGTTTGAGCTTTTAATTTTGCCATTTGATAAGAGACTTTCTGTTTTGAATTTTCCGCGGAGTTAAGTTTTTTCATCTGACTTTTGTCTATAAATGTCTATCAATACCATTTTTTATTGTATAGACATAATGAATCAACTGGTATGGACCATTCTTCTAACTGCAATGGACTTAATATGTGGGGTCAAGTGCCAGCTATTGGGTTAGTAAATTTAATTAGACATTCGTTTTGACCTACCCCATTATTATTTCACTTTTAAGTAACAATAACTATCATTTTTAATAATGATCAAAAAAATTACAATGATTTTTTTATCCATAATATTCATGACTAAATGCATTTTTACTGACGGACTTAGTTGTTACAATTTTGTCAATTCATATGTTCACTAAAATCAGTTGAAAAAGCTGCATCTCCATATTGCAAAGACTGAACAAAATTGCAAAAAGAAAAATGAATGGTGTTGTAACCATACAATTGAACGTCAGAAACGCTCCTTATAGTCCTTCAAACAACGATACAGGCAGATTGATTTGTTAATGACCATCAATGACCAGATCAATGTGTAGTAAAAACGCCACGTCTAAAGAAAATTTGATTACCGACGTTATTTTCGGGACATGTTAACGGTCGCATCGGCAACTGCTAATTAATTCGCCACATGCAGACAGATGCTTGCCATAGATATAAGAAAATGTTGTATGAGTGCCAGTGAAACAACTCCCATCCTAGTCACAATTTATCAAAGTAAACCATTATATTTCATTTTTATACGTAAATGCAACTGAAAAAAACATTTATGGCCCTTAGATTTAACCGTTTAATTGCCAATAACACAATGTTTTGAATATAACAAAGGTATATTCAACAAGTGAACAACAGAACTAAACACATGCCCAACATAATTGGTTGACCTCTCTGACAATCATTTTGGTGTTGGTTACATGCAGTTATAGCCTCCGACGTCGGCACATCCATTGCTACGTGGTAAACCTGAGTTTCAGTGCATACCTCATAATTCGAACATAAAAGATGACGTTATCAATTGAACTTTTGAACAGTCATTAATTAAGACCATGAAGTAATTGATGAAATGCATACCTGTCATTACCTTTGTTTTACAAACATGTGTTTTGTTTATTTGAGAAAATATGTTCCCTGAACATATTTAAGTCTGTGTTATTCATACTTATATGTCTTGTACTCATATCTTATTTTTGGCCTAACTATCTTTAGGTGATTTGCGTATACTTTCGACAAGTCAAACGAATAAAGGACGATTGGAAATTTATTATGAGGGTGAATGGGGAACATTTTGCAATAAAAGGGAGGATTTTATATTTTGAGACTGTCTCATTTTCTCAAGAGTAGATTTTTTAAAGAAAATTGCAAAAAACTAAAATTTTACCTCAAAATTTTATAACTTTATCAATATTCAAAAACTTACCAATTTTTTCTTTATTCTTCTATATTTCTTCTTTCTGAACATTGATGAAAAAGAACAAAAGCTCAGGCAAAAATATCTCTGCACTTGTTTAACTATATATCAAGGACAAGAGATAATCCCAAATGAGCAATCATTTTTATTCTGCTGTACAATCTTCATCAGTCCTGAAGCAAAAAATAAAATTTTAGCTTAAATCATTTAGTAATGTAAAGGAGAGCTAAAATTTTAGCTGGTTCTTTTTCAGACCAAAAGCTAAAATTTTAGCATCCACAACTTAGATAAAATTTTAGCTTTGCAGAAAATTGATAAAATTTTAGCAAACATGTATACAAAGATAAAATTTTAGCATTTGAAAAAACATTATATTGCAAAGAAAAATAGACTTTAGCGTAGTTACATGTATTTTAACACCGCAGATGGCATTACCCCTGTTAACCTTAAGTTTAATTGATTGTTGGTTGTTTAATGTTCAGTGGCAACTAATTCATGCACTTTCAAGACAAGAACAAATAAATAAACAACAGGTAGGTCCTGTAATAGGACTTGATGAGGAGGAAATTTGGACTATCACCATGATCACTGGCTGGTAAATTGGATAGCCCATATGATCAGAAATTTGACCTTTCAAAAATCCACCTATGGACTGATCAGACATAAACAGTAATAAATGCTGAACAATTTCTCATGGTTATCATGGTTATTGGTAAAATACAAACAAGTGGTTATATGGGACTCTGGGCATAGGATCAAATACTGACTCAGAGAAATTAACAGAAATAAATGCTGAACAATTCCTCAGTCATGTCATGATTATTGGTATGAACAAATAAGTGCCTTAGTATATGAGAAACTTGAGATAGCATTATATACTGATCCAGGGACAGTAATCATGGTAAAAATGCTGAACAATTACTCATGGTTGTTGGTATGAACAAACACTACTGGACTAAATGCTGAACAATTCCTCATGATTATTGGTATGAACAAACAAGTGGCCATATGAGTAATTGGACATCAGGTCATATACTTACTCACTGACATAAACAGTAACAAATAAAAAAGGGGGGTCCACTCCACAAGCATCTGTGAGTTCACACGGACATATAATGTGAATTGAATGGGCATTCAAATGTGAATTGACGACGTCAAACGCTTTCACACAGACATCAAAGCGAATTCAATGCACATTGAAAATATTGAAATGTTAATCATTTCCTATTGCGCATTCGATAATGAGAATTAATTTGCATTACATGTGAACAAGGCATAAGTTCCAAGTGTACAATAAACTCCATTTGAACAGGTGAATTATGGTGTTCATAACTCAGACACAAGGAGGTTATGAACAAATGTAATAAACATTTTACATGTATAAACTACGTATTTATTCCATGGATTACAAATGCACATATTACATGTAAATGATGTATTATGATTTTATTTTATCATGTCACACATAAATTACTTTTGGCATTTAGGGTAAATTTTCAATGTTTGTATCATCAGTGTCCCGATATTTCTGTGTCTGTTGTTATGAACAATGAACAATATAGTTTCTCATTTGTAATTCTTAGCAATTAATAAATTCATAAATTAGTTAATGAAATTCAGGAAAGTTTCAATTGTATCATTTTAACATCAAAAGTTGTTTAAATTGCCTGAAAACTTTTAAAACAAGAGTGGACACGCATAATATAATTTATGTTGAAAGTATAAAAAAGAAGTTTATACCACAAGCATTACATTAAATAAGCTGTACATGAGATGAAGGTGAACTAAACCCTTTCAGACAGAAATGTAGTTTATAGACTCATTCCATACAACAAAAGTTTTCCTATTGTTAAAAGTATCTCGAATTAACCTCATTAAAAAATAACCTTGACAAATGAACCATGAAAATTAGGTTAAGATCAACTAACACCTACTTAACAGACATACACACCTTTACAATTATTGCCTTTACCAAATATAGTTCTACTATCCCTATAGTATCTGAAAAAAGACCAAATCATTGATGAATTAACATTGACCAATGAACCATGAAAATGAGGTCAAGGACAGATGATTATTGCCAGACAGAATTGTACACCTTACAAACATTCCACAAACCAAATATAATAGACTTGATGCTTATAGTTTCTGAGAAATAGACCAAATCACAAACTTTAACTTTGACCAATGAACCATGAAAATGAGGTCAAGGTCAGATGATTATTGCCAGACAGACATGTACACCTTAAAAACATTCCATTCACCAAATATAACTGACTGGATTCTAATAGTATCTGAGAAATTGACTAAAACAAAAAAAAAATAACTAAGACCATTGAACCATGAAAATGAGGTCAAGGTCAGATAACACCTGCCAGATGACATTTACACCTTACAATCATTCCATACACCAAATATAATTGACTGAAAACTAATAGTATCTGGGAAATAAACCAAAACACAAAAATTTAACTTTGACCACTGAACCATGAAAATGAGGTCAAGGTCAGATGATGCATGTGAGTTGGACATGTACACCTTACAATCATTCCATACACCAAATATAATTGACTGAATGCTTATAGTTAGTATCTGCAAAATAGACCAAAACACAAAAATTTAACTTTGACCACTGAGCCATGAAAATGAGGTCAATGTCAGATGTCACCTGCCAGTTGGACATGTACACCTTACAATCATTCCACACACCAAATATAGAAGACCTGTTGCTTATGGTTTCTGAGATATGGACTTAATCCTGTAAACTTAACCTTGTTCACTGATCCATGAAATGAGGTCGAGGTCAAGTGAAAACTGACTGACAGACATGAGGACCTTGCAAACATTCCACAAACCAAATATAAGACTTGATGCTTATAGTATCCGAAAAATAGACCAAATCACAAACTTTAACTTTGACCAATGAACCCTGAAAATGAGGTCAAGGTCAGATGATTTTTGCCAGACAGACATGTACACCTTACAAACATTCCATTCACCAAATATAATTAGACTGGATGCTAATAGTATCTGAGAAATTGACCAAAACAAAAAAAATTAACTAAGACCACTGAACCATGAAAATGAGGTCGTCACAATGGATACCAAATTTAGATATATTTTTATAAACGTTTATTTTTTAGTTGCATGTATTCATGATTTTCAGATTTTATTCACATAATGATAGCTGTCATGTCTTAAAGCTGTTGTATGGTATTGTTTGATGCAACTACTTCAACAAGGAAGTGATTGATATATTTGATCTTTCACACAGGGAACATTATGATAAGTTTTTTTTTGTTCATAATAGTTATCAAAGGTACCAGGATTATAATTTAGTACGCCAGACGCGCGTTTCGTCTACATAAGACCGTGTCCAAAAATTGTGTGTTTTTCTTATTAGTCATGTTAGTCATCCCTTGCAAATACCTGGCATGACAAAATGGATGAGTGTGTTCAGGTTGTTTTTTTTGAATAGTATAAAAGCCATTTCTTATAAAAACTTAACATGGTACTCATTTAAATAAGCGAAAAAGGACACTGGTAAGAAAATATTATGACATTGATTAAAAGTTAAGTAGACAAAACTGGATTATCCACAGCTCTATTATTTTGGAAACCAAAACTTTGAACATTGAGCTAAATAAACAGCCCATAATATTTGCGGTTGAAAGACTTTTATTTTCCAGTTAATCTACAGTACCTACATGTAGATAACCCGAAAACAACCAAGGTCTACAGTGATAAAAAAGGGATTGAAAAAAAAAATGTCCGGCTGGCTCAAATATTTTTTGGAAGCCCTGTAAATTTAAAGTGACATTAAAACTCCCTGAACAATGTACAACAAACATTAAAAAGAAGCCAAAATAACTGGCTAAAAATATTTGCTAATAACACAAAATGTGTTAACAGTTCTGTACAGTAATGTTTGATAAAAATGGTTAATTTTGAAGAATTTTAAAAGTACATTTTTAATGAATATTAATTAAGGGCACATATTTGAGAATTTTTGGCATTTATTTTGGTTTTGAATGGTTCCCTGAAAATGGATTATTGCACCCTTCTGCCCTGAGATATTCAGGCTGCAGCACTGCCACTGGTTCACAAAATAGCGCTCGCCCTTCATGTAAAATAAAGTATATATGAGACAATATCTGAAAAAGTCTAATTTCCATGTCCCGCACTTCACCAGCAATTATTTTTTTATTCAACCATCTTTTTTGAAAATTTTAAGTTTCAGTATAAACTAAATAATATAATGCACCAACTCTTGCCAATTAAACACTTATTCTTATATATTTCTTCCAATAAAATATTTTATTACATTGGTTGTAATAAATTACATTGATTTCCCAGTTAAATAAAAACCGATAATTTCACATGTGAAATAAACGTGGTTATTTCACTCTCTGACGTCATACAACCATAGGTGTTGTCAAGACGTCGATAATGTCGGATCAAAACAAATTGTGAATGCGTAGGAAAAACATATAGTTCCTTACATTATCTACACTAATTTCATAAAAAAAGCCATTAGCCAATGTAATAAAAAGTATAACTAATCGCTGTATTTGAATATCAAAAATAAAACAACTTGTGACCGAACGCCGCTATGGATTAAACTCGTGATGCGCAGTCGTTTAATCCATGTGTCGTTCTGTCACGCGTTGTCTTATTTTTTATATTCAAATACGGCGATTAGTTATACTATAAGTAATTTAAATGTTCAACCCCCCCTAAAATCATGTTGTCCCCTGTGTTTTTTTGAAAACTAAATCATTTAAATAATATCCAAATTAATTAAACAGGCGTCCGATCCTCACATATATGATATATTATATAATAAACTTGCCCCTCATTTGTCTTTTTATATTATAACTAAAGCATGTAATAAAATTTTGCAAATTTTAAGAGAAAAAAAATTTGTCCCCAGGGGTGATTTCCCTCCTGTTACCACTGAGTTTTTTTTACTTGTGGAAACGTTTACAAGACCAATAGTTATTTTCCCATTATGTATTGTGAAGAGCATCATTTTCTGAATGCATTAGTACAAAGAAATAGTTTGAAAATTCAAGCCCATCCAACGTAAGAATTTATAGAAAAATACTTATCATGCTTATTGGTGTCCTATCCTGTTATAGCCTTTTCTTACACTTTCTGAGAATATTTTTAAGTGTGCACCACAACATTAGGTGTGTTTTTATATCATCTTTTTAAAAGTTATATGTCACAGGAAATACACTTACATTTAATAATGTGATAAAAAGGACAAAAACTATCGGGTAATTCCTTTCTGTTACGTTCTGTCATGTTACCTGATAAAAATTAACAGCATAACCATCATCAGTAACAGGAAGGATGTTTAAGACATTTTCACAGAAGAATCGAAAAGTTAATCTACTATATGCCAACCATTTCATTTAATACAAGTTACCACCACCATATCAAATAAATTTCAAAATAATATACAGTATATTGAATAAAAAAATAGGTTTTTTGCTTTTGATAACAGCAGAGAACATTGTGCAATTCTAGTATAGTAGATAGTAACAGAAAGGAATTTATATTAGCATTTTTCATTACCTAGGCAGATTTTTCATCTTGCAAATACAGTTTCAAAGAATAAATGACATTGTTTGCTGTTATCTTCCAATTGTGACCAATCTAAAATGATGTATTTTTCTTAAACTTTAAAATAAAGCAGAAAAATCCTTTCTGTTACCAACTCTGTCCTGTTACCGTTGTCCTATTACTCAAGATTCTTTCATGTTACCAACATATCTGACTATATTAAAGTATATTTCTAAACCTTTTGTATTGCAAATGCTAAAATCAATAATTGGCATTTGATAAACTATTGCAGGATATACTAGTAAACCACAAATAGTGTCTGAAACTTATTCTGTATTCCCAATAGAAACTTTTTTAAATTGATTCACTTTGGTAACAGGAAAGAACTGGATTTTTTTGTACTAATTTTAAAATTGCCATTGTTTCCTTTTTAAACAATTGTTTGAATTACAGACAACAGTTCCTAGATCCCCAATGCGTGTTCTTCGATTTGTGCTATTAAAATACCCGGTCTAAAGAATTTTTTTTGTTTTTTTCTTATTGCCAAAAACTACTTTTTCAGATATTGTCTCATATATATTAAGTACAGGTCCATGTAAGAATCAGGCAAACAGTGATAAGTCCATGTTGGCAAATTGATCAAATTTCATAGTCTAGATATGGATTTACCCTATTAGAACTTGAATATGATTTTTTTTTTTAAATAATTTTTGTGTTAAAAATATTCATTTTCAAATTTCCCCTTGATGGCCGCTAAAAATGAGCAAGAAAAACTAAAAAAATGCATGTTTTTAAAGTAATTTATCTTGCTTAAATAATAGAATTTTTGTTGCAAGTTTATACTTTAAATAGAGTTCATATGTATAGTAATATGAAAACAGATTAAAAATTGATTTCAAATATTTTCTTCCCTAGCAACCGTAACCATGGAAATGTGATCAAAATGAATTTTAGAAAAATGCAAATTTCATCTAATTTCATTATATTTTTTTAAGAAACAGCAACAGTATACACACTTTTATTATATATTCCCTTTTAGTAGAAGCCCTATAGAATAAATCGAAACAAAAAAAAGTTTGGAAATATTTCGCTGTTGTAGGTGGCAGCACCATCAAAATCGTCAATTTTTCAGAGTTATTTATGATTTTTACGCCCCATGTTGATCAAATATAGGTGAAATATTCACTTATGTCATGCCAATTCCTATACATATGATATATCAGGGTTTAAAGGGTTAATATTTTGCATTTTGAGTGGAACAATATATAGTTTGTTTGTGTATGATTGGGGAGGAGGGTCGCTTGAACTATTTCCATGGGGAAAAATGTTATGATTTACATTAGTAATGAGCCAAAGTCCACAATAATTGTGTTGTTATCTTGCAAGCATCAACACGGTCTGAATTGATATAAATGAAGGATTTGATTTCTTAGAACCAAATAGTTTTCTCAATATATTGATCCAAATACCACACAGCACTTTAGTGTAGAAATTTTAGCAAACGATTACTATGTTTTGTGTCTCCCACATTGATTTTTTTTATTTAAGATGTGATAAACATGTACTCCTGCAAAATATTTGTTTAGTGTTACAAGCAGTTGAATCAAATATAAACAGGTGCCCCCATTTTCTTCGTCAATATGCAAAAGTCAATGGTCTTGCATACTGAATTTTATCCCTTTAGTGAACTAACATGTATAAAGTGAAACCACCCTTATTTGCATATTGATAATATTGAACTTAAATTCAATGTTTACTACAAGCAAGAAAGTCAATTGGAGATAATGGAAGTAAAGAATAAAAAAAAAGATAGATAATAAGTTGTTCAAATGTTTAATTTTCTCAAAACTAAATAATTATATGGTCATGATGGTACAAGCAAAATCATTTTAACATATATTCTAATATAACTTAGTTTTCATTGATTAAATATGTATCTTAACCTTCTATTCAAAAGAGTGATTGCTTAGCATGCTTAGTAAAATGTACTTTAATAATATGTGACAAATACTTTTATAAAAAAAATAATAAGGATATCTTGATATTCTCCTGTCTTTCTTTAAAGCCTATCTCCTATTACTTATAGAAAATTCATTTTCAGTCCCATCTGTTGATGTTGGTTTGGTTTTTTTTGGTTGTAAATACCACTTCATTTCACAACCTGGCCCACTAGTGTCAGGTTGTTTCCTGTTGCAACTGTTAACAATGCTTTCCTACATATATATATATAGCTATCAGGCTTAAATTAAAATATTGTTTGTTTGCCCTTTACCGACCGACCCTATCAATTCGTTCCGCCTGAAAATCTTTTACTTGTATTTACCAGCAAGATTTTATTTTATTTTATTTTTTCGTTCCTACCCAAAATCTTATATTTGTATTTCCCGCTCAAAACTTTTTTACCGGAATCCTCGGGTTTTATCTTTACGTATAAGGTCCAGTCCGTTAAGTATCACCTGAGCGTTTGACATGAACACTTGCATTTGAAGTTTCAAAGCATTTGTTTGAAATCAATGTTGAACGCTTTCTGAAATCATGATATGAAGTACGTTACTCTGTACCTTTAAACATAAAGAGCAGGGTTCATTTACAAAAAAGTTCGTTTGATACAAAAGTATTAACGTGTGTACAAACTAATTTGTAAACGGACGTTGTATTCTATGTAGCGATGGCCTTTTGTGATCTGCATATCAGAATGATTATGTTAACGATGCCGCTAAATTATTTATATCTGACATGAACCAAAAGTGACAAAACCCTGTAAAGTGGAGAATATCTGGCAGTAAAATCGCCAAGTTTTCCATACAGATCATTTATAAATGTGATGTAAAATATGTGACAATTGAGTTTTAAGTCTTATTATAGCATTTTTATTGGAAAAAAAGGCACACACGAAATTTGTAACACTCTAGGGACTTTTTCTACTAGTAATATATGTCTGCCCGGACATTATCTTACCAGTACAAAGTTATCTCTTATGTCTTTTTCAAAACTAATAGTCCCAGCGGAAAACTTATTTGCAAAAACAAAACGGACAAAAAAATGACATTATGCAGATTTTGTATCTATACACATGGAAAAAAGTATTGCAACACCAAATTGAAATTTAAATTAAAAAAAACACTTTTTATTTTTTTGTGATATAATTTGGTAAAATAGAACTAATTAAACATTATTTAAGTATCACCTGAGTTTAATCAATAAATATCGACTCGATTAGTTTTTATCTGCACATGCAGCTACTGTACCCGTAAACAGCTAAACAGATGTTTTCATCCTCATTGTTTTCAACACTTTAAATAACCAAGTTTTTAAAGTTATGTGATTGACACCTTGTAATGGGTCCTCGACAACTCTAAACTGCAGCAAGATGGCAGATTATCAGCATGAGAGAAGCAGGGATGTCGCTGAAACAACTGCACGTATTTTTGGTCATCACCATTCCACTATAAGTCGTTTTGAGAATAAAAATAAGGCACTAAACGATGTTAAAGACCTTCCGAGATAAAGAAGACCCCCTATACCATTTGCTAGGGAAAATAGGGCATAATGAAGGTTGGTCAGAAGGAAATCCATTGCATACAATACAATCCTAAAAAGAGAGTGGTGGGCATACAGGAGCCTTTTAACAAGAACTGTTCGAGATTGACTCATCGCTACTGGTTATCGTGCGATAAGACCATTTCGGAGACATTTGCTTACGAACAGTCACACAGTTTTCTGTATCCAATGTAGTGCAGAGCTCGCTAAAGTTGAAAATTAGCATCGTGGAGGAAGATCCATTGTTCCAATGGAATTCGGTTCATCTTCCTTGGACGGATGGTAGCCCGGATTTGAACCATATCGAGCATATATGGGACACTATTGGGGGGAACGTGCGCGAAAGGACACCCCCAGTTTAAACACATCATGAAATAAACAATGCCCTTCATCAGAAATGGTTGCTGCTACCTTATCATCAAATTAGTCGATTTTTGGCAGGAATCAGAAGACGTTTAGATGCGGTTATCCGTTTGAATGGAGGCTGCGCACAAAGTACTAATTCTTTGGCGTATAACGATCAACCATGATGTGAACAGTCATCTGAAGATTAATTTTGAAATGTCTGACATTGTAAAGTTCGACTACAGTAAAAGTTGTAAAATGCATTTTTTTGTACAAAAACACTTCATTTTGTTATTAAAATTGTGGTTAAATCAATCATTTTTTTCAAACATTTTTTGTTCGTTTCAATGCCAATGTTATCATAAACTATATTTCAATAATATTATACAAATATTTTATTATATTTCATCCATAAAAAGAGGCTGATTTTTCAAATTTTAAAAAATCAAGGTGTTGCAATACTTTTTTCCATGTGTATATAAAATAAAATATTTTACCTACCAGCCTGCCCATGACAAATAATATTCCGAGCCAAGTTTTTTTGGGGAAAAAAATAAAATATTTTACCTACCTACCTACCCTGTTTCAAAACTTAGGGTCGGAAAAGGGCAAACAAACAATATTTTAATTTAGGCCTCAATAGATGGTTTTCAAGTCAATTTAAGGTAGCAAATCTAATGACACAGCCAACTTTTGAGCAAAAGAACAGCATATAATCAGAACTTTCTGAGTGACGAGAGGTTAACTGGATGAGTCTTCACCATTTTCTGTTTTTTATTTCTGGTCCTTCATGGAGATTAACTGCACCAACTGTTTTAGGCATTTTGATTTTTCCAGTTACATTAACAGGTAAATCAAATCCTGATATTATCACACATTTTTCTGTTTTATTTTCCTGTCGTTTACCAAAATCCATTTGGTCTATGGATTTATTAGGAATAAGTTTTACCTTGCCGATGTTGTAGGCTTTCCTCAGTAGTATACCATCTTTTTCAACTCACAACTCATTAAAATCATTTATTCCTTCTAACTTGTGTGTTATCAGTTTGTGTTATGAGGTGTTGTTAGCACATTTAGAGACTTGACATCCAGCAACACCTGTGAACAGAAATAATAATGAGGGGAATTATAAACCGTTTCAAAGGTCATGTTTTCAACTTCAACAAAATGTGTGTACATTACAGCATAGATCAACATGCTATTTTGAAGAAAAGAAAAACATTTTAACTAGAGGCTCCAAGGAGCCTGTGTTGCTCACATGATATTTTTATTTACAATTGATGCATGGAATAATGCAACCTTTATACTTTTGCTCTAGTTTCAGAGATACATGTATGGAAAAGTCAAAAACTGCATTTTTTACCTATGTTCTATTTTTAGCCATGCCTGCCATGTTTTAGGCAGACAGGGTCACTGGACACATTTTACATTTAAAAAAAAAATAAATACCATAATGTTTATTTGGGTCCAAGTACATTTAAATTTGTCTCAGTTGTTTCAGGAAAGATTTTTGAAAAAGATTGCAAAAATTTACGAAAAATTGTAAAATTTGACTTTAAAGTGCAATAACTCCTTATGAAGTCAATTGTCAATTTTGATCCTGTTCACTGATTTGTAGAGCTCACTTTGCTGAACGTTATTGCTGTTTACAGTTTATCTCTATCTATAACATTATTCAAACTAGAGGCTCTAAAGAGCCAGTGTCGCTCACCTTGGTCTATGTGAAGGAAGCAGATGGATTCATGACAAAATTGTGTTTTGGTGATGGTGATGTGTTTGTAAATCTAACTTTACCGAAAATTCTTGCTGCTTACAATTATCTCTATCTATAATGAACTTGTACCAGTAGTTTCAGTGGAAAATATTAGTAAAAATTTACAAATTTTATGAAAATTGGTAAAAATTGACTATAAAGGACAATAACTCCTTAGGGGGTCAATTGACCATTACAGTCATGTTGACTTATTTGTAAATCTTACTTTGCCGAACATGATTGCTGTTTACAGTTATTAATGTCTCTATCTATAATAATATTCAAGATAATAACCAAAAAACAGCAAAATTTCCTTAAAATTACCAATTCAAAACAGGTTGTCTGATTCATCTGAAAATTTCAGGGCAGATAAATCATGACCTAATAAACAATTTTACCCCCATGTCAGATTTGCTCTAAATGCTTTGGTTTTTGAGTTACAAGCCAAAAACTGCATTTTACCCCTATCATCTATTTTTAGCCATGGCGGCCATCTTGGTTGGTTGGCCAAAATCCTGGACATACCCCACATCCCCAAATTATCATTAAAGAAATATAGTAAGTGTAAGTAAAAAAAAATTGTGCAAGAAAAAATATTGAATCATAATTTCCTGTTGATATGCACATCTGCATAGTATGTCCTTATTATCTACAAAGTTTCATGAAGTTCTGTTGTGTAGTTTCAGAGGAGTTGCAATGACACTTTTGCAGAAGTACATTAACACTTTCGCTACTGAATTTATTTTTTTCGCGGTATTTCCTGGCCGAAATATATTTGCACGAGCCATTTGCCTGACCGGGATTAATTTGACATGTGCTTCAGCAAAAACGACCTCGTAGTTTGGGTCATTGAAAACTTGGCAACCGTAGCGAGTTATGCGGTCAAATTTTGATAAAATGTAGATAAATATCATAGGTTGATCGTCCGTAACCTTTTCATAGAGTGAAAATTAGTTTACCTTAAAAACGCATGTTGAAAACATAGATTGATTGAGTCGGAAGATAATTTTTGTCATTGCCTACCGTCATGACCGTATATCACTTTCACTTCCATTCGGCAACATTTCTTAAGCACACGTGTGATTCGAAATTCTAATTCTATGAGCTACTGAATTATTTTCTTTCAAAACCTGTTTCCGTTTTCGTTTTCTTGGCAAAAATACTTGTAAATCGAGACTGTCGTTCACGTAGATTTTTGGCCGCCATTTGTTTACGGTTTCGAAAGAAGAAAGATAACTCGGGTTCGATAACAGACAATAACTCTTCCAGACGAGTTGTATAATACCCCCAGCGTTGATGTGCGATTACTGAACTAGTTAAAAATATTGTTTAACTGCAATAATAATCGATGGGACTTCTTTACTTTATGACTTAATCCCAGTAATGCCTCAATTCTTCCACATGTGAATGAGATAAAGCTTTCCAATAAATAAAAGTTAGTAAATAAACACATTAAGTGATTTTTTTCAAAGTTCTAAATCCATGAAATTTCCAAAAAAAATGATTTGGGTCATGGTGGTTTTATAATATATAAAAAATATTTAAGCATAAATAAATGTACAAGAAATAAGCAAATATTCAGCTGTATAGATCTCAAGATAAAGAGCCTACTGAATTATTTATTTTTTTGAAAATTGTTGAAACTAAGTAGTCAAAATTAAGGATGTATAAGATAACATGAAATTGACAAATACATCAACTGATGTTTGTTAAAGCAGCACAAATAAATACCAAAAGCTGATAACTAATATTTTATAAATTTATTTTCATCATAGTTAAATTTATTAATCACATGCAGTAGAGGTAAAGGATAGAAAATATGCAGACAACTACTGGGTACTGTTTTATTTAAACTCATGGTATGTACACACAGATGCAAGTCGTTGAAAATAATTGCCAAAAGAGATTAAATTAATAAATCATGTACATGTTTTACTGCAAAATTCAGTTTTAAAATTCATTGATGGAAAGCTACATCAGGGAGCGGATATAGTTTGTAATAACATTTGGAAGCTATGAAATTTGTTTTAGTTTATATTGCTGTGTACTCATTGAAAAGGAGGATTCATATCATAAATTTTGATTTTGAAATTGAGTGAGGACAATGGAAACTGTTTTTTTTTTTATTTCTGTTTATATTGTTGGGTTATTTAATGGAATGATTTGTCAAAAAGTGAATAAAAATTACTTGAGTGAGGTTGTTATTAGAATATAACCATTGTATTAAACCAGTCTATTAATTAATCTATTGCATCCAGCAGCAAGTGTTACTTACAATATACGCCTATATATTAATGTGGTATGAAGATACCCTGCTTATCATGTGTGCTAGTCCCATTAACAGTGTAAATTTTTGACTTACAAGGTGACAGCTACAAGACCCTGATGTGGTACATTATCCCATTTCAAATTTGATTACTTTTTTCTCTTACTTTTTACTACTACATGTATATGACTTGGCATCTGAGAGAAGAAGCAATTTATATACCATTTAAAGTCACTTTTTGAACACGAAAAAAGATGTTTCCTAGTGTTAAAAATGGTTGCTTATATTGGCATTACAAATTGTAATAAACTTTAGGCACTGCTACACTGGTCATTCATCTTTTGTGTGTGCAACATGAGGGGGGAGTTCTTCCTCATAATTTCCAAAACAAAAAATTGAACCCCTATTGTTTTCAGAAACATACAGGAACAGTATTATTTTACAATAATAAATGATGCAATATCAAGATTAATCAGAAGCAGCTGACAACACATTATGTTATTTCACTTTGGGGAAAAATCACTACCCTTCAGCAAATTTTTTTTTCCCCTTCCCAATTCTAAAAAAATAATTTTCCCTTCCCTTCCAAAACAATTTTTCTTTTTCCACTTCCCTTCTTTTACAATATTTTTTTAAATGAGAAAGAAAACGATTTGTTAAAATAAAATAATCATCTTGGCATTTTTCAGTATTTTTTTTCTCTGTCAACACAGAGACATATATAGTATACATGTCTCTGGTCAACATAATTTGTTTTTCAAAACAAAACAAAATTTAAAATTTTTGTATGCTGAACAAGACTTTTAAAAACCTCTGTCACAAGACGAGATACATCATGGAAAATAAATTTACATTCGATTAAAATACGAATAAGATTGCAGAATATTGTCTCATCTTTCGAAACCACTTTTATGTAAAATAATAAAGCTTTGAGATGTAACAACACATGTTTTATGAACCACACTATTTATAGACTCAGCTGTCAATTTTGTCAATATCCGGTTCTATTTTAAATGAAATTGGACTTTCGTTTTGTCGACTGTAGTACATACTGCAGTACAGCCTTTCAATAAAAAGAAAGAAAACCCGTAGCACTACAAACTCATGAGAGTGTCTGAAACGATGACAAAAGACTCTGACTCAATCGGTAATGAAAGGTTGACTGTCAAACGGCAACGAGAAATAATAATTTACAGTCGTGCACCTGATGGCGACAATCAAAGTCTCAATTTCAGATTGTTTTACAAATATCCTTCTCACAACTCCAAAATATACGTACAATAACTACTTTCGTTCAAGTTAAGCCACTTTCATGACCGCAGGTCAAGTTTTCTAAATGTTTCAACTCGAAATGAAACTCTTGACCATGATTCCGCCATTTTGTTTTTCACAAGTTTTTTTTTCCCTCAACAATCTTTAAAAAAACATATTTCAACAGTGTTTTTACGCCTGATACTAAAATATTGAACGCATTTGATGTTTATCATAACATCCATGAAGCAACGGGGCCAAGAAACATGTTTAAACATTATTTTTACTGTTTGCACTGTGACCATCTAAAAATAGAAATATTCGGCATCTTCACCGGTGTGCCAAAAGGATACATTCGGCATCTACACCGGTGTGCCAAAAGGATACATTCGGCATGAAAGGGTTAAAGCAAATAAGTTCAAAGGGGAGTAACTCATAGAAAAAAATTGAATCGTAATTTCCTGTTGATATGCACATCTACATAGTTTGTCCTTATTATCTACCAAGTATCATAAAATTCTGTTGTGGGGGTAGGTATAATAAGGAACAGACAGACAAACAGTCAAGCAGATGGATACACAGACCAGAAAAAATTATCTTAATATAATATCACACATGGGGCTTCAAACAACATGCCATGGATCATTTTATCCAATGCTTTAATTTTTTCTGTTAAATATGGGTTATGTGACATGTGCATTGGCGGATCCAAGGGGGGGGGGGGGAGTCTTGGGGTTGCAACCCCCCCTTTTTTTTTGGCCGATCAATGCATTTTAATGGGGACATATAGTTGAAACCCCCCTTTTTAAAATGGCTGGATCCGCCCCTGATGTGTATGTGAGCCTCAGTCTGTGACTCGTCTAACATTTTGTCATTATCATGTCAGATTTATTTGTGAAATGAAATTTACTTAAGAGAATCAGACTGTCTCTGAAATTGTGTATAGAACCAGATTTGCTTATTTTAACAGGTCACATTTAGATCACGGTGAGTTTGTGTTGTAATTATGTTTTCTGTTTGAACAATGTACATTTTGTTAATTTACCTGTTCTAGAGTCAAGGACAGTTTTCATATCAGCTGCTGTTACAATGTTTTTTTTTCAACTTGCAACCCAACTTTTTATCTTTTTGCGCTTATTTGCCATCTTTGAATCACAATATGACTTTCCTGCATGGGCCTGAGTAGCAATATCCCTGTATATTGATCCCTATGAAATATAAGATATTCATTACTCTGCAATTTAAATATACACAAAATAACTAAAAAGTATTGTATAAAAGTTTTATCACATTAGATTAAGGCAAACTACAGAAATAGGAAGAAAACTAAAAAAAATAGCAATTTTACCATTTGTAAAGGGGCATAACTTTAGAACGACTAAAGTGACGCCCCCAATATTCAAACTTGATTGTGTTTAGTGGTAATGAGCATTGTATAACAGTTTACTAACATTTGGTTAAGGCAATCTAAAGTTAACTATAGTTGTTAATTTCTGTGTCAATTTGGTCTCTTGTGGCGAGTTATCTCATTGGCAATCATACCACATCTTCTTTTCTGTATAAATAGTTAGAGTACAGACATACAGTGGTTGTTGTTTGTTTACAGTCTGTGCCAAAAACTATTTGAATAACTAGCCCTATGGGGTAGTGAAGAAAAAAAAATACTAGCCTGAATTTATATGTACTGGACAGGATAAAATCTGTGTCCCCGGTGAGGATCACGAAGTGATCCGAACCAGCTAGGGAGGTTTGGGGGCATGCCCCCCCCCAAGAAAATTTTGGAATATTAGATGTAAAATCCTGCATTCTGAGGTTACATTTTTGTGTATAAATCTTGTCAAAAATGTAGAGTTTTTTCTCCATATTATATGAAAAATTCTACTTTCCTTCAATAAAAACCTTCTCAAAACTGTTGACAAAACTGACTCCATTCTTTGAATTGAAGACAAACATGTAAATGTAAATTAAATGTATACATGTAGATATAAACCCCTTGCCATCACATATTGTTTATTCAAATTTGACTTTGGAAAGTTAAAGAGATCACCCTTTCTGATGCAGACCAAAAATAGAAGAAAGCTTATATCAATTGATTATATATTTATTCTTCATAATTTTTCATGATTTTTTTCAATTTGCTGAACAACTCCTGTTCAGCAAGTTCATTTTCATCTTCACTTTCTTCACCACTGTCCTCATCCTCATCTGTACTGCAATCTTCTTCTTGGTTGATAACAATCATCTGGAAAAAATATATATTAAAACCTTGTAATACAGTACATTCCGGTTATTTGCATAGCCTATTTGTCAGACGAAATTATGCAATAAAGCGGAGTATGCTTATATCCGAAATGCCAAATTACGGAGTCAAATAACATCGATAGTGCAGATCAGCAAAGAAGAAAGATGAACGTCCACAGTCCAATTACAACATATTGAATGCTTATTTATTCTAATAAAAGTTATTTGTCTACTGTCATACATTTTATTTCATTGTGTATTCTTTCAATAAAGTTTATAAACACATTTTGTTTTAGTTTATTTATGTACCGACTTTTCCTTTACCTGAGATACAAAAAAATAAACTTTTTCTAAAAATAGATTTGTTTCTATGACCCGGATGTACAAATTAAATTGTTACGCTTTGTTTAAAATAAACTGTTTAACGATACTACACAGTTTATAATCATTGTAAACAATAATTGTGCAATGAACTGCCTTTGATATTCAGTATTTTCTGATTACACAGTGATGTAACGCTGTTACTTTAACATCGTTAGATTCGTATATATGCAAAGGTAATGGGGCCCTGCACGGGTTATTTGCTGGACACGAGTGTTGAAAGTGAGAAAATATAATAATCAGAAGTTAATTTTCTTTTAAAAAAATATTAAAAAGGAAAGATTGATGTATAAAATTCTTCAACCATATATAAATGCCCTGTAATATTTAACATAAATGTAGATCACCCAAGCTGAATTACGAAATTACACATTGGATAATGATCGATAATTAGCAGGCTTTAATGTTTTAAAAATTCAACCAAAATATAATCTATAAACAATGTTTGAAATCCAATCAATAATTAACACCTTTTGAGATAGAAGATTATAGAATGGTTGTGTTTTTACAACAATCAGCTGATTGACATTTTTATGACCTCGAGGCTTAAAATAGAATATGGGAAACTTTACCTGTGTACACATCGAGGCCTTTTTTATAATCATATAAACACGAAAGATACTGTTTTAAAACTTTATTTGAATAACACACAAGTAAATGTGAAATAATAACGAAAATTATGATGCATTCAAGAAAAATATACTTACCAAATTGCCGTTTCCGGTCAAAAATCTCGTCAGTTTTAACTGAGCATATCTAGCTGGCGATTATTTTCTATGCAATAAACCGAAATGCCACTTGTAAGGCTATGCATATAACCGGACAATTTAACATAAGGTGAATGGGAAATGGTTTTGTGCAGGAGAAAAGTATGCAATTAACCGAATTATGCTATTAAGCGGTATGCAATTAAGTGGAATCGACTGTATTAATCATTTCAATTTGATGTGGATGTACATCATGGTTGAATACAAGTAAACTGCGAGCTACTGCTCACTGATAATACCCTGCCGCAAGTGGATAATATTAATAGTGTAAAAATATGCAAGTGTTCGGTAAACAGGAAGTTGTCAAGTGATCAATCTGAAAACGCATCACACGGTATAGCTGACTTATATTAATCCTGAAACCAAATTTCAGAAATCCTTGTATTGTATTTCCTGAGAAAAATGTGACGAAAATTTTCAACTTGGCTATCATGTGTAAAATCGTACAAGTGTTCGGTAAACAGGAAGTTGTCAAGTGATCAATCTGAAAATGCATCACACAGTATAGCTGACTTAGATAAACCCTGAAACCAAATTACAGAAATCCTTGTATTGTATCGTAGTTCCTGAGAAAAATGTGACGAAAATTTTCAACTTGGCTATAATGTGTAAAATCATACAAGTGTTCGGTAAACAGGAAGTTGTAAGTGATAAATCTGAAAACGCATCACACAGTATAGCTGACTTAGATAAACCCTGAAACCAAATTACAGAAATCCTTGTATTGTAGTTCCTGAGAAAAATGTGACGAAAATTTTCAACTTGGCTATCATGTGTAAAATCGTACAAGTGTTCGGTAAACAGGAAGTTGTCAAGTGATCAATCTGAAAATGCATCACACGGTATAGCTGACTTAGATAAACCCTGAAACCAAATTACAGAAATCCTTGTATTGTAGTTCCTGAGAAAAATGTGACGAAAATTTTCAACTTGGCTATAATGTGTAAAATCATACAAGTGTTCGGTAAACAGGAAGTTGTCAAGTGATCAATCTGAAAACGCATCACACAGTATAGCTGACTTAGATAAACCCTGAAACCAAATTACAGAAATCCTTGTATTGTAGTTCCTGAGAAAAATGTGACGAAAATTTTCAACTTGCCTATCATGTGTAAAATCATACAAGTGTTCGGTAAACAGGAAGTTGTCAAGTGATCCATCTGAAAACGCATCACACGGTATAGCTGACTTAGATAAACCCTGAAGATAAATTTCAGAATTCCTTGTATTGTAGTTCCTGAGAAAAATGTGACGAAAATTTTCAACTTGGCTATCATGTGTAAAATCATACAAGTGTTCGGTAAACAGGAAGTTGTCAAGTGATCAATCTGAAAATGCATCACACGGTATAGCTGACTTAGATAAACCCTGAAACCAAATTTCAGAAATCCTTGTATTGTAGTTCCTGAGAAAAATGTGACGAAAGTTTCGTGGGACGGACGGACGGACTGATGGATGGACTGACGGACGGACAGACAGCGGTAAAACAGTATACCCCCCTTTTTTAAAGCGGGGGTCCTTTTTTAAAGCGGGGGTATAATTTAAAGCGGGGGTATAATAATTACAACAACTTTGGACTATAATAATTTGCATGATATATAGTTATTAGTTCTCTACAAAGAAAAATAATTTATGCTGTGTTGTGTATTAGAATTAAAATATTGCAGAAATTTATATCTTTGCTGGTTCTCATTCTTAAAAGTATTTATGTTTTTTTTTTAAATTACAAATATTTGAATGCTTTTATGAACTATGTGATGTATTTTAAATACAATAAATACCTGGATGTCTTGACCAGCAGCTGGTGTATCAATCTCATCATGACCAACCACAACAGTTTCTTGGTCGACTGTGTTTGTTTGGAGTGTCTCGGTTAACCGTGATGGTCTGGAATAGCCAACTCTCCTTCTTCTGTCTGAAGGGGTAATCTGAAACAGTACAAATTATTTAAAAAAAATAAACAGTGTTTGTCAGAAATTTTAATTAAGTTTACAATTATTCAGACTAATATGTAATCAAAGAGGAAACTTAAACTTATTAAAACTTTGTCTTGAAAGAGCTTAACAGCATGGGAGAAAATACATAAGACATTAAGTATGTGTTTTAAAAGGCATACAATGATACAGTGAACTGAGGACAGTAAGTATTGAAAATAAGTAAACAGGAATAAATTCAACTTTGAGCTAATATTATCCAATTTTTTCTGTCATGCAGACAAAAAAATAATTTTGAATGAACAATTACCATCCAGCTTTGGGTCAAACTGCTCAACATAAGCAGTCTCAATTTCGACTTGGATCAAGTCCTTCAATGTGTCCGTCTTCAAATGACCCCGCCTCTTGCCTTTGCTGAGTTTGGTTCTGCTGAATGTAGTTTCGTTATTGACACTTGTTGGTGGTAGACTGAGCAGAGCATCTATAACAAGCTTTATATTGTCAAGGCCATCCCTGAATGTTTCAAACACAGATCCCCATGTCAAGGCACCATCTATAAGTCTGTTACTGTACCTAAAAAATTAATACACAAAATTGTAAATATTCAATATCAGACATATATGGATATTTTATTTTTAAAAATATTAAGATGTTCAAGGCAAAAAATTGGAGTAAATGAATACAGAGTTAGGAGTTGTTTACCCTATAGGTAACATTAAGCTAAAATTAGGTTTTTATAGAATAGAGAATGGAAACATTGTGCCAAAAAGACAACAACCCAAACAATGAGCAGAAACATTAATTACCTTTGATATATTAAAGATTTCAAAATGGCCCACTCTGTGTTAACTTCCTCTATATCCATGCCTGACCTTATTAAGGTGGACTTGAGATTTTTCTTTACAAGATTATCATGGTCCCCATACTCTAAAATGACAAAAAAAATTATTCATTAAACATGTTAAAAAATGAGAAACATATTTTTGCTTGCACCAGAAAACACAATTTGCTTATAGACTGAGATATTGATGATAACATGTATTTATTTAATTACTTTAATATTATAACCTGTACAATCAGAGACAGTTATGCTATGACATATATGCAATTACAAGATAACTTACTTGGTTTGCATATTTTTAGAACTTCTGTAGTTGCTTTGATCTGTGCATGTCCATTATACAATGTTAGGTTCTGTTTCTGCAGAATCAAGGATAGTCTGTTCAAAGGTGATATGATTTCCTAAATGAAATGCAATTAATTAAAATTCAATACATATATAAGTTCGTCATATACATGGAAATTTAAATATGCAGTTCATATTCACATTCATTATTTGTAAAGCAGTAATTACATTGTACATATAAGAGTAGTAACAATTGTCAAAAATCAAAACAGACATGTCAAGATAAAGAAAACCAAAAATCAATAAAGCAATCTTAAAAATATTTTGACTTCTAAATGTATGTTTTTAATAATGATTTATTATTCTACATGTATACCTTTAAATTTAACATGAATGTGACAACCGCTACATCAGTTAGAATTTTGGCAAGTCCTTCAGCTTTTGGATTTTCATGTGAAGCACTTTCTAGGTGAGCTTTAAATCCCCTGTAACCTTTGATAATAACATTTATTGCTCTAAGCATGTGTGGCATCCAACGAGTTCCTCCTACACGGGTTGGAAGTATTTTCGTCATGTTAAGTGCACTGAAAGCTCGTTTTAAGGCTTTCTTCTGTTTGGGACCTCTGCGGTACAAGTAGTAAAGACCTGTAAAATAGTTATTTGAAAATTTGACTTAAGACATCTTCTGTAAGACAAATTTATGTAAATAAATTTACATGATTAATAAATAAGGGTACAATGTATGCCATGGTGTATATGTATAAATTTTTGACATTAAATTGCTATACATCAATGCATGACATACATTGCATATGCATACATGTAAAATATAATAAGCTAAATGCATTTGAATTGAATGAACTAGGACTTTTTAATCATGATAACTATTAATTGTTTTATTGCCAAACATAATAACTTACCAAGAAGAAGAGTTATGGTTTTATCATACAATTTAGATGACTTAATAGCATCCTTAACGCTTAACTCAACTCTGTGAGCCAAGCAATGAGTAACAACTATTTCTGGGTTTTCTCTTTTCATCAAAGCAGCCACACCATTTCTTATACCTGAAAAAAATATGTCTTTAAAACAAACTATTTTTGTAACATTACATTGACATTGTACATTAAATTAATTTTAATCATATACTGTAAAAATGTTTTAATTCCTTTATCATGTTTAGAATTTTTTCAAATTCTATATGTTTACCACGGTCCATGTTTACTTTAAATCAATATGAAGGTCTAGATTGAGGTTCTTTCATTACACATGTTTCAGTATAATATTCTTTTAATTTTTTAGGTCATTTGTCTTTTCTTTATACCCATTATTTTGTATTCTTTATATTATATGAACATGATGAATGAAGAATTTCATGTTTATAAACTAGTACGTACATACACTGTCACACATATACAACTGTAGCTACAGAGAACATATACATATTTGCTACGCACCAAGCACATGTGAAAATAAATAACTGTATCTACACCTCATTATTTTAGCTATATGGATAAGAAAATGTGGCATGAGTCAGAGTGTCAATGAGACAACTCTCAATCCAACTCCAAGTCACAAATTGTAAAAGTAAACCATTATAAGTCATAGTACAGTCTACAACATGGATACCATTTTTTCTACTGTAAATATAAAAAAGAAGATGCGGTATGATAGCCAATGGGACAACTATCTACAAAAGACCAAAATGACACTGACAGTCATTAACAACCATAGGACACTGTACAGCCTTCAACAATGAGCAAAGCCCATTCCAACCCCATCCACATTGTATATTACATAATAAATAAATTAAAAAATAAATTTACCTTACATGTTTGATGCACCGTCTGAGCAAAAGCCAATAAGTTTACTCCACAGTTGGTTGGTATTGTCCTCTGAATTTTCAAAGCAAACAGCTTTCATGTAATTAAATATGTCCTGAGATCCTGCAGATTCAGCAGTACCCAAATCTAAAAACTTTTCAATTATCTTTCCATTTTGGGCACTTCTTACCCACAATGACTCATATTCATCCCCCATGAAGTCAGATGACCCATCACAGGTGAGGCTCAGAAATGGTGTTTTTTTCAAAAGGTCTCTGGTCTCATTTCTGGAAACACTGGCTATATTTTTGACAAATTCACAGGCCTTTTTGTCATTCAGGTAGCTATTGCCAACATCAAGACCTTTAGCTTGATCCAGTTTACATATAACATTATAAGTTTTAAAGCTTAGATGATGTTTAGCAACAGCATGGGCATTACGAAAGAGAATGCTAAGTCTGTCATATTCAGTTTGTTTTATAGAGTTAATGGCCTTTGCAGCCAGTGAATTCTGAGGAAGTGGCCTCTCGGCAACAGATGTTGCACTGATGTGAGGCGAACTGACTTCATGATTTTGGATGGTGTCAATGCTAAAATTCGTACACCCAGATACGAATTTCCATCCCTTTCCCTGCTCCTTACAGTATGTACAATACATAACGGAATTCTCATTATCATACTTGAGCCAGGGACGACCGTCCATCCAATGGGTTTTGAACTCTCTGACACGCTTGTCCTCGTATTTTTTCTTTGCTTCTGTAACTTGGTCGGAAGTGCGAGACAGTCTTTTTGGTGCCTTTCCAGGTCTCGCACTATCCGACCACCTCAACAATGAAGCCATGTAACGATGTAAAATTATGTGTGTACTTTTATCTTTCGATATGAAAACAAAACTGGTACCACTTCTTCATAAAATTAACGGTAACCAGTCACCGAGGTCGTCCTAATAACCAATCGTCTAAATACACAAGATGTCAAGCGGACAGTTACGAATTAATGTCTTCCGATGCAAAAATGAACATTTTTTTTTTATTTTCTGTTATGATTACATTTTATTTAGTTTATGCAACACAAATTAATCAATAACTACCGAAATTTGAAATTTTGAAAACACGTGGTACTGACCGTTTTTGCGCTTTTTTTTTATTTATTTTGAACAATCGGTTATTAGGGAGACCGTAAAAACTGGTTTACGCTACTTTTGCAAGGAAGTGAGTATCAGTTTATTGATCTCGATGGCGTTGTATTGACACATTCGGCAGTTAACTTACGGTAACGATTAAAAAAGTGCACACAGATATGCACTAGACCGGTCGGACTATCGGCAGTGTACTTTTTACTAGTCCGAGCTTAATTAAACTAGACACGGGCTTCGGGCTACCGCTTAACGTCGCAGACTGTGTTTATGTGTTACATATTTGTTTTTCTCTCATTATTGGTTCATTTATCAGGCTGTAAGTTTTCTCTTTTGAATTGATTTACCTCGCCATTTCCAGGCTTTTTATAGCTGACTGTGCGGTTTGGACTTTGCTCATTCTTGAAGGCTGTACTGTGACCTATAGTTGTTACTTTATGTGTCATTTGGTCCCTTGTGGAGAGTTGTCTTATTGGCAATCATACCACATCTTCTTTTTTTTATAAACAAGGGTTAAACTTAAAGCACCTCCACTATGGCATGGGACATAAAATAAGTTTATGAGTATACATACATGTACGTAACATTTGTACATTTGTACATCTAGAATTATATCAAGGTTATAACAAAATGCACCCAAATTTTCTTTAGAAAAAGAGCAATAACCCTTCAAGTGTTGTCTGATTAAATTTCTTGTTAGAAAGCTTTTGACATGGTGAACAATTTTACTACTTTAGTTTTCCCAAAACTATAATTATATTATTTTATAGATATAACTTAAATGATATCTCTAGGTTGTTTTTTCCAAAGCAATGTCTCAAGAAACATATGTGCTTTAATAAAAATAAAGATTATAGCTAATTTCCTAATGCATGAAGGGCAAGACTTTTTTTACTTTGTTTGTATATTGTACAATAGTAATTTAGATAACATCCAATTGCTTTTAACCATTATATTTACAGGTTTAGGTTTGCCTATATTTATTGTATGAAGATGTCAGTCTTACGTTGTACAAAGCTTGGGTAAACGTTTCAAAATCAAAATTCTACTCTACAAGAAATAAGCTGTAAGATGAACATTAAACTACTGTCACTTACATGTAGCATGCTTAGGGAAAACATAAAAAAAATCAATGAAGGATAATAAACTTAATTCAAATAGTTTGGGGTGGGGGTAAAAATTGCTGCAATTTTTCTTTAATTGAAATGATTTTATACTTTCCTGTGGTCAATCTATTTTCCCAAATCAAGTTAAGAGGAGAGTAAGGGGGTCAGTGTTTATCCTACATTGAACTTTTGATTTCGACCCTAATCATGCTAATTCTCAATTGTTGTCTTCTGCTTTTACCATATAAAATTGAGAAAGGAAATGGTGAATATATCAAAGCGACGACCACCTGACCATAGAGCAGACAACAGCTGAAGGTAACCAATGTGTATTCAATGTAGCGAGAATTCCCGCACCCGTAGGTGTCCTTCAGCTGGCCCCTAAAAATATGCATACAGTACAGTGATAATGGATGTTCGAATTATACACAAGAAACTAAAATTTTAAATCATATATTTACTTAGCACAATTTTTTCTGTAATATACATTGTATGTTACCTGTTCTTTTACTTCTCTTACTTCTTGTAAGCATAACCAGATATGTCCACAGTGGTACATGTAGCATGCTGCATTATCTGATAGAAGAACAACGTCTTACTTTAAAGAAGTTGATATTTATAGTCATTATAAAATTCTCAAGAAGTGAAGCCACACACGACCAATCCTGTTTCACAGATTCTAAAACATGGGTGAAAATTGTATGCTGAAAAAGAAATGCACAAGACAATTTTTATAGATGTAAATTGATACTGAATTCATTCCAAATAAAAGACTACATGTACATTTATTTATATTCATTTCATAAGAATCTATTCCATTAGAATCTTAAATCAAGGAATTTTTTGTTTTTTATAGTTAGTGTGATACATGTAAGAACACAATGAAAAATTATGTAAAGTTCCAAATGATCATGTTTTATATATATAAAAAAATTGCTAAACAGTCTCAAACTCAGGCCTAAATTAAAATATTGTTTGTTTGCTGTCAGCCGACCGACCCAAAAAAATCGCCGCGATCCAAATAATTTTATTGCCGTTTTTGAAAACATTTTTTTTTTTTCCGTAATTTTGCCGGTTGCGGTTTCAGTTTAGAATCGAGTGCTGATTTCCGGGTTACATAAACTGGATACCGCTCATATTTACGCTTTGCTCAAAATGTAGTAGTCAGTCGAGGAGGACCAGTTTTAGGGTTACATGCGGTTTTGATTTCCGGTACACAAAGGTGCATTGAAATGTTTCGGGGGTATACAAGTTTATTATTAACTTACAAATAGAACAACACGACACGGAGGTCGAGGCATGGAAATTGCATTATGTGCCAGTGTGGAGGAAAGAAATGGCACTTACTCAAAAACAATTATTAAATGTTTACATGCAGATGCAATTTATTTTCATTTTTTTTTGTCTTGATGTGGATCTATTCCATTTAAATTCAGGTACATTTGGTTTTCAGTAGACATTTTCTGAAAGATGGTGGCACTTCATGAACTATGTTTTCTACTTCTTCTGTTGGCTGTTCAACCGTGATTTTTACTTCTTGTGATGTAACAAGTAAATTTAGCATTGTAAATGTTAATACTTTGAAGAATGAACTGGAATTGACCAAATTGTCAGATATTAATCATTTAATTTTAAAACGGATATATTCTGATCAAAGTACACGAATTTTAATGGAATGGTCCTTAAGAATACTTGTATAAATGTTAATGTTTTTCTACAATGTTAATAAAAAGTTATTCAATCTTTAATGTGCAATTATACTAACTGGAACCCCCAGTTTCTCTAGTGCTGAGAGTGACTGGTTAATGATCCATATGCATTAAATACACCAAGCACTCACCATGCAGTTGTATTACTAAGCCAGAAAGCACACTACAGAGGGTGATTAAGGATTAAAAGGTGCATATATAATAGCAGTGAATATATCTAGCAGAACACAATAGAGAAAAAAAGAGCAGATATTCACATATAAAAGAATATATTAGAGGTGAAGGTTATAGCAAGTGACACATAAATGCATGCATATGCAGAGATAAAAGATGTACGAGGCTCCCAACATTCATACTATTATATAAACATCCAAAAGTTTTTTCCAGAAAAAAATAAAATAATTTACCTACCTACCTACCCACATAAAAAAATCTGGGTAGGAGAATGGCAAACAAACAATATTTTAATTTAGGCCTCAGAACAACCTTCATGACCTTATACATGATTTACAAATAAGCATATTTTGGTTTTCCCGTTTGAATGATTTTACACTAGTAATTTTGGGGCCCTTCATAGCTTGTTGTTCGGTGTGAGCCAAGGCTCTTTGTTGAAGACTCCAGTTGGTATTACTTATTGTGCAAACAGATCTAGAGTGTGGGGACAGAGACAGCATATTGATTTACCTGAAAAAAACACATCTCAGTGATATCATAATCAACTCTCCTTCATTGGCATTGTCCACGGCTGGTTCGTGGATAGTCTGGCAACCTCCATGCAGTCTGAGGTCTGTCAATGCCGCGACGTTATGTCTTCATTACATTCAGCAAGCTTTCGTACACTTTTATCCTGATTACATACAGGATTAAATCCCACATGAATGGGTTAAGACAGACTTATACTGCCCTTCATGTCTGGCGGGACTATCTCGTCTGCCATTTGTTATTGTTGTTGTGCAGACTACGCGCCTTTTTTTAAAAAGAGGTAACCAAGCAAGGGAGATAAACAATACGGTGAATGACGCGTTTCGATGACTTTACTTTAGTGAATAACATTTTTCAAATAAAAATTTCCAAACTTTTTATTCATTGAAAGAGAAGATATGTATCAACTGATTACAAATATATAAAAAAATGTGTGCTAGGCATCTGCTGTTTACAGAAAATCAAATATATCGATGTTGACCTATATAGCTACTTCATGTACTTTCAATGCCATTACACTGTTGTATATATGCGGACGGCGAATGCATTCAACCTATTTTTTTCAAGACAAATATGGCATACATCGATGTAATACTATGGTTTTGTCACTTTTATAAATGATTACAAAGTTCCCAAAATTTCACCATATTCCGTGTTTATGGACTTATCAGTTTTTATTTGATTTGCCTCTTACACGGACCTGTACTTAAAAGGTCGTATTACCTCTCTAAAGAACAGCTTGCAGTCTTCAATCCTATTAATGGTAAAAAAAGGATAAATTTTGTAATTTAGCCACTTTGGTAAATGTATACACAGATAAAGTCAGACGGAAGTAACTATTTTTGCGCCAGTTTTTTTCTATTGAGTCATATATATTTTCCTCCTTTCTGGGAGCACCCGAAGAGTTGTCACAGACGGCGAATGCATTCAACCTATTTTTTTCAAGACAAATATGGCATACATCGATGTAATACTATGGTTTTGTCACTTTGGTGAATGTATACACAGATAAAGTCAGACGGAAGTAACTATTTTTGCGCCAGTAACTGCTTTTTTTTCTATTGAGTCATATTTTCCTCCTTTCTGGGAGCACCCGAAGAGTTGTCACAAACCAGTTTAAGGGAGCTACCATTTGATTTTTATGGGGGGGGGGGGGGGGCTAGGATGAAAAATTGTGTCCTGCCTTTTTTTTATTTGTAATCTCTGTCCTGCCTTTTTATTTTTCAGTCTATTCGGTCCTGCCTTTTTTTTTTTAGCTTAATTATCCTGACTTTTTTACAACAATTGTCATCCTGCCTTTTTTTTTTTGGCCAAGTTACTCATCCTGCCTTTTTTTTTTACTCAAAATCCTGTCCTGCCTTTTTTTTTTTTAAATTTCATCCTAGCCCCTAACACGTGTTATTTACTGAAATACAACACATTTTTTCGTGCAATGCGGGATTCACAATTTCGCTTAGTTTTTTTATTTTGTGTATCCTCATTTATAGTTCGTGATATAAAGTATTCGTGTAATATTATTTGGATGGGTACTATTACTTAAACAAGTAATTTGACCTTTATTACGAATATTTGTAATATAGACGAGTAGAAAGTATTATCTCCCTTTAATTGTTTCGACTATTACATCTATGTTTCGGCAGACATAGGCAGGTTAAAAAAAAAAAGGAAATTTATCAAATAAATAATCTTTATTGCAAAACATGAATTCCTGGCGGGTTAAAATGCAAACATATTAGTACAGATAAACAAAGCAAATAAAATTAACAAAATGTAACACTTCTTTCCGTTATGATCTAACAATAAAAGGTTACATGCAGCATATTTCACTATCTGAATTGATATTGTCAGTATCTGACAGGTCGCAAGGAAAAATTAACGGAAAAGGTTTATACCTATATACCGACTGTACCTCTTGAGGTGGTTTGAAAAAGATTCTTATTTGAATCGATTATTTTTTGGTAATAATTTCTCGTTACATTGAAGGTTTTGACCTTCTGCTGTTGTTTTTTCTATGGTCGGGTTGTTGTCTCTTTGATACATTCCCCATTTCCATTCTCAATTTTATTTAAAAGAATACACGACATAGGTCGTCAGTCAGCTTTTATCAATGTAGGATTTTAAACAATTACACATGCAAATTACCTCAAGTATATGAAGGTTATAATTAAACATTATTTAACATCAAATATCTATCATCATTACCATATTCTCCGGATTAAATATCTTATTAAGACAAAAACTGACGAGGTAAGGACTGTCACAGGAATATGTTGAGAGTATAAACTAGATTTTTTTTTTTAATTTTAATTTAATCATAAATAAACAGATAACTCTTCTAATATTATGATAAAATTGAGAATGGAAATTAGGGAATATTTCGAAGAGACAACAATTAAGCAGAGAACAGCCGAAGGCCACCAATGGGTCTTCAACCGTCAGCGAGAAAATTCCCGGTGCACCCGGAGGTGGTCCTCGACTGGCCCTTAATACAATTGTGTACTAGTTCAGTGAAAATGGACGTCACACTAAACTCCAAAATATATAAATGTAGTAAAATTAAAAATATACAAGACTATCAAAGGCCAGAGGCTACAAAATCCCATGCGGTTCCAGTTCCGATCAGCATACTACTCTACACTAATGTAGACTAGTTTGTGATATCGAAAATCCTTGGTGTAATAACTTTTCAGTAATACAGAGATTTCTTTCGTTGAAATTAAATACGCTACACGAGCGAATCGAACAAAGATGGTGACAAAGGTAAAATGGTAACAATGGACAATTAACAATGGGAAATGAAAAATCATCTCTTTTATCATAAATTTTGGTATGACTGAGCTTCCCGTTAAAGATATCATGATCCAGGAAAGGGTGTAGTGTTCATTGTTAAAAGTGAGAATGGAAATGGGGAATGTATCAAAGAGAACACAACCCGACCATAGAACAGACAACAGCATTATCTTTATTTAAAGTCAGTTCGGCAGGATAAATTTTGCTTATTTTCGTAATAAATTGTAACAATACAGAAGCAGGTCCCCAATAAGCGGTGCACACTTAGTGCCGGCCATAGGAATTCCGTATAACTTGACGATATACGGAAAATTACGTGTGCGACAGAATTTGTTTGTCACCCTCAAAATAACATTTGTTCTCAAAATAATTAAACATTCATCTAAGAAAATTAGATGAAAAATATACCATTTACAATGCTCTTAAACGGGTTGATGCAATATACGAAGAAACTATATGTAGAAAGGGCAGAAACAATAGTTATATCACATTCCATATAATATGAACAACAATACTATTTGCTAATTTGCACCAGCCACGAGGAAGGACTTAACTCAAAGTGTTTTTCTTTTCTATAATGGATGTCATGCTGGTTCTAGTGCATGGTCAGTAATCACTAAATATATAGATTTTGATATACATGTGACTATACATGTACTATTAACTCAATTTATATTTCATGTTTTTGTCAAACGTATTTCTATTTTTTGTTTTTGTTTATTGTCTATTGCAATTGTGTGATAAAAAATCAATGTACTGATTATGCCTGTAATGGGTCCACTATTGGAAATAAAATATATCTTATCTTATCTTATATTAAGAGACGTTTATTAATTAATACGTGTATCGCCTGTTGCAATCAAAATGTTGAGTTTAACTATAGTCCGACAAAAACCTATTGATAACAGAAATTCAATGTATACATAACAAAGCATTTTTATGCCCTACCTACGATAGTAGAGGGGCATTATGTTTTCTGGTCTTACGTCCGTTCGTCCGTTCGTTTGTCGTACCGTCCGTTCGTCCGTCTGTTACACTTCAGGTTAAAGTTTTTGGTCAAGGTAGTTTTTGATGAAGTTGACTGAAGTCCAATCAACTTGAAACTTAGTATACATGTTCCCTTTGATAAGATCATTCTAATTTTAATGCCAAATTAGAGAATTTATTCCAATTTCACGGTCCAGTAAACATAGAAAATGATAGTGCGAGTGGGGCATCCGTGTACTGTGGACACATTCTTGTTAATAATAATTCGGAAGAAATAAATATTTTAGTTAAAATTAATAAGAATGATAGCTGAAAGAAGCTTTATTTCTTTTAAAGCAGCGGTATTTGTTAAAGGGGCTGATCGATAAGACGCGCGTGTTCAACATCATGCAAGCATGGTGAAATGATTAAGTGGTTAAATGCTTGATAAGTGAAATGGCAGCTTTATTGTCCGTTTACGCCTACGCAGGTCAATTCAGTTAAATGATGCACTGTCTATAGTATTTCTCGCACTTATATCATCAGAAAAACGCCAAAGATAATATTAGTAACATTTCAGTATTGATAAAAGTTTATATGCAACAGTTTCATCAAAGGAGCGAAGTGATGTAATTTAGAATGGTGACTTGTCAAGTATTTTGAAAAACTTTACTTTCAATGGTATACAGTCTTGAATTTAAGCCGTTGAGAGTGAAAACAAAATCTACATGTTACAGCTTACAATTCATATATTTTCTCAGTTTTGAAATGGCAAAGTAGAGCTATAAATCTGTTATGGCATGTAGATAGTAACATGCATAATTGGATTTCAAATATTTTGGCCACGAGCATCACTGAAGAGACATGTATTGTCGAAATGCGCATCTGGTGCAAGAAAATTAGTACCGTTCATTTTATTAAAACAGTAAACGTAATAATAATAGAGGTTTTAAGTTTTTTCTGATAACCATCCAAAGAAAGAAAATAATATACATGCGGTAAGGGCTTTGTACATTGTTGAAGGCCGTATGGTGACCTATAGTTGTTAATGTCTGTCATTGGCAATCATATACCACATCTTCTTTTTTTATATGTGATGATGGGACAACTTCAATAGATTATTTATACACATTATACATTTAAAAGAATAAAAGACATAGAAAAGGAATTTCAATTTCACACATTAGTTTTACAGTAACTTGATAATCTAAGCATTATCATTTTCTATTAATCTGTATGTATCAACCTCAATCAAATGTCAATGATTGTATAATCATGTAATATTAAAATGGGCCCGAAATTCTAGAATGTCTAGTCTTAGATTTAACACACGATAATCCCACCTGTTACTTATAAATCAACATCCTCTTAATAAGAATTCAGTTATATTAATGAACAATAGATAACGCTACAGGTTTGGAATGATTTTTTTTGTTAGATCAAGTCGAATGTACTTCGAAAAAAAAAACCGTAGAAATAGAATTATTACTAGATGTAGGACTGTATATATAGTATATTTCATGACAAAAATCTTAACCAAGCATTTTAGCATTCTGTCTTAACAATCAATCAATCGCCACAATCCAGGGGGTGGGGTGGGGTCCGGGAGTTGGAACCCCACCCTTTTTTCGGACGATCAATGCATTTGAATGGGAGCATATAGTTGGAACCCCCCTTTTACTCTGGGATGGGACCCCTTTTAAAATGGTTGGATCCGCCCCTGCGCAATGTTGGCGGTATATCTGAACTTGACGTTATCTGCAACACGAAGGAAAACACCATTTTTTTCAAATTTAACTGTCACTCCAATTACAATTGATAAATATCATATGTCGTGTTTGATTGAATCCCCCCCCGGTGACTGGGGAAAAGAAATATTGTCACTAGGTCTTCGACCGACCGGCAGTAAAAGGCTTGCCAAAGTAGGGCGTTCGTTTGGCTGTGAGGGATGTACAAGTTTGCAGTCACGATGCAATCGTCAGAATGGGCATGCCTCGTGTAAAGAGATTAATAGTTGATTTTTGAGGGATCCGTAGGTGGTATGTTGCAAAGCACAATTTCTGTACCGATCCAATACAACCTCAGTTTCCAGTGGCGGTCCAAATTTCCCCGACCATCATCATTGTTTTTATTGTTAACTTGACGTTCTCGTCCTGAACATGCATGAAATATTTGCGACTGGACGTTAAGCAACCAAAAATCGATCAATCATTGATTCAAAAGTGAATTATTATTTCATAAATAGATTAATATCAATGCACAGCCGATTAATCCAAACTGTATAAATCCTAAGTAGATAATGTGTACGTGTAATACAAATACAACTGTTTTAATTAACAAAATTGGTTGTTGAGTCCTTAATGCATATATTATAATATATACACTCTAACACACAACCCGTTACAACTAAAATTTTGTTATCAGTAATGAACTACTGGATTTGTAATTATTTCTTGCCAAGCTAATAAAATCTGTCATTTAAAATGCACCTTCTGACATTTGAAAGTGAAAGAATGCAAACATGTGTACACACACACTTCATGACTTTTATGTATACATTGTATCATATAAACAGAGAAGTTTCATTATGATTCAAATCATTTTACTTGTGTAAAATCCAAATATTGGATAACATGACAATCATTACAAACATACAATATTGAAATCAAGTTAAACAACATTCATATTTTATAAGACTATATATTAAGATGTTTTGGAGGAGGTGATACTTTTGCAAATTTGAAAATACAAGAACATAAATTCATAATGCAATTGTTATACAATATGTCATAACAAATACTATAGAAAAATATAAAATAGTCATAACTTTTTTCAGCTCTCAAAGAGTTCTTGCAAATGTTCTTTAACGTAAGGAGCCTGAGAAACTTTTCGGAGATAACGTTCCCATTCCGACCGGACGTAGACTAGGTTCCAGCTATGTATCACCGTGTTCTATACATATTGATATATAAAATATGAATATATAAATATTTATGTTATCGCTTGCTATCACCTCGAGTAATTATACTCCGCTTTAAAAAAAAATGGGGGTATACTTTTTTACCTCGGTCTGTCCGTCCGTCCAATGAATATATTTCGTCGCATCTTTCTCAGGAACTACATTACAAAGATTTCTGAAATTCGGTTTTAAAGTTTATATGAGTCGGATATGTTTTCAGATTCATCACACAACAACTTCCTGTTTACCTTAATATACTTTTAGTGGACGGAGGTGTCCTTAAAGTGAGAAGTCTACAACTCACAGATTCACTTGTTTAATTCAATATAATGATTAACGAGCCTTTGTCGTCGAACATCAACATCAGACATTTTAAGACTATTTGTACCCTTGAGAATTCAATCAAATTTGACAAAAAGAAGATTAATCAGTGAATAGTGTGAGTATTAGCTATACAGTCTATGAACTAAGCCCAAGAATTTGCATCAAAATGATGTTGAATAAAAAGTGAACTTATCTCCTGCACCACTTAGAAAACACCATATTTTCAAATTAAACTGTCACATCAATTATAGTATGTTAGTTCACAGACACCACATGGTTTCTCTCTAAATCTATAGGTGACAATTGTTGCAAGAACGGATAAAAATGAAATACACAATACCAATCAAGAAAAGTATCTTTTTTTCATTATATAAAATGTGATTTTGATTTTTTTTTTAATTATTTTTTTATCACTAAATTGCTAGATTAAAATAATTTAAAAACCATATATAAAAATAATTAGTTTTCAAATAAATCTTGAAAGGCAGGATACATCAAAGAATATTTCCAATTTATTTTTTTAATTTAGAAAAAAAGGGGGAGGGTCAACCCCAAATGTGCCTGTGCATTTTCCTAAACTTTCAAAGTTTTACAATTTTGTGTTTAAAACATCTGTTAGTTAAGTAATATTATCGGTCGCCTTATCAGTATGAAATGACAGATTTATAGCACTAAATGTACTTAACCATTTTATAATTGAGAGAAGATATGAAATTTTCACTTTCTTGTGCATGGATCTTGGACTGTATAGACTTTCATTTACGTAGATATTGATAGAGCTACGTAGATTACAAATATATAAAAAAAGGCAGTGGCTATTTGACCGGCACCGGCTAAATAGCAAATTTGCTATTTGACCGGCACCGGCAAAATAGCAAATTTGCTATTTAGCCGGCACTGAATAAAACTGTTCATTGATGTGATTAATAGAGAATAAAAAAGATTAATAATAATTTAAAATCATTTTATCATAATATCAAGCATTAAAAATGTAGTACAATAATATAGGGTTATTGCATGAATATTGGGAATATTGTCCCGAGTAGAATTTTATATTGCACAAGCTTGCGAGTGCAATATATGTTCTACGAGGGACAATATTCCCCAATATTCATGCAATAACCCTTTTATTGTATAGCAATATAATATTTAAAAGTAAAAATTGGTTTAAACTAAGATTTTGTCGTTGATGACGTCATGAATTTTGAAGATTTATTGCACTAGTCAGGGATCTCCATGGATGAAAATTGAACCATGGAGGAACTTTCACCATTACAAACCGTGTATACGCTGTACAGTGTAGCACGATCGGAAGTATTTTATCCCTCCATACAAGGAATGGTGAACATGCTAATTCATTGCTTATTGAAATTATATTTATTTGAATTTTCATTATAGAATTAGAAGTGTCAATATGTTCATTTATTGCCGTTTTTAACCATTCAAATACCAAGTCTTCATGGTCCCCCCTTAGTCGAGAATGACTAAAAGCTGTCATGAAGGTCCCCATGTAGATCTCTTGTATTTTTGGTAATTGTTATGGGGGTTAAAAATCATATGATGTGGAGCTTATTTTTCATGGACACTGTCAAATTCAGAACCCATTACCGGTATGGCTGATTTTCAGCAACAACAAAACGATTGGTACGGGTTATGTAAAAGGTTAAAGAGATTTGTAAAGCAAATGAAAAGGTTTTTAATGACTTTATCTGACAAATTGATGCTGTGCAACATGCATCTTTCGAGTCTGAATAGAAACCGGAAACGCGGATGTATCAATTTGATTGTAATATACGAAATGAATTCGGAATTACGATACGATATTTCTTGACAGGAAATATTTATAAGTTTTTACTTTTAAATTTAAAGTCATTTTAAATTATCGTTACAGCAGTACTCGAGTTATTTGTGATGAAATAATATTTACTGTTTTGCGTCTTATTTTGTACTTCTTAAAAAAGGGGGATGCTGATTGCGTAAGTCAAAATAAAGCACGTGTTCGACTTGTTAAACTGTTTTCTTTGTAACTGGATTATTAATTTATTTATTTAATCTAAATTATCATAATCATTTGCTGAAACTTAGTTGATTAATTCGACAAATGGATCGTCTATCCTCAGATAGTATTCTCCTGTCTGGTTTGTTGATCTACCTGTACAAGCTCAGGTACAAGTGATTAGCGATCTTAATCCGGATATCCCTCAGGCGTTAGAACTGTGTTGGATTATAACATAAAAAGCCTGAGGGTTATGCAATTACATGCATTTGATTATAATTGATAAAAAAATGGCGTCGGGCTACAAAAAATGATGAAGTTTTGAACATGTTGAACGATGGCGGAAGACAATTTAACGATGGCGCAAGATAATTTAACGATGGAGCGAGTCATTTGACGATGGCGCAAGACCTTTGAACGATGGCGGGGCGCCATCGTTAAACAGGCCATGGAGATCCCTGCTAGTGCAATATTAGAATTTATTGCACGCTAACTTTTGGTTACGTTCTGTGGGAAATATTATATTGCTATACAATAAAAAAAATTATTGAAGATGTTCATAAATAAATAATTTATAACTTTATAATATTAATTAAAAGCATGAAAACACATTTGTATGTAACATTACTAAACATATTTTTTACTAAAAAATATTTATAAAAAATCTGTACTACATCACTACTCCACATTACCAGATTTTGCTGAACACTTTCTGATCGCCTTAAATTCTTTGCGAACAGAACGAGACCTCAAGACAAGTGGTATATTTCAAAAGAGGACTGTTTCATCATTCTCCGGAATGATTCACCTGAATATAGATATCAAGAGTTGGTGACACCATATGCTTGGGCATATATCCTGAAACAGTTTTCACTCAGGTCTGAAGTAAAACTGGAGCAGAAAGAGAGATTATATGGACAGCTACAACAAGCCAAGGCCAAATGAGGGTCAATTCAAAAGTTACTCTTGTATCTTTCATCAAAGTGTGCTTCTCCCGTGTAGGCATATACTCAAACTAAGAGAAGTTAATCACGAAAATTTGTTTGTTGAAGCAGTGTCAGATCGTTGGAAGATTAACACAGTCAGGACATCACATAGATTATTTGATGATACCAGTCAGAGGCAGATTTAGGGGGGGGGGGCAGGCCTCCCCCCCTTTTTGTGAAAAAAATGTGTTGCTTATATAGGGAATCATTGAAGCGTGACTGGGGCGGGCCCCCTCTTAGGTCAGTCAGTGGGCCCCACTTATGAAAATTTCTGGATCCGCCACTGCCAGTCATCAGTGTGCTCTATCATATGTACACCAAAAAGAGTGAGAAAAATTTCTCAAAGCACAAAACACAGGGAGACACAAATTCTGTTACATGATGATGATATAAATGTAACAGACAATAAAGAACATGATACTGATAATGTTCATATATTCGAAAAATCACGAAAACTAGTTTCGCAAGAAGAAGAACGAGATACTGCTCAACAAGAAGAACACCTATTGGATTCCAGTTGAACTTTGAGGATCGTGTGTTTCGCATATATTACTTCCACCAAATATGAAGAAACGTGGAAGGCCAAAAGGTTTGACCCAAACTGTCAAAAAAAGAGTACCCGAAAAAGCAATTGTGTGCCATTTCATAAGAAAAGTTCCAAAGAAATCAGGGCATTTTATGAAAAAATGGTGGGTTGAACCTGGTTTTGTGGCATGCCAAACCTCCCGCTTTAATGGCAGTGTTAATTACGTGGTTAATTATAACATTAATATGACAACATTACACGACAGGGTTGCAATAAATAAACAGATAAATAGGAGAAAATATAGGACAGAGAAACAAACAAACAAAAGTCTTAAAAAGTGTGTCATAATAGAATCAAATCGGTAATTGGCAAATGGGCTATTGTAAACATTGATTTAATTATTGTCGAAAAGATGCATGAGAAGCTATTAAGAGCGTTTATAAAGAGAAGAAAAAGAACCCTACCTACATATGCAACATATGCACACATGATGCAGATTCAAAGGAAGCCAGTGTAATGTGAAGTTCCTGTTTGGAGTGGCAACATTTATCTTGTGCTAGATTAAAACAACTTCCAAAGGCAAATAATTGGTTTTGTAACAATTGCAAATGTTAAATCATGTGTCCTTTTGAAATTCGTAGCAAACAACTTTTAATATTGCCTTTTTTAAGATGTACGGTGTAGTTTTACATAACACTATTTTTATAGCATGGCAGGATATTTAAACCATAGATTTTACACATCTTCAATATTATTATTTTTTATTGTACTGTATTTTTAATGCTTGATATTGTGATAAAATGATTTTAAATTATTATTAAGCTTTTTTATTTTCTACTTATTACATCAATGAAGTTTTATTCAGTGCCGGCTAAATAGCAAATTTGCTATTTTGCCGGTGCCGGTCAAATAGCAAATTTGCTATTTAGCCGGTGCCGGTCAAATAGCCACTGCCATAAAAAAATGTGTGCTAGGCATCTGCTGTTTACAGAAAATCAAATATATCGATGTTGACCTATATAGCTACTTCATGTACTTTCAATGCCATTACACTGTTGTATATATGCGGACGGCGAATGCATTCAACCTATTTTTTTCAAGACAAATATGGCATACATCGATGTAATACTATGGTTTTGTCACTTTTATAAATGATTACAAAGTTCCCAAAATTTCACCATATTCCGTGTTTATGGACTTATCAGTTTTTATTTGATTTGCCTCTTACACGGACCTGTACTTAAAAGGTCGTATTACCTCTCTAAAGAACAGCTTGCAGTCTTCAATCCTATTAATGGTAAAAAAAGGATAAATTTTGTAATTTAGCCACTTTGGTAAATGTATACACAGATAAAGTCAGACGGAAGTAACTATTTTTGCGCCAGTTTTTTTCTATTGAGTCATATATATTTTCCTCCTTTCTGGGAGCACCCGAAGAGTTGTCACAGACGGCGAATGCATTCAACCTATTTTTTTCAAGACAAATATGGCATACATCGATGTAATACTATGGTTTTGTCACTTTTATAAATGATTACAAAGTTCCCAAAATTTCACCATATTCCGTGTTTATGGACTTATCAGTTTTTATTTGATTTGCCTCTTACACGGACCTGTACTTAAAAGGTCGTATTACCTCTCTAAAGAACAGCTTGCAGTCTTCAATCCTATTAATGGTAAAAAAAGGATAAATTTTGTAATTTAGCCACTTTGGTGAATGTATACACAGATAAAGTCAGACGGAAGTAACTATTTTTGCGCCAGTAACTGCTTTTTTTTCTATTGAGTCATATTTTCCTCCTTTCTGGGAGCACCCGAAGAGTTGTCACAAACCAGTTTAAGGGAGCTACCATTTGATTTTTATGGGGGGGGGGGGCTAGGATGAAAAATTGTGTCCTGCCTTTTTTTTATTTGTAATCTCTGTCCTGCCTTTTTATTTTTCAGTCTATTCGGTCCTGCCTTTTTTTTTTTAGCTTAATTATCCTGACTTTTTTACAACAATTGTCATCCTGCCTTTTTTTTTTTTGGCCAAGTTACTCATCCTGCCTTTTTTTTTTACTCAAAATCCTGTCCTGCCTTTTTTTTTTTTAAATTTCATCCTAGCCCCTAACACGTGTTATTTACTGAAATACAACACATTTTTTCGTGCAATGCGGGATTCACAATTTCGCTTAGTTTTTTTATTTTGTGTATCCTCATTTATAGTTCGTGATATAAAGTATTCGTGTAATATTATTTGGATGGGTACTATTACTTAAACAAGTAATTTGACCTTTATTACGAATATTTGTAATATAGACGAGTAGAAAGTATTATCTCCCTTTAATTGTTTCGACTATTACATCTATGTTTCGGCAGACATAGGCAGGTTAAAAAAAAAAAGGAAATTTATCAAATAAATAATCTTTATTGCAAAACATGAATTCCTGGCGGGTTAAAATGCAAACATATTAGTACAGATAAACAAAGCAAATAAAATTAACAAAATGTAACACTTCTTTCCGTTATGATCTAACAATAAAAGGTTACATGCAGCATATTTCACTATCTGAATTGATATTGTCAGTATCTGACAGGTCGCAAGGAAAAATTAACGGAAAAGGTTTATACCTATATACCGACTGTACCTCTTGAGGTGGTTTGAAAAAGATTCTTATTTGAATCGATTATTTTTTGGTAATAATTTCTCGTTACATTGAAGGTTTTGACCTTCTGCTGTTGTTTTTTCTATGGTCGGGTTGTTGTCTCTTTGATACATTCCCCATTTCCATTCTCAATTTTATTTAAAAGAATACACGACATAGGTCGTCAGTCAGCTTTTATCAATGTAGGATTTTAAACAATTACACATGCAAATTACCTCAAGTATATGAAGGTTATAATTAAACATAATTTAACATCAAATATCTATCATCATTACCATATTCTCCGGATTAAATATCTTATTAAGACAAAAACTGACGAGGTAAGGACTGTCACAGGAATATGTTGAGAGTATAAACTAGATTTTTTTTTTTAATTTTAATTTAATCATAAATAAACAGATAACTCTTCTAATATTATGATAAAATTGAGAATGGAAATTAGGGAATATTTCGAAGAGACAACAATTAAGCAGAGAACAGCCGAAGGCCACCAATGGGTCTTCAACCGTCAGCGAGAAAATTCCCGGTGCACCCGGAGGTGGTCCTCGACTGGCCCTTAATACAATTGTGTACTAGTTCAGTGAAAATGGACGTCACACTAAACTCCAAAATATATAAATGTAGTAAAATTAAAAATATACAAGACTATCAAAGGCCAGAGGCTACAAAATCCCATGCGGTTCCAGTTCCGATCAGCATACTACTCTACACTAATGTAGACTAGTTTGTGATATCGAAAATCCTTGGTGTAATAACTTTTCAGTAATACAGAGATTTCTTTCGTTGAAATTAAATACGCTACACGAGCGAATCGAACAAAGATGGTGACAAAGGTAAAATGGTAACAATGGACAATTAACAATGGGAAATGAAAAATCATCTCTTTTATCATAAATTTTGGTATGACTGAGCTTCCCGTTAAAGATATCATGATCCAGGAAAGGGTGTAGTGTTCATTGTTAAAAGTGAGAATGGAAATGGGGAATGTATCAAAGAGAACACAACCCGACCATAGAACAGACAACAGCATTATCTTTATTTAAAGTCAGTTCGGCAGGATAAATTTTGCTTATTTTCGTAATAAATTGTAACAATACAGAAGCAGGTCCCCAATAAGCGGTGCACACTTAGTGCCGGCCATAGGAATTCCGTATAACTTGACGATATACGGAAAATTACGTGTGCGACAGAATTTGTTTGTCACCCTCAAAATAACATTTGTTCTCAAAATAATTAAACATTCATCTAAGAAAATTAGATGAAAAATATACCATTTACAATGCTCTTAAACGGGTTGATGCAATATACGAAGAAACTATATGTAGAAAGGGCAGAAACAATAGTTATATCACATTCCATATAATATGAACAACAATACTATTTGCTAATTTGCACCAGCCACGAGGAAGGACTTAACTCAAAGTGTTTTTCTTTTCTATAATGGATGTCATGCTGGTTCTAGTGCATGGTCAGTAATCACTAAATATATAGATTTTGATATACATGTGACTATACATGTACTATTAACTCAATTTATATTTCATGTTTTTGTCAAACGTATTTCTATTTTTTGTTTTTGTTTATTGTCTATTGCAATTGTGTGATAAAAAATCAATGTACTGATTATGCCTGTAATGGGTCCACTATTGGAAATAAAATATATCTTATCTTATCTTATATTAAGAGACGTTTATTAATTAATACGTGTATCGCCTGTTGCAATCAAAATGTTGAGTTTAACTATAGTCCGACAAAAACCTATTGATAACAGAAATTCAATGTATACATAACAAAGCATTTTTATGCCCTACCTACGATAGTAGAGGGGCATTATGTTTTCTGGTCTTACGTCCGTTCGTCCGTTCGTTTGTCGTACCGTCCGTTCGTCCGTCTGTTACACTTCAGGTTAAAGTTTTTGGTCAAGGTAGTTTTTGATGAAGTTGACTGAAGTCCAATCAACTTGAAACTTAGTATACATGTTCCCTTTGATAAGATCATTCTAATTTTAATGCCAAATTAGAGAATTTATTCCAATTTCACGGTCCAGTAAACATAGAAAATGATAGTGCGAGTGGGGCATCCGTGTACTGTGGACACATTCTTGTTAATAATAATTCGGAAGAAATAAATATTTTAGTTAAAATTAATAAGAATGATAGCTGAAAGAAGCTTTATTTCTTTTTAAAGCAGCGGTATTTGTTAAAGGGGCTGATCGATAAGACGCGCGTGTTCAACATCATGCAAGCATGGTGAAATGATTAAGTGGTTAAATGCTTGATAAGTGAAATGGCAGCTTTATTGTCCGTTTACGCCTACGCAGGTCAATTCAGTTAAATGATGCACTGTCTATAGTATTTCTCGCACTTATATCATCAGAAAAACGCCAAAGATAATATTAGTAACATTTCAGTATTGATAAAAGTTTATATGCAACAGTTTCATCAAAGGAGCGAAGTGATGTAATTTAGAATGGTGACTTGTCAAGTATTTTGAAAAACTTTACTTTCAATGGTATACAGTCTTGAATTTAAGCCGTTGAGAGTGAAAACAAAATCTACATGTTACAGCTTACAATTCATATATTTTCTCAGTTTTGAAATGGCAAAGTAGAGCTATAAATCTGTTATGGCATGTAGATAGTAACATGCATAATTGGATTTCAAATATTTTGGCCACGAGCATCACTGAAGAGACATGTATTGTCGAAATGCGCATCTGGTGCAAGAAAATTAGTACCGTTCATTTTATTAAAACAGTAAACGTAATAATATAGAGGTTTTAAGTTTTTTCTGATAACCATCCAAAGAAAGAAAATAATATACATGCGGTAAGGGCTTTGTACATTGTTGAAGGCCGTATGGTGACCTATAGTTGTTAATGTCTGTCATTGGCAATCATATACCACATCTTCTTTTTTTATATGTGATGATGGGACAACTTCAATAGATTATTTATACACATTATACATTTAAAAGAATAAAAGACATAGAAAAGGAATTTCAATTTCACACATTAGTTTTACAGTAACTTGATAATCTAAGCATTATCATTTTCTATTAATCTGTATGTATCAACCTCAATCAAATGTCAATGATTGTATAATCATGTAATATTAAAATGGGCCCGAAATTCTAGAATGTCTAGTCTTAGATTTAACACACGATAATCCCACCTGTTACTTATAAATCAACATCCTCTTAATAAGAATTCAGTTATATTAATGAACAATAGATAACGCTACAGGTTTGTAATGATTTTTTTTGTTAGATCAAGTCGAATGTACTTCGAAAAAAAAACCCGTAGAAATAGAATTATTACTAGATGTAGGACTGTATATATAGTATATTTCATGACAAAAATCTTAACCAAGCATTTTAGCATTCTGTCTTAACAATCAATCAATCGCCACAATCCAGGGGGTGGGGTGGGGTCCGGGAGTTGGAACCCCACCCTTTTTTCGGACGATCAATGCATTTGAATGGGAGCATATAGTTGGAACCCCCCTTTTACTCTGGGATGGGACCCTTTTAAAATGGTTGGATCCGCCCCTGCGCAATGTTGGCGGTATATCTGAACTTGACGTTATCTGCAACACGAAGGAAAACACCATTTTTTTCAAATTTAACTGTCACTCCAATTACAATTGATAAATATCATATGTCGTGTTTGATTGAATCCCCCCCCGGTGACTGGGGAAAAGAAATATTGTCACTAGGTCTTCGACCGACCGGCAGTAAAAGGCTTGCCAAAGTAGGGCGTTCGTTTGGCTGTGAGGGATGTACAAGTTTGCAGTCACGATGCAATCGTCAGAATGGGCATGCCTCGTGTAAAGAGATTAATACTTGATTTTTGAGGGATCCGTAGGTGGTATGTTGCAAAGCACAATTTCTGTACCGATCCAATACAACCTCAGTTTCCAGTGGCGGTCCAAATTTCCCCGACCATCATCATTGTTTTTATTGTTAACTTGACGTTCTCGTCCTGAACCAGTGGCGGATCCAGAACTTTGCCTAAGGGGGGGCCCGCTGACTGACCTAAGGGGGGGCCCGCTCCAGTCATGCTTCAGTGATTCCCTATATAATCAACCAAATTTTTCCCACGAAAGGGGGGGCCCGGGCCCCCCAGGGCCCCCCCTGGATCCGCCTATGTGAACATGCATGAAATATTTGCGACTGGACGTTAAGCAACCAAAAATCGATCAATCATTGATTCAAAAGTGAATTATTATTTCATAAATAGATTAATATCAATGCACAGCCGATTAATCCAAATTGTATAAATCCTAAGTAGATAATGTGTACGTGTAATACAAATACAACTGTTTTAATTAACAAAATTGGTTGTTGAGTCCTTAATGCATATATTATAATATATACACTCTAACACACAACCCGTTACAACTAAAATTTTGTTATCAGTAATGAACTACTGGATTTGTAATTATTTCTTGCCAAGCTAATAAAATCTGTCATTTAAAATGCACCTTCTGACATTTGAAAGTGAAAGAATGCAAACATGTGTACACACACACTTCATGACTTTTATGTATACATTGTATCATATAAACAGAGAAGTTTCATTATGATTCAAATCATTTTACTTGTGTAAAATCCAAATATTGGATAACATGACAATCATTACAAACATACAATATTGAAATCAAGTTAAACAACATTCATATTTTATAAGACTATATATTAAGATGTTTTGGAGGAGGTGATACTTTTGCAAATTTGAAAATACAAGAACATAAATTCATAATGCAATTGTTATACAATATGTCATAACAAATACTATAAGAAAAATATAAAATAGTCATAACTTTTTTCAGCTCTCAAAGAGTTCTTGCAAATGTTCTTTAACGTAAGGAGCCTGAGAAACTTTTCGGAGATAACGTTCCCATTCCGACCGGACGTAGACTAGGTTCCAGCTATGTATCACCGTGTTCTATACATATTGATATATAAAATATGAATATATAAATATTTATGTTATCGCTTGCTATCACCTCGAGTAATTATACTCCGCTTTAAAAAAAAATGGGGGTATACTTTTTTACCTCGGTCTGTCCGTCCGTCCAATGAATATATTTCGTCGCATCTTTCTCAGGAACTACATTACAAAGATTTCTGAAATTCGGTTTTAAAGTTTATATGAGTCGGATATGTTTTCAGATTCATCACACAACAACTTCCTGTTTACCTTAATATACTTTTAGTGGACGGAGGTGTCCTTAAAGTGAGAAGTCTACAACTCACAGATTCACTTGTTTAATTCAATATAATGATTAACGAGCCTTTGTCGTCGAACATCAACATCAGACATTTTAAGACTATTTGTACCCTTGAGAATTCAATCAAATTTGACAAAAAGAAGATTAATCAGTGAATAGTGTGAGTATTAGCTATACAGTCTATGAACTAAGCCCAAGAATTTGCATCAAAATGATGTTGAATAAAAAGTGAACTTATCTCCTGCACCACTTAGAAAACACCATATTTTCAAATTAAACTGTCACATCAATTATAGTATGTTAGTTCACAGACACCACATGGTTTCTCTCTAAATCTATAGGTGACAATTGTTGCAAGAACGGATAAAAATGAAATACACAATACCAATCAAGAAAAGTATCTTTTTTTCATTATATAAAATGTGATTTTGATTTTTTTTTTAATTATTTTTTTATCACTAAATTGCTAGATTAAAATAATTTAAAAACCATATATAAAAATAATTAGTTTTCAAATAAATCTTGAAAGGCAGGATACATCAAAGAATATTTCCAATTTATTTTTTTAATTTAGAAAAAAAGGGGGAGGGTCAACCCCAAATGTGCCTGTGCATTTTCCTAAACTTTCAAAGTTTTACAATTTTGTGTTTAAAACATCTGTTAGTTAAGTAATATTATCGGTCGCCTTATCAGTATGAAATGACAGATTTATAGCACTACTTAACCATTTTATAATTGAGAGAAGATATGAAATTTTCACTTTCTTGTGCATGGATCTTGGACTGTATAGACTTTCATTTACGTAGATATTGATAGAGCTACGTAGATGCTACGATATTGAACTCAACCCAGCTAGTCCATAGCTACACATTCAATAGTCAAATCTTCGTAGCATTACTTAGTTTCTATGATATTGAACCCAACCCGGCATTTTTCACAATTCGCCCAGGTTGCGTTCAATATCGTAGCTGCTACGAAGCGCTAAATTTACCTAGAAATTGGCTATTGCACGTATAGCTAGCCTAGCCGCTAAGTAGATTTCTATACCCCTTACAAAGTTATGGTCATTTGTACTTTGAAGTCTATCCAATATAAACTGCTGGGTTGAGTTCAATATCGTAGCGGCTACATAGTGCTACGTAGATTTTGACTATTGAGCTTGTAGCTACCTATAGCTAGTTGTTACATAGATGTTGATAGCAACTATGTAGCCGCTACGTAGCTGATACGATATTAAACTGAACCCTGGCCCAATTAACCAATCATTCTATTTAGCGAATACAAAATGGCGTCGGGAAGGTTATTACTAATGACGCCATTTTGCTAGCTACATAGCATTGTTGAGTTCAATATCGTAGCTGCTACTAGCGGCTACGTAACTGGGCTGCGTTCAATATCGTAGCTGCTACTAACGGCTACGTAACTAGGCTGCGTTCAATATCGTAGCTGCTACGTAGGTTTTGACTATTGAACGAGTTGCTATAGACTGATCATAGACTAGCTGCTACAATTGATAGCAGCTACGTAGCCGCTACGTAGCTGCTACTATATTGTATTCAACCCTGCTATCAATATTTATGTAGTAGGGTTGCGTTCAATATCGTAGCGACTACGTAGTGCTACGTAGATTTTGACTATTGAACGTGTAGCTATATACTAGTTGTAACAAATATTTTGATAGCAGCTACGTAGCTGCTACGAATATGGAACATAACCCAGCTAGTATATAGCTACACGTTCAATAGACAAAATCTACCTAGCACTACATAGCTGCTACGATATCTAACCCAACCCTGATCGTTCAACATAGATAGATATCCAAGACATAGTTAGTGGCTATGCTAGCTGCTATGATATTGATCACAAACCAGGGCTATTTCACAAGTGATGGGAAATATTTCTCTTACATCGATCAAGAAATGTGAAAGCCTGGGTTGAGATCAATATCATAGAAGCTACGTAGCAGCTAGTCTATAGCTATACACGTTCAATAGTCAAAATCTACGTAGCACTGCGTAGCACTATGTAGCAGCTACAATATTGAACGCGGCTCAGGTGAAACCATATTTCTATACCCCTTACAAAGTTGGGGTTAATTGTACTTAGAAGTCTATCTAATATAAACTACTGGGTTGAGTTCAATATCATATAGCAGCTACGTAGTGCTACGTAGATTTTGATTATTAAATAGACTAGTTGCCACATAGATATTGATAGCAGCTACGTGGCCGCTACGTACCAGCTACGATATTGAAGTCAACCCTGGGTTGAGTTCAATATCGTATCGGCTACGTAGCTGCTATCAATATCTCTGTACCAACTAGTCTATAGCTACACGTTCAATAGTCAAAATCTACGTAGCACTACGTGTAGCTGCTACGATATTGAAATCAACCCTTGTAACTGAAAACTAACAAGTAAATACGAATGGCGATAGGTTTAAGTGTAGTACTAGTGGATTATCCCAAAATAGGGGGCGGGCGGGGTTTGGAACTTTCCTTTTTTGGAGAATCAATGCATTTCCAATCGGGACATGTGGTTGAAACATAGCTGGATCCGCCCCTGACTACGCTATTGTCTCTTTTCTCTTATTATCTTGATTATTGAAATGTATTAAAGTGAAACGATTTTATTAAAAGTATAACGATTGTCCGTTGATTTAAAATTATTTCGAATTCGATCAAGTTAAGAAAGGCTTTACCATCGTACCTGCATGTTCATGAAAAAACGATGTCTACTACCGTTTTTGTATTTTTTTGATATTATAATTAATAGTGTAATATTATTTAGCTTAAACACGTATAACAGGCATATAACAGGCGATGAGGGACATACCACGGTAGATGAGATACCAATCCAGCAACACATTAAACTAAAAGTCTTCTAGAGGGTAATAAAAGTCTACATCTGAAGCACCTTACTTCAATGACTTTTATCAGGAACGGCCAGAACCAGAACTTTGAAAGCAAACTAAGACCTATTGGTGGTCTTCGGCTGATATTAAAGAGCAGATGTGGAATGATTGCCCATGAGACAAATTTCCACCAGAGACCAAAATGACACAGAAATTAACAACTTTATGTTACCGTACGGCCTTCAACAATGAACAAAGCCCATACCGCATAGTCAGCTATATATATAACAGACCCCGAAATGACAATGTAAAATAATTCAAACGAGAGAACTAACGGCTAATTTATGTACTATAATTGAACGAAAAACAAATATGTAACACATAAACAAACGACAATCACTGAATTGCAGGCTCCTTGCTTAGAACAGGCACATACATAGATAATGTGGCGGGGTTAAACATGTTAGCGGGATCCCATCCATCCCAATAACCTGGGAAAGTGGTGTAACAGTACAACATAAGAACAAATATAAAAAATCAGTTGAAAATTATAAATGGATTTACTGATGTACAGTAGTTGTCGTGTATTTATGTAAATGAATTTATACTTGTTTCTCGTTTCTCGTTTTTTATATAGATAAGACCGTTGGTTTTCCCTGTAAAATGGTTGTACACTAGTAATTTTGGAGCCTTTTATAGCTTTTTGTTCGGTGTGAGCCAAAGCTAGGACGCATTGAAGGCCGTACATTGCCTAAAATGGTTTACTTTTATAAATTGTTATTTGGATGGAGAGTTGTCTCATTGGCACTCACACCACTTCTTCCTATATCTATTAACTCATCAGATGGATAAAAATACAAATACTATACATACAAGTGAACTTGGCTGTGTACTTTTACATTCCAACAACAAAAAGACACTGAGTACAGATCTGAGAGTACTCACAGTTACTGACAGCTAGTTCAAAGCCACTTTTGATGTCTGCTCTTTGGTCTGGTTGTTATCCATTTGACATGTTCCCCATTACCATTCTCAATTTTATAATGTATAGATATATTGGTATATGCTAAGCGTTATGACCAAAAGGAACATACAAAGAATAGAAAAATATACGTAAGTTCAGCTATCCCTTATGGAGTTAGAACACTAGTTTCTATTAAAATAATTTCGAAGTTTTATCATCGGCGAAATTGTGAAAAGTATGTCAGTACCGAAACACATGTGTTTTGATACTCTCAGGGATTATAGAACAGAAGTCCTCCTTTTATTAACGATTCGATACTGTCATGAAAATAATTAATTTTGTAAAGCTTGTGTTACTAATATTTTATGCTTTAGACCAAAGCTTAAATATGTAGAGCAAAAAAGTATCAGCGGGGTTGAACTTTTTCAGCCAATGACTGAATATAAGAACTCTTTTTCTAAAGTCGCTCGGCACGCCTTATATTTCGACTTTGGTATATTGCAGCGTTATATTATTTATAACTGTTGGTTACTCTGGATCTGTGTCCGAATCTCTGGGATAAGCGCACAATCTACATTTATTTATTCTAAAAGGTAATAAAATAATTGGGAGTGGAATAAATCAAACTGAATGTCCAGTTGAGAAAGGAGTAGGTTCAGTAAGACCCCTTTTCGGCCCCAAAATATAGCAGTTTTACAAAATTGTTTAAATGTAAACATTGAGTTATTTTTGGGAAGGTATAATGCCTCTGCTACATAAATATGGGCTGTTTTTGGACAATTCACATATAACGGGTACTTGCATCATTAAGTCATACTAAATTACTGAAATCTTCACAATTTCAGCATTTTAGTTAAATTTTAGACAGTTTCCGTCTTAAATGAAATTGGCCGCATTCGTGTTCATTCTAGTGCCATGGCGGTCGAGTTACATCAAACTTTCTGGTCAGGCCGGGTATATTGAAATAAGGAATAATTCAAAAACACATGATCCAATAATTCGTTGTCTTGTTGTCAAAGAAATATACAAGTAAATTCACTAATCTATTTATTAAAATTCCATTCCGGACACTATTTACATAACATACAGTTAACAAAATGCATAGTTCATATATTCATTGGCACATTACTTTCACATATCACAAATGGATTTCATTACAACTCCGCATCAAAATCAGCAACAGTGTCCAATACTGTGCACACCACAGAAAAACGCCACAGGCATAGTGTTCTAAACCACGCAACAGTCTGAGCGGACAAAATATCAAAAATACATACAGTTGAATAGTAATGACACAACTTTCTATGAATCTATAAGTTCTCCAAAAATAAATCGACTAAAAACTGCACAGAATAATAAAATCCTTTTAACGTTTCACAATGTATAGTTCTTTCTCACCTTCAATTCTCCTCTTTAAATAACTTTTTACATTGTATTGTTCCTAAATGTCTTGCCTTCAATCCTCCTAAAACTGAGACGGAGGGCCCTTATATACAAATTGCCACCAAAAATGCACCAACTATGCACCAATAATTTGACCTAAATTCTACTTGTTTATCTGACCTAAATTGCCACCAAATATGCACCAAAAATGCACCAACATATTTATACATAATAAAATACTACTTAAACTAACACATGCTAAAAGGCTATGACCTCTATGGAATCAGATACATTACAAACTACTGATAACTATACTAGCTATGATACAAAAATAAAGTGTAAAAGAACGAAACAAATGACTTTAGCAGACTGATGATAATCAAAACGTAAATATGACAAAATTAATTACAGTGGACAAAATAGCACTTGTACATTCCTTCCCCTCTAAATGATGACTGACCTCAGTCATCGAACTCTACTTATATAATGTCTTCAGTAACAAATTAAAACTTAAGTAATACATCAAATTAATAGTTCAAATAAAATCCAGCATAAACACCATTATAAATTGTCTGCACTTGTGGTAATCCTTTTGTTTTAATGTTTTGAATGTTCATTGACTCTTAGTTCAACAATTCCAATCATTCCATTTACATCTTTGTTCATTCTTCAAATAAAATTCATCCTGAACAAAGTACTTGATTTGACACTATTTTGATCACCACTTTATAAAAACTATATACACATATTATTCCAGTTAGCATCATGAAGCAAATTCTCGACTACATACATATTGTGCACGGACACTTCAGAATTAACACTAATTTCACATCCAATAATCCCAGTAATATTAGAAGGCTGGCCGCTTGCTAAAACAATGTGTTTCTAATTTGGTTTAATATTTAAAAGTTCAATATATGGCACTACAACTAAAGAAGAAACTGTTCCTGTGTCAATTAATAATGTTGCATCTCGCATGAAAACTTTTCCTTTTATCTTTATTCCTTGCACATTATCAGGAATAATAGAATAAATTTTAATCGTATCATTAAAATCTACACTAGTTACACAATCACTTTGGAAATGTCGAACGTCAGTCCTATTCGAAAACAAAGGATTATTATTTACACAAGTGGCCGCCTTCCCCTCTATGAAAGAGACCGGTTTTAGTTTAAACAGTCTGTCCACCTCCTCTCTGCTGTTGTTGAACACCGTGTTTAGAATAGCAGTACCGCTCAATATGGCCTATTTTATGACAGTAATGACATATCGGCTTTCCATCTTCTGACCTTAAACCACTTCCTCTAGGATTTCCTGGTGCGAACTGGGTTGTAATACTCTGTCTTGGGTATGATTGAACACTAACACTATTCATTTTCCTCTCTAGCATATCTAATTTTTGAGTTACATCTTCAAGTTTTTGAATAACACTTGCATCAGCAGATACTGCATTTACAGCAGTACTCACCTCTTCTGTGCGTGTAAGCCGTTCATTACACTCTTCCCGTTTGGCAATTCGAAACACCTGCTCAAAGCTCTGGGGGTCGCTCATCATAACAAATCTTCTAAAACTAGGATGAAGTCCTTGTAAAAAGTGTTCCATAGATAACCTGTCATGCTCGTCGAGTGACACGCCACCATGTGCCCGTCTTGCCAGTTTTAAGATTGCATTTCCGTAATCTTCAACATTTTCACCAGAAATTTGCTTCCTCTGAAATAACTCACTATGGTACATACGCTCAAGTTCTTTTGGGCAAAATCTTTGCTTTAACTTTTGCACAGCTGTATCAAAATCATTTTGAATTTCACTATCCAAATCCTCGAAATAGTCAGCAGCTCTGCCCCTCAAGTACGCAGGCAACATTTCTCCCTTCCTGCCATCACTCCAACGATTGGCTCGGCTGATCCTATCAAATATTTTAATCCAGCTTTCAAAATCTTCCCCAACGTCTCCAAAGAATTTCGACGGTGTTACTTGTGATTTCACTTCAGGCAAATCTCTGCGTTCATGAGGTGTAGATGAAATTGGTGTTCGCACTACAGACACAGATGGAGCAGGTGAAATACTTCTATTTCTGGTTTTCCTTGTACGGCCCATAATTACGTATTTAGATAATCATCCAATAATAAAAAAATATAATGATGAAACACTTACAGTTCAGAAATATTTATAAACGTACATCCAACGGTTATATCTGTTTGTCCATATGTTTAATATCTAAAATCCACTAGTTGTTCTTGTTGGATCCCACTTCTGACACCAAAAATGCCATGGCGGTCGAGTTACATCAAACTTTCTGGTCAGGCCGGGTATATTGAAATAAGGAATAATTCAAAAACACATGATCCAATAATTCGTTGTCTTGTTGTCAAAGAAATATACAAGTAAATTCACTAATCTATTTATTAAAATTCCATTCCGGACACTATTTACATAACATACAGTTAACAAAATGCATAGTTCATATATTCATTGGCACATTACTTTCACATATCACAAATGGATTTCATTACAACTCCGCATCAAAATCAGCAACAGTGTCCAATACTGTGCACACCACAGAAAAACGCCACAGGCATAGTGTTCTAAACCACGCAACAGTCTGAGCGGACAAAATATCAAAAATACATACAGTTGAATAGTAATGACACAACTTTCTATGAATCTATAAGTTCTCCAAAAATAAATCGACTAAAAACTGCACAGAATAATAAAATCCTTTTAACGTTTCACAATGTATAGTTCTTTCTCACCTTCAATTCTCCTCTTTAAATAACTTTTTACATTGTATTGTTCCTAAATGTCTTGCCTTCAATCCTCCTAAAACTGAGACGGAGGGCCCTTATATACAAATTGCCACCAAAAATGCACCAACTATGCACCAATAATTTGACCTAAATTCTACTTGTTTATCTGACCTAAATTGCCACCAAATATGCACCAAAAATGCACCAACATATTTATACATAATAAAATACTACTTAAACTAACACATGCTAAAAGGCTATGACCTCTATGGAATCAGATACATTACAAACTACTGATAACTATACTAGCTATGATACAAAAATAAAGTGTAAAAGAACGAAACAAATGACTTTAGCAGACTGATGATAATCAAAACGTAAATATGACAAAATTAATTACAGTGGACAAAATAGCACTTGTACACTAGATATTGAAATAGAAGTTGTGTTTGATGATAATACTTAACATGTATAAAGGTCGAGGATGAACACAGATGCGGCCACTTTAATTTTTGACAAAAACCATATGAAAAGTGACAGTTTTTGGCATATTTGATAGATTTTTCATATTTAAGCTTGAATAGGAGCGTTTTTAATGAGTGAATCAGTTGAAATCTTTCACAAAAAAATAATTGAATCAATTGAAATAGACATTTAAGTGTTTAAAAAGTGTCCAACATCTTTCGTCAGATGAACTTGAAATTTGAGGCCAAATCTGGCCCTTACCGGACCTACCCATTTCCCTATAATAAAGATTTAATGTATAGGCGGAAGATTACAGAAGCCTATCAGCGCCTCACATTTCTTCCTACATGTATGTTTGCGTTTGAACGCAAACCTTTGCGCTAAACGGCAAACCTTTGTGCTAAACGGCAAACCTTTGTGAAATAACGCAAACATTTGAGATATAACGCAGAACTTTGCGATATAACGCAAACTTTTGCGGAATAACGCAGACATTTTCGAAATAACAAAGAATCTGTCGTATTCTGAAATTTCAACAAACTTTTTCTAACATCAAAATTAAAAAAAATCTTTGTTCTAAATAATTCATTTTAAAGTAAAAACATCATTGTTTCTATTTGACTTATAGTTTCACAATTGTTTGTCATTATTTTTGCTCTAATCTACTATACCCGCGTCCTTTTTGTTATTTTGTCTCTTTCAATAAGAATTGGCTGTACCATATCTATTGTCTTGTTAAATTTATAAAATTTAAAATTATATCATGAATGTAAATGTAAATCCAATATTATAGTGTCTGATAATAACATATACAAAAATAAATTAAGAATTGAAACGCAAACCTAGGAAGAAATTAAAAAAAAAATGTGTGGTGCTAATTAGACTCCTTAGAAGATATTGATTGTAGTACGGAATAATATTTATGAGCTAATCTTCTCCGAGCCTAAAAGCTGAATCACCTTTTCATAAGGCATGATTAAAATTAAATAAATGAAAGCCAAATACAATTTTGGCCCGGCAGTTCATCTGTTTAAGGGGGTATGGTTATCCTTGCATGGGACAAACATTATTTTCCTATTAAAAATAAAGGAAAAACCTTTCTTTTTCCAAAACACACAGGATGAAACTTTTTTAAATCAATGTTCTTGTTTCTAATAGAAACAATTTATGTTTCTAATAGAAACAATTTATATTTATTTCAATTCACTTCAGAAATATGATTTTTTTATTTTTAAGAAACGTCATGGTTCCATTGTCGTTGTCTCAGAATAGTTAATATATAAAATATCATATTGACAAAATGATTTTTTTATGTCATATCTAAAATGCAACAAACTACTTTGTCGGTGTAGCAGTGACTTTAAAATGATGTCGAGCACTGTCAGATTAATTATAAATTACGGCGGAAACTAGAGGATGGAATGTACATGATGTAGGAGTGATGATAAAACAACGACCTTCGCTGTATCAAATATCCGTGAGAAATGCATAATCAGCATTATGTATATAGCTTACAGTTATATTTCCCGCTCGTTTAACGATTTTCGACACCATCTAAATAATGTTAGTTGGGTTAAAGCAGTTATATTTCCCGCTTAGTCTAAAAATAAAACAAGGTGTTTGTATACGTGAATATAATTGGGAGAACAATTTCGTGTTGGTGTAAAAGATATGGGTTTTACACAAGACTTTGTATTGGGAAATGCCATCCAAAAAACACGTTATATAACTAAATCTCTTGATCTGACAATTAAAGTATTTTAACAATTGCATTTCTTTATTAACTTGTTTGTTAAAGGTGACCTCTCATACACAGGACCTTTTTAGAATAATAAAAATACTTCTTTCAATTTAGTTCATAATGCAGGTATAAATAAAAGAATTTGTGGGTTGTACATCGGCGAAACAGCACTGTGGATTTTATATAATTACTAAATATACATTGCAGTTTAAAAAAAACATAAAGTTAAACACCGAGCGCTAGAAGTTACAGGGGCAGTCATCCAGCAATTTTTAAAAAGGGGGATGGGGGTCCCAAGTTCCCAACACAGGATAAAGGGGGTTTCAACCATACGTCCCCATTCAAATGCAATGATCGTACCAAAAAAAAGGGGGTCCAACTCCCGACCCCCCCCCCTTTTGGATCCACCACTGCGTTTCATTTAGAGCACCATACTCCTATTTCGAGCTCTAGACTTTTAAATCTACAGTACTATACTTTACATTTTCAGCCCTTGGGTTTATATTTTTAACGCTGAACTTTATCTCCACCGCGCATTTCACATCTGTAGCGCCAGTCTTTCCGTATCCATTGCAGAATTTTAAATATATCTACAGCGATCAACTTTATATTTGCAGCGCTTGAGTTTTCAGTTATATCTTCAGCGCAAGACTTACCATCATCAGCGCTGGACATTGAATCGTCAGTTCTGATCTCAATATCGTCAGAGCTAGACTATATAATCCTTCAGCGCTGATCCCAACATATTCAGAGCAATACTATACAACCCCAGCGGTAAACTTTAAATTTTAGCGCTAATTAAATTTCAGCGCCAAACTAATTCCTCGGCGTTTGACTTTCCAGCTTTAGCCTGAGACTTTTAATCTTCATAGTCAAAAAACTTTTAACACAAAGAAATGTTTCACCTATTTGCAGAAATTAAGATGAGAATTAAATACAAATGTCTTCTTCTAGAGAATCACTGAATAGAATGAAACCAAATATGGCATGAATAATCCTTAGAAGGTGCTGACTAAGTGTTGTTACTTTGTAGCAGATCCATCATCCATGGCTGTCAGTGGGACTTTGTTTAACATAGTACTCTATGGGTTATACATACAATTGTTCAAATAATCTTATCAAAGCCAGGTGAGCGATTCCGGCTCTCATGAGCCTCTAGTTTAATTCTAATATTAATAGGAATAAGTAAAGGTACAAGTTATGGTTGTGTTTATTCAATTTGGTATGGATTTTAATTCAAGTAGCACAATCAAAATTTAACATTTATATTTCCACATATTGATAGTAAATGATAGTGATGGTTCATTATTATCCCTGTAGGTAACTAGAATGAGAGGGTATATATATTATATAGTATTGTTCATGCCAACAGATTGTCTGTCTGTTCATTGTGGTTTCATTGGCAATCATACCACATCTTCATATATTTTTTTATGAATACTGATAGTGAATAGCTGATATTTTTCTTTACTTTAAATGTAACTTAATCATTGTTGAATTCAAATATGTCATGGACCATATAATATAAGAGGTGTGCCCATATTTTAATCACTTAATTCCTGTTTTTGATTTAAATGTTACATGTTTTAAATTGTTTGGGCTATGTTTTCTGTTTTTTTAATACCCAATTTATGCTAGATCTGTTCTTGTTTGTTTTAGGTAATTACAAAAAGAAGGAAGAACAAAACAGCTAGAAATACACAGAACTGACTTTCTGTAAATTCAACGAAAAAAATATGCTACTGCATAATAAGATTAAATATAGATATAATAATGCATGGCAAGGACTCATTTTGATTGAGATTCAAGAAATGGTTTTGATTTTTTTTACTAAAAATTGATTTAATGTCAGAAAGATAAGTTTTCTTAGATATTGAAATATGTTTAGTAAAGATTTCGGATGTAACTTTCCTCATGCTGTTAGTGTCATTAGCCAGAATGTGGAAAGTAACACCAGAACTCATTTTGATTGAGATTCAAGAAATGGTTTTGATTTTATTTCTAAAAATTAATTTAATGTCAGAAAGATAAGTTTTCTAAGTTAATGAAAAAAGGTTGAATAAAAATTTTCGGATGTTTTTTTCCTTATGCTGTTAGCGTCATTAGCCAGAATTTAGTAAGTTATCTGAAACTTGTTCATTTGAATCCTTTCCTGCATATATATTTTTATATTTTAGCTCATCTGACCTAAAAGGCCAAGTGAGCTTTTCTCATCAATTTGCGTGCATCCTCCGTTAACTTTTTACATTTTTAACTTCTTCTAGAGAACCACTGAATGGAATGACACCAAATATGGCATAAATGTTCCAAGTGTTGTTACTTTGTAGCCAATCCATCATCAAAGATGGCCACCAGAGGGGGGCTTAGTTTAACATAGGACCCTATGGGAAATACAAATGTCTTCTGTTAGAGAACAACCAAATTGAATGAAACCAAACATGACATGAATTATCTTATGAGGTGCTGACCAAGTGTTGTTACTTTGTATCTGATCGATCACCCAATATGGCCGCCATCAGGGACCTAGTTTAACATAGGATCCCATGGAAAATGCATACAGTCTTCTTTTACAGAACCACTAAATGGAATGAAACCTAACATATAATGAATGTTCCTTATAAGGTGCTGACTAAGTATTGTTACTTTGTAGTCGATTCCATAATCCAAGATGGCCACCAGCATGGGAATTAGTTTAACAAAGGAACCTATAGGAAATACATGCAAATCTCCTTTTTAGAGAAGCACCAAATGGAATGAAACCAAACGTGGCATGAATGTTCTTTATGAAGTGCTGACCAAGTGTTAATTTGTATCTGATCCATCACCCAATATGGCCGCCATCAGGAACCTAGTTTAAAATAGGATCCCATGGAAAATACATACATTCTTCTTTTAGAGAACCACTAAATGGAATGAAACCAAACATGTCATGATTGTTCCTTATAAAGTGCTGACTACGTGTTGTTACTTTGTAGCCTATTCCATACTCCAATATGGCATCCAGCGGGTGACTTAGTTTAACATAGGAACCTATAGGAAATACTTACAAATTTCTTCTTTTATAAAACCGCTTCAGGAATTGAAACCAAACATGAAATGAATGTTTTTATGAGTTGCTGACCAAGTGTTGCTACTTTGTTGTTGATCCATCACCCAAGATGGTGACCAGCAGGGGACTAAGCTTATCATATGACCCTATGGGAATAAATTACAATTGTCTTCTTTTAGAGAGCCACTAAATGGAAACCAAACATGGCATGAATGATCATTATAAGGTGCTGACTAAGTGTTGTTACTTTGTAGCCGATCCATCATACAAGATGGCTGCCAGCAGGGGGAGTTTGTTTAACATAGGACCCTAAGGGTAATTAATACATACAAATGTTCAATTAATCTTATCAAAGCCAGGTGAGTGATTCAAGCTCTCATGAGCCTCTAGTTTATATTTACTAGAGTCAAATTAAATATGTTTTCTTGCGTTCTGTAAGTATTTGTCTCGCCTGCGACTTCTGTTGCAGAAAGCGAGACTTAGAGATAGTGATCAGGCGGTGAAGGCGTTGATGGCGGTGTTAGCTCTTGACTTAAAAGCTTAAAATTTTAGAAGGTAGAAGACCCAGATACCTCATACTTTGTATATAGATGCATTTTGTTATGAACTTTCCGTCTGTCATATGACCATTTTCCTTGACTTCATTTTCAAAAAAGTTCAATTTTTTTGCAATGTTAATTTCTCACTTATTATAAGTAATAAGATAGCTATATTTGGTATGTGCGTATGTTGCAAGGCCCTCATGTCAGTCCGTCAGTTTTCACTTGACCTCAACCTCATTTCATGGATCAGTGAACAAGGTTAAGTTTACAGGGTTAGGTCCATATCTCTGAAATTATAAGCAATAAGTCTTCCATATTTGATGTATGGAATGATTGTAAGGTGTACTTGCCCAACAGGTGTCATTTGACCTTGACCTCATATCCCTGGTGCAGTGGTCAAAGTAATTTTTGTGTTTTGCTTTATTTCTCAGAAACTATAAGCATCCAGTCAATTATATTTGGTGTATGAAATGTTTCTAAGGTGTACATGTCTGTCTGGCAATAATCAACTGATCTTGACCTCATATTCATAGTTCATTGGTCAAAGTTATTTTTTTGTGTTTTGGTCTTTTTCTAGATACTATAAGCATCAGTCAATTTATTTAGTATATGAATGTTTGTAAGGTGAAATGTCTGTCTGTAATATAATCTGACTGACCTCATTCATGGTTTTGGTCAAAATAAATTTCTCTGATTTGGTATATTTTCAGATACTTTAGGATAGTAGAACTACATTTGATGTAGGGAATAATGTAGGATGATGTATGTCTGTTTACATTGTTAGTTTGATCTTGACTAATTTAATGTCATTGGTCGAAGTTAATTTTTTTATGAGGTGATTTTGGAGATACTTTTAGCAATAGGTTAACTGTCTGTCTGAAAGGGATTATCTCACCTTGACCTCATGTACATTGGTCATTTAATGTTATATTTAATTTAATGTAATGTTTGTGGTATAAATTTTTTTTTATATACTTTCAACATAAATAATACTTCTTTTGAAATTTTCAACATAAATTATATTATGAACACTAGAACAGGCAAGACATTTCAGTGTATCCACTCTTGTTATGTTATATATACATCTTTAAAAGTGTTATTTAATTCTTGGGAATTGTGCCTTATACTGTATTATATATTTTTCATGTTTTGTGTTTACAAATAAAAATTATAACTTATATTAGAAGTAAATTATTGTGCCCAGCTGAGGATTGTGGTAAGGACAATACTAGGTTCATAAGCTCCCAAAGGGAGCCGGATATTATGGAAAAAGTGTCAAGTAGCTGCTGCACTTACACGATTTTTTTTCAATTCCGGATGTACTCACTAACTGTAGAAACCACTTCTGGCAATTCGCACTATGACACAAAGGTTCAATCGCACCAAGATACGTAGTTTGTCCCTGGATTTGTTCCCAACCTTTGTTAACAATATTGACAACTGTTGAATGAAAGGTTTCTTTAAAAAAAAAACCACGGGAGCTCTTCAGGTAACACCTGCCTTTGTTACATGAACATGCATTATGTTTAACTTTCTTTTGGTTTACTCTTTAGCTCACCTTTCCTAAAAGGAAATGTGAGCTTTTGCCATCACTTGGCGTCCGTCGTCGTCGTAAATTATTTCAAAGATCTTCTCCTCTGAAACTACTGAACCAATTACAACCAAACTTTAGCTGAATGATCCATAGGGTATCTAGAATAAAGTTTGTGTTTTATTTTCCATTTTGTCAAAAAACATGGCCGCCATGGCTAAAAATAGAACATAGGGGTAAAATGCAGTTTTTGGCTTATATCTCAAAAACTAAAGCATTTAGAGCAAATCTGACATGAGGTAAACATGTTCATTAGGTCAAGGTCTATTAGCCCTGAAATTTGCAGATGAATCAAACAACCCATTGTTGGGTTGCTGCCACTTAATTGGTAATTTTAAGGAAATTTTGCAGTTTTTGGTCATTATCTTGAATATTATTATAGATAAAGATAAACTGTAAACAGCAAAAATGATCAGCAAAGTAAGATCTTTAAAAAAGTTAAATGACCAAAATTGTCAATTGACCCCTTAAGGAGTTATTGTCCTTTAATGACAATTTTGCACAATTTGTTCATCATATTTGCTAACTTACAAAAATTTTCTCCTCTGAAACTACTCAACCAAATTCAACCAAACTTCAACTGAATGATCAGTAGGGTGTATAAAATAAACTGTTTATTTTGTTTTTTATTTCGTCAAAAACATGGCCGTCATGGCTAAAAATAGAACACTGGGTAAAATGCAGTTTTTGGCTTATATCTCAAAAACTCCAGCATTTAGAGCAAATAAGACAAGAAGTTAAAGTATTAATTAGGTCAAGGTCTACCTTTCCTGAAATTTTCAGCCAAATTGGGTAACTGGTTTTTCAGTTATTGCCCCTGAATTGATGATTTTAAAGAAATTTGGCAGTTTTTGGTTATCATCTTGAATATTATTATAGATACAGATAAACTATAACAGCAAAAATGTTAAGCAAAGTAAGATCTACAAATAAGTCAAATGACCAAAATTGTCAATCGACCCCTTAAGGAGTTATTGCCCTTTAAAGACATTTTCACAATTTGTTCATCATGTTGACTTACTTTAACAAAAAAATTTACCTATTTTTCTTTGTATTAAAAAAAACCCTCATTACCTAAAACGGAATAATGACATATTCATTTAGTCCTTTGTAGCCAGGCTGATAGCCTAAATGATAAACAGGTATACAGCGGGGTTTTCTGTTTGTCTTTTTCATTTTTAGCCATGGCGTTGTCAGTTTGTTTTAGATTTACGAGTTTGACTGTCCCTCTTTTAATGTGATTATGATATTTGTGTATATAACAGAGTCTTATGAAAACATGCCACTTTGATAATTAGATTTATTGCATGATATCAAATTTGAATGAAATTGATATTTGACCAAGATGGTATACGGTTAGTTCACAAATTTTTGGTCAAAATATTTTTAAGATTTCCTACCGGGGGGATTCCCGAACCCCCTACCCCCCTAAATCCGCTAGTGATGTATGGTCAAGACAAAAGGTCTATTTAACCAGAAATGTAGTAGAGTATCGTCAATAAGAACGAAATAACTATCAACAAACCACGTCCACGACACAGCCTATGATAAAAAAAAATACTTCTCGTATTCATAGATCAGTTTAGCAGCTTTTAGTGGAAAGACCTTCAATTCTCTACTAGTTTCAAATGTTCTTATAATTTTCTGTATGCCATAACCATTTAACCCTCTGAATGCCAAGGCGACATATATGTCGTTTCAGTGCTAGGATGAAACATTTTGTCCTGCATATTTTTTAGTTGTGATCTCGGTCCTGCCTTTTTATTTTTCACTATGTTTGGTCCTGCCTTTTTCTTACAACTTTATCCTGGGTTTTTTTCTGCCCACTTGCTCATCCTGCCTTTTTTTTTCACTCGAAACTCCTGTCCTGCCTTTTTTTTTTTAAATTTCATCCTCGCCCCCCTAGTTAATCAAATGCATTAGATAAATAATACACTCGTTTAATTAAAGAGATAATTCAGTAAATAACAAATTAACTGACAGATTCTATAAAATAAGCACTCGATCATGGTGAAACTTGAACTGAGTGAGAAATTATTATTATCAGAATCAGGGACCTATAATACATATACGTCCCTGTCAGAATGAACGATTAAATACAAATGATTTTTTTTTTTCAAACGTAATATTATTTCTAACTATTTAACCTTGAAGTTCATAAATTACAGAAATGAATGTGTTCACACTTGAAAGCTCCGTGTTGAAGGTGGTACCGTAAACTATAGTTGCTTAAGACTATCTTGGATTGAGAGTTGTCTAATTGCATGTCACTCATACAACATCTTCTTATTTTTATCACGAGCAGCACAAAAATGCATTAAGCATTGAGGGGTTATATATATATTATATGAGGTTCACTTGGTACAGGTTCATGGTGGTATGATGACGATGTTTAATTGATAAGTAACCAACTATAAGATTTTGATTTTTTTTTTGCTATGGCTAGTTCGATAGCTTTCAATCCGGGGGCCTGTTTATCGAAGCTCTCTTAGGATTAGGACGTGTCCTAAGACCAACTTAGGACACATCTTAGTCCTAAATGGGTTTATCAAACATGTCGCAACTAAGGAAAATCCTAGGAATTGTCCTAACTTTAGGATACCAATTTAGGTGTCTTAAGATGGTCTTAGGATGGTCCTAACTTTAGGATACATTCGAATTTCGTCTTTTGTTCATTTTCACGCGTATTATTTTTAAAGCAGTAGTAAAACTATTTGAAATTCTCCGTAATGATATGAATAATGCACGAGATTTGCATTTGAACTATTAAAGAATGAAAAGGTGACACTTCGAATTCAACTCATCCAAAACATGTTATGATATTTACGTATTATATATCTTGTTTACACGTAGTTTGTTATTTTTTTGAATTTTTGTGTCATGTTTTGTTTCATACAGTTTAAATGAACAATTAGTTTACAAAAAAATATGTATTTAATTTAAAACTACATATTAGTTATTAGATTCTAATTAACCATGTTTGAAATAAAATTATTGATAAAATACATGTATGATATCATAATTTTTTTTTTCATATTCGGTTTGTATTTTCCTTTCCGCCAATACTTAAGACATCAGTTAGGACGTCCTAGCTAAGATATTCCTAAGATAGCTTCGATGTGCATGCTGAGACGTGTTGTAAGTCGGTCCTAACTTTATCCTAACTTCTGTCCTAAGAAATTCTTAGGCCCGATCTTAGGACAGTTTCGATAAACAGGCCCCTGGTTCATAGTATTCTTAAGTTTGATGGTTATTTTCATGATCACTGTGGTTTTATTTGTACGTTTCTTATGTGTCGTTTTTCCTAAAAATATTGGAGTAGTGTTCCACGTACGGTGCAGGTTAAAGACGAATAACGGTAAGCTAAACTGACTGAGACCCAAATTAACCATCATACTCAATCATCAACTGAGAGCACAATATCCAATATCCAAAATGACCACCAAATCAAATCATCAACCAGTCATCCTATAACAACAAATGTAATTCAAAAATCAGTCAATGAATTAGATCTGCTTAATGATTCAATACAAAACATGTCTCCTGAGAAAGATGTCGCTCATACCGATCCTTCACATCATTTTTTTTATATCTTCCTCCATCGAAGAAACCACCAAATATAAACCAGTTCCAGTGGACAGGCACCCAGGACTTAGAATAATGACTCTCAACATTGAAGGGATAAAATCAAATTTTAACTATCTCCAAGACCTTGCTAAAGACCATAATCTTATTATATGTTTACAAGAACACTGGCTTTGGGGATATGAAACAAATTTCTTCGAAAAGCATTTTCCTCTACACACCATTTTTTCACGCTCCCATGACGACAATGATCCAATTCCTAATTTTAAAGCACGCAGAGGACAAGCAGGTACAGCAATCATGTGGCCTTCTTCTCTTAATAAATTTATTCATAAACTTCCAGATGGTAATTCAAGAGTAATAGCTATAAAGATAGAGTTAGAAAACCATACAGTATGTCTCATAAATGCATACATGCCAACCCTGGCACAAAATTCACAAATAGGCTATAGAGAACATCTAGACATAGTGTCACATATAACCGAAAAATATTCTGATCTTACTCATATCCTCTGTGGCGACTTGAACGGAACTCTCAAAACATCAAGGAAAACCCCCCATGATAAGCTTTTAAGAGCATTCAAAACTCAAGGCAAATGGATAAATAAAGGCAATCATTTGGATAACGATACTTTTTTCCATCACAATGGGTTATCTTCATCTCAAATTGACTATATACTGACTCAGGATTTGGATATAGTAGATAAAATCTTAATAGAAAACACTTGTGGAAACAATCTATCAACTCATGTTCCAGTCTTCTGCGTCCTGGCAGCTAAAATACAATCTAACAACATTAAAAAAAGTTCTAATTCAGGGAAAAAGTTTAAAATTGAATGGGATAGGGCGGATTTAAATAAGTACCAAGGAAAATTAAAAGAAACACTTCAAGAAAACCAATCTCCAAATTTAACCTCTACTGAACTGGTTGGAAATTTAATATACTGTTTAAAAAAAGCAGAAAAATTTGCTATTCCGTCAAGGATCATTAAACTAAATGGCCCCAAACTGAAGGTCTCAGCCGAAACCAAAATTTTGCTAAACATCAGTAAACAAAAACACAGGATATGGGATATTGGTGGTCGAAAAATAGGCTTAGATGACTCCTTTAAACAACTTAAGGAAGCGAAATATAATGCCAGGAAAATGCTCCGGAAGGAAAGAGCTATGGAAAGGGAAAACTTTTTTAGTCAATTAGAACAGAAACCCTCATCAAAAACCTTTTTCCAACTCATAAAAAGGAATCTAGGCAATAACAAAACTTCTGTAACCCTAGTCATCCGTCATGAAGAAAAAGACATTACTTGCCCAGATGAACAAAGAGAATTCCTGGCCAAGTATTATAAAAATCTAGCCACGCCAAAAGATGATACAAATTTTAATGAGGAATATCTGTTTTAATATCAAACACTTTTGGAACTGGTGGTAATTTTGATACTAAGTTATCAGCTATAGTTGTAAAAAAGTTATTAAAATAGTTAGCCACTGTATTTGAGTCATGACAGTTCTCATTATCTATATTAAGTACAACTTTACTTTTCTCCTTCTGTTTTGTACTGTAACCCATACTTTTAAACTGTTTCCAGATATTTTTTGGATTATTTTTATTTTCTTCTATTTTATTTTCAAAATATGAAGACTTAGCTTTGTTTACCTCTCTCTGGGTTTTATTTCTGCATTTACAATAATCGTAATAAAAATGTTTACTATTTGTTTTTTTATATAAATTCAAAAGCAGATCTCTTTTTTGATTAAGTTCAATAATTTCAGAAGTCATCCATGGCTCTGTATGTTTTTTTATTTTAATATCTCTTTTAGGAGCTGCTTCATTTAAAATAGAAGTAAAAATATCTTTTTTGCCCAAGTTCCATTCACTTCTCTACATAAATATAATTCAGACCAATTAGCATCATTTAATTTTTTACAGAAGTCCTCTTTATTATAATTTTTGGCGGATCTTATTTTGATTAAATTTTCTCCACTATCTGAAATTGTTTTTCTCTCAAATTTTCTAGTAAAATATGTAATAAAATGATCACTAAGTCCAATTGGAATAACACCCGATTGACTGACTCTGTCTTCAGAGTTAACAATTACATGATCTAATAAAGTTTTACTGTTTTCAGTTATTCTTGTTGGTTCACATAACAATTGCTTCAAATTTGACATTTGTAAAATATTCATATATTTTTTACATAAAGATGACTTTTTATGTAATAAACATTTATTTATATCACCAACAATGTACAATTCATTTAATTGATTTAATTTATTTAATATTTCTTCAAAGTTAATAAGAAAGGACGCCTCTTTTGGTGGTCTGTAAACGGTCCCAATAGTAATCGTCTTGGTATTTGGTATTAAGATGTCTATCCAGAGGGCCTCAAGTCTGTCGTCGTGAAGATCTTGTCTTGGCGAAAACGCAATGTCCTCCCTGATGAATACACACACCCCTCCACCATTTCTAGAGTTGTCTAGTCTCACAATGTTGTATCCTTCAATGTGAATTTCAGCATTTGTTACTGTATTGTCCAGCCATGATTCTGTAATTGAGATACATCATTAATGTAATGACACATCATTAATGTGATGGATATACAAATCCTTCATTAATTAACGAAAGAAGAAGAAGAGGTAATCCCATTACAACCCTCGTAAAAGGACGACTTCGTTTGTGGCGACTCGTTTAAGTCGTTAAATACCGGTACGATTTGGAAATCCTTAAACTTCCGTTATGTTGCTTGGCGCAAAAACCAGAAAACAGTACAAAAGCCAATATGAAAACATACATATATGTCACATAAATAGAGCTGTTCACATTCAAAGGTATGTTATGTTAAAATCAAATTGTCATAAAATATAAGGTAAATCAATAGAATTGTTTTTTTTACAGATATAAAAACAATACTGACAAATTCACGAGGCCACCCTTTTTACCCTCTTGCTGCCAAAGGGACATTTATGGCTTCTACACACAAATCTGGTTGATTGTGTAGAACGTCAAAGGTCCAGTGTAACGTCACAATACTCAGGGGCACCGACAACGTCAAAAGACGCCGTCAAAAGGGCGATTTTGGCGGGAATGAAGCAAACTGAATAAAATGCTTTAAAAGTATACCTAAAAGGATGTAAAGAAATGATACAGGATCATAAGCTTTTTAATACTATGATACCAACTTATTTATCGTGTTTACTAATTACCTAGTTCGTCATTTTCATGTAAAATGTTACATTCTTTCGAGAAATTTGTTTAATGTTTTTTTCGAACATCTATCAATCAGAATATCTCATATAAATCAATAATCGTATTCCTAGTAAATGATAATAAAAAAGGTTACTGTTATACTTGATTACGCGAAATAATAATATTCATTCACATTGCACCATACACGCTTTATTCAAAAGAACTGGATAATTTATTTAGGTCTCAAATACCACGATTGAAATCTCAGTATTTTTTTTTGTAAAAGTACACACATGTTAACCGATGTACTTGTATTGCCATACGATATTTCAATACATTTTAGAACTGTTTCATCATGGAAGCACTGACTTAAAAATATTTATTTTCATTCGAAATGAGGATGTTAATATACATGTGTATATAGTAGACACAAATTTTAATGATTTCTATTCATATCATATATATCATAGATATCCTTTCCTAGTGGCAAACTGTTTTTTCTGGCATTCATGACAGGTCTTTTACTTTGTAGGACAGTAGATTTATTGTTTATTGAAGTTCATACGTCCTCAATATTGCATGAAATATTTGCCACTGAACATTGAGAAGAGAACAATTTATCAATTAACAGATTTTAAAGCGGATAATTCGTGTATGTCAATTACAGTGTGTACTTTATCATAGTAAATGAAAATGAATTATTATTGATTCAGGTTCACTTGTAGACGATACAAATTAGTGTTAGAAACTGATTTCTTCCCTCGTTTTTACTATGTTTTTTTTATTCGTATTCTCATTTCACTATACAAATCCTTGGTATTCTCTAAAATTTTGAACAATAAGTGGTTAACAAAATAATGATAAACATGATTAAAAAATAAGCAAAATGAATATGGATAATAATTTTTGTTTAAAAAATATTTCCTCGCCTACCGAAACAAGGATTGAAATCATTATATTTTAATCTGACACGTTTGATACTTTACAACAAGAAGTAGTTCATAGAATCATAGAACAGCTGTTCGGATATTTATTTGTTTTTATCAATTTTTACACGCTTTGTTTTAATTTTTATTTTCATTGGGTGCCGTTGTTTTGCCGTTTATATAATGATTTGAAATTTTTTTTCACAGTATTTACCAATTATCTAATTAAAAAACGAGAATAAATATTTTAGTATTTTATGGTGGTCAAGAATCATTTATACATTTCACTTGACAAAGATAAAACATAGTCGCCTTCAAAGCTAGTAGCCTATAGCAATAGGTATATTATTTTCACTTCATTTTAAGACAAGAAAGATAAAAAAATATATATATTCAAAGGTTAAAAGTTGTATTTTTAAATAATATTGTATTAAAAACATCGTTTATGACAATCTTAGAGCAATAACTTCCGTAAAATTACTTATACATCGCTTTTCATAATTACGGCTACATTGACGCGGGAAAAACTATGAACGGCGGGAAAGCGCAGTTCTACAGAGAGACTCAAGTTTTGCAACGTCACAGATAAGAAACGTCAAGATGCTTTTGGCGCGACAAAGCAAGAAAAAAACTCGGCAGCAAGAGGGTTAATAGTCCAAATAATTATGACGTCTTGAAAGGCTATTATAATTTTTTTCTTTGACGCCTTACTTCGAAATTATTATGACGTCTTGAAAGGCTGTTATGATTTTTTTCCTTTGACGCCTTACTTCATAATTATTTGGACTAGGCCACCCTTAACCTTTTCTCTGCCATAGGGCCTATCCGGCCTATTCAAAAACACTACCGTTGAGTGCCACGCTGAGGCCCAAAGGCCAACGGAATTTTGACGTTACGTAATAATAAGCATTACGTCATAGTGCCAGAGTGCTTGATTTGGAAAATGGGCGGCGTGAACGCCGTGGATTCGGGTTTTGCCTGTCAGAAGAAGATGAAGAACCAGAGTTTAACGTTACCCAACGGGGAACAAATTAGAAAGCCAGATAAAACTGGATTTTTACAAATGTTAATTATGTTCATCATCAACACTACTTTATCCGTACTAAAAGAAATAATCTAACTAAAAAAGAAGATTTTCCTTCTTTGAAGTCATAAAAAAGAATTCTAAAAAGAATTTCTTAGTTTATTCAAATTGAGCAAGTGATGGCACCTGATAGCTTGGTATATAGATATAGGAAGATGTGGTGTGAGTGCCAATGAGACAACTCTCCATGTTTGAAATTCTTTATATTCGGAAAATAAAATGATGTCGCATTGTTGTTTTGTTTAGGGAAGTTGTATTTTTTGTTTATTCTAACTATAAACTTTAAATTGCCCTGTATCAACTATTCAAATTATCTTCTGTTGTGGTTGTCGGTGTTTCTGTTTCCATGTACTATATGTTCACTGAATGAATTTGAATTTATATAAAAAGTGTCATTAGCTAAACAAAACAAACGTATAAAAGGACAAACTAGCACACAAAATTTCGAAGCACACACGTGCATATGTTCTGATAACGTTTACAGGGTACATGTTTCCGGAGAAAATTAAAAACATTAGATGACTCAATTATCTGCAAATATTCTTCAAACAATTCTATTTCTTTCTTATCAAAAGTAAAATCCAACAAAATGTGCCTTCAAAATATATATTTAGTATTTTAAATGTGTTAAATATTTGAAACCAATAGCAAAAAAAATATTACTGTACATCCATAAGACAGAAAAAACGATACAAAAATGGGAAAAAAATAAAAAGAGTTAAGGGGTCAACAAACACTGCCGCCCATAAATTGTATGGCTTGATCCCTACTACACAAATATACGGTGGCAGAATGCGGCCATGAAAGAAAAAAGAAATATGTTGTTCCCTCAATATACTATGTCGTTCCCTCAAGATTCTATGTCGTTCCCACGAGATAGTTATCTCATTCCCTCAAGATACTATGTCATTCCCACAAGATAGTTATCTCGTTCCCACAAGATGCTATGTCGTTCCCTCAAGATGTTATGTCGTTCCCACAAGATAGTTATATCGTTCCCACAAGATGCTATGTCGTTCCCTCAAGATACTATGTCGTTTACTCAAGATGTAATGTTGTTTCCTCAAGATAGTTATCTTGTTCCCTCAAGATGTTATGTCGTTCCTACAAGATAGTTATTGCATTCCCTCAAGATGATATGTCGTTCCCTCAAGATATCATGGCGTTCCCTCAAGGTAGTTATCTGTTTCCCTCAACATAACAATAAAATTATATTAATATGAGGAACAACATGTATCTTGAGGTAACATCATAATTTTTTTCTTTCATGGCCGCATTCTGTCATCGTACAAATCACGACTGCTTGTGGATGACATGAGAACAAAAAGTGCGGAAGATATAAAGGGTAACACAAAACCAGTCCTCCTAAAAAACGCCCGAGACCGCCCGGGAAGAGAAAAAGAGCCCGGAGAAAATAAATAGCGAAAGAAAATATAGGGCCCGGGAGAAGAAAATAAGATATTTAATAACAATAATTTTTTCCTGAATGAAAAAAAATAAAAATCATTGCTTGTTTTATCTAAAGTGTGAAGAAAGTGTTGTTGCACTTTTACATTTTAGATTTTAAAATTGTATATAAGTAAGGAAGACGTAAATATAAACAAGAGGAAAACAAAAAATCATGAATTGATATTGTCCTCGATCAAAACGTATATTTCGTTATTTAAAAAAATCAGTGCCCGAGTTCTAATATTCGCAACTGCATGGTGACAACTCTTCAAAGTTTTGTATTTTATTATACACATTTGAATAGCCATTGGACGGTCGTGGAAGGGTTTCAACATGCCTGTCACTAAGAAAAGTTAACCCCAAAGCTAAAGCAAATATGACCTTGTGGAATGTGCAGTTAAAATTATAAAATTTATTAATTTTTGTTTTTATAAAACCAAACCTGTTCAAACCGCGGCTTCTCATCGGTGATTCAATGGTTTTTGTTTTATACCAAACACCTGCTTTTAAAATTCATAGTATAATTGTTTTATTTGCTGCTGCTGATATGCATGTGCGTGTCACTTTTATCGTTCTTAAATAATGTGTAACTCTTTTAATTTTATAAAATTACGGGTAACGATACAGTAACATGTACTGCACAATAAATAAGTACATCTGAACCAGTGACAACACTACGACAAATTTTATCGGATCATTGGCTGAAAACACATTCTGTGTATATAATTCGTCTGAATATCAACCAAACAAAGTAAGATCTGTAAAGTTGCGGAATTCTATATTCTGTTCAATAGGGAATGGCAAAGTAACGTTGTGATTACATTGTGCATCAAATTCTAAATTTAAAAGTTTCTATATATATAACATGTACATTTGAAAGGATTCAAACAGTAAACACAAATTCGTGTACTCCTGTAAATATCATGTAAAACGGAAAATGTATTGACATAAAAGATAGTTTCAAAGAGCTGCATCTGATAAAAATCGACCGAATGCAAGTGCGTGTATATATGTGCATGTATATAAGACTCAATTTAAGACTTTGTTTGATTTTGGAACATTCAAATACGAAAAAGAAGATGAATTGTGGACTGTTAGTAGGGTTCTTATAACAACTCAGTTTTCAAACACTTACAGACCCTCTGTAGATTAACAGATTTTGCATAAGATGGATTTCTATTCGACGTAGCTCAATTTTGATACATTTATATACTTCTTTCTGAAGAATACTAAATTCGCTCTTTCCCACGAACTATAATATTTCTTGCATCCTTTTTTTATATATATATATTTTCTGCTCTAATAGGTATATAAACTTTGCATATTTCTTAAACATCCAGTAGATTGACCATTTTCCTTTATTATCAAACAAAAATCTAACTGACAAACGTCGACCGTCGAAACAGAATTGCGTCCATACGGAAACAATTGCATGACGTTATGCATTGTTACGCTTCCTTTGTGACGTTTTCCGTTGAAATTTGAAATCAAGGGCCTTTCTCTTGGCACTCAACGGTAGTTTACCCCAAAAAACCGTGGCACTCAAAAATATAAGGGTTAACAAACTTAACCTTGAACATATCGTATTGGTTCGCATATTGGCCCCATTATGTAGGCGTGCCTACTGTAGCTGACGACGTCACATTTGTTTCTAATTATCCATATGAAATACAGACTATGCTAGTTTTACAAACTTCTCATGCAAATAAATTCAGTTATTTGATAAGCAGTCAAAAATCTTGTGTACAGAATTACAGATGTCGGGACTCTCATGACTGGTCCATCAATGGAGAACTTTTGGATACTCCAGTTAATGCTGTTCATTTAGGAATTCAGCGAGATATGGAACTAAGGATGTAGTCCCATGTCGCATCCAATTAGCTCGACAGACTGTTTATTCTCTCATGGGCGCTGGGTTATATGGACTCAACGGTGTTAATCCAAAAGTGCCCTTTCCTTTAATCCGTTGCTACGTAATTCCAAGACGGTTATATGGGCTAGAGGTTATTTTACTCTCTAAAACTGACATTAGTAATCTCTCTACATACTTTATAAAATTTCTTAAGCGTATTCAACATCTTCCAGACCGTACAGCTAATGCTGCAGCTTATCTTCTTTTAGGACGAATTCCTATTGAAGCAGAGCTTCATAAAAGAACACTAGGTATATTTAGAAACATTATTGATAATAAAAATTCTGTTGAACGAGAATTAGCCTTCCGTCAACTGGCAATGAAAACAGAGTCGTCAAACAGCTGGTTTTGTGAACTCGTTACTATCACAGATCTCTATGATCTCCCGTCACCATACGACTTACTAAATCATCCACCATCTAAAGCTAGTTAGAAAAAATTGTTTGTATTGATTGCTCTGTAAATTATTACTGGTCTGCTAAACTAAAATCTGAGGCATCAGGAAAATCATCTCTTAATCTTTTGAACTGTGATGATGCTACATGTACATGTATTAGGAAATATTCATTCCATCTAGAATACATGTGGATCGGATCCTTATTCGACTCTTCGTGCTTGTATTAAATCTAAACTTGCGTGTAATGCGTATACACTTCAATGTGATAAAGCTAAATTTAGTAAATTTCAAGTGAACAATATATATGTCCGCTGTGCGGCTTGGAAAAAGAGAACCGTATACATTTTATTTTAAGGTGCTGTAAACTTGAGTCAACAAGATATAACTTTTTACAAAGCTTAAAATCCTTAATGAGTCAGTCAGTTTCAACACAGCTATATGGGCAGGAATTCGCTAGTGAAATTTTAGGGTCAATAGTGTTTATCCAATTAAAAAATAAAGAAATCATGCAAATATAGAGAATAAACATTGTTTAAATATCAAAGTGGGTTAGTCTTTATTGCCACATGCAAAAAAAATGGATCCAATTAAAAAAATCAACAAAAAATCAGCACTTGTTATGTGCTGGCAGTTGAAAACTGTAGACAAAAAGTGTGACATTTCTGCAGTGGCAAAACCCCTAGTCATATTTAGAATATGCCTGAAGAATTGTGCTACTATAATAGTTCAAAATCAACTGCAAAATGATCGGTCTATCATTTAGAAACCCCATTTTGTACAGAATCCGATTATAGCTGCAAATAAAATACGTTTGAAAATGGACAAGTGCATGTAACTTTTCCCGTCAACAAATGTTACATGCACCTTTTCATTAGCTGATGAGCTTTGGAAACAGGTTATTGGTCCAGCATGGCAAATTTTGAAAGGTGTCAACAATGGTTACAATTAGGATTTCATGATTTTTATCAATCAACTGAAGTTTGAAAAATATAGAAGGTAAGAAAATTTATTTCATTTTCGTGTCAATACTGCCCAATAATACTCATCTTTTTATAACAGTTGTATACTTTTTATAGTAAGCATTAACCTAATTATTTTTTTCACATTTCAACCCAATGACAATTACATTAAAATGTGGCTTTGTCATCTTTCACACTTGGCATCTACCAGTGATCAAGCAGATGATAAGAGAGTGGGACCAGGTTAATTTGACCTCACAATGAAGTGTTACATGCACTTTTTGTGTAAATTAGGTTCTTTGATAATGATGTGTGACTTGCTTTGCAATTTTGTCAAAAAATATAAGTTTATCTTGTATTTAAACAGGTTTGACCCTTACAATATTCATTTTATTGCTGGAGAGATTTCTGTACATAACATTGACACGAAAATATTTACCAAGGAAAGGTGTCTATGATACATGCAAAAGCTTTTTTTTGTACGATTTGCCTTATCAATCTAATTTTTTACATGAACTACCACAGATTAATTGCCAATTTGATTAACTAGTACTTGTATTCATTCTCAGCATTATAAAGATAACTGGCCACTTAATTTGAAAACATAAAATGTAACATTGACACCAGAATAAAAACAATATTACTTTATTACACTTAAAGCATAATTGGCCAGTGCATAATATTAAATCAAATGTAAATTTATGCTGAATTCTTAACAGAGAAGTTGTTGATCTTTCTTGATTTCTAGACTTTACAATATTTACTTGTAATTCTTATCGTTTAAAGGCATGTAACATTGACACATCTTCTGCGTCCAGGTTACATGCTACAACCTAATAAATGTGCATACAATTATTCAATCAATAAAATCTTGTTGAAATTTAAATTTGCTTCATTAAAATGATATTAAAGAAATAAATGAGTTTTAATTATTTGTGTTTATTTTTTTCCTGATTGACTAGCAATTTGTCCTCATCATTTGTTGGTGTTCCTGTCAATGTTACATACATAACCCAGAATTATAATGTTTTAAAAGCATTGATTTCCAAACCTCTGTTATGAGCTTTAAAATGAGTTTATCTGAGTTTATAAATGACTAACATCTGAAATATTGTCATCACACAATTTCTTTGATGCTCCTATGATAACTTTATGACTAACATGGACTACGATTTTTGTATCAGGTCTTTTTTGTGTTACATGAGAAGATTTTACTGTGTTGAAATCAACAGTTAATCTAATTTTTAATATTCAAAGTTATTATTATGATACTTATTTTAAAAAATAATGTATAAAGTAAACCCAAATTAAACTTTTTTTTCATTAAGAAATTGTGTATGTAACATTGACAGAGTCTATTATTTAGACTTTTACATGTTCAGGCCAGTGTTACATGCGTAAACAAAACTTACTGCCATATGGAACTATTATCTTATTTTTATTTTACAAAATTAAAGCGTTTTCCTGTTTTCCTGTTTAATTTGTCTTTTAACACTAGTTAGTAACATTGACAACAATATTTTGTGTCAAGATTTTTTTATGTTACATGCAAAGGTATTACTTCCTTAAAGTCAGAGATTTATATAACATTTTATAACCTAAATGATTAATAAGATATTACTGGGCAGCAATTTTATTATTTCTCCAAAGTTGACTATTAAGCACACCACTTTCATCTTCTGGTCTTCATGTACAAATGTATGTAACATTGACATACAACCTTTTACTTTCTGTCAATGTTACACACATGAACAGAACTGATAACATTTACTAACTCATTTGCTCTATAAAGAGATTATTGATAATTTAACTTGTTTTACCACCATCAAACTTCATCTTTATTTCTAAATATAGATATTCTTTTTAGAAGTGTATTTTCTTCATTGACAACAAAATTGGTGTCAGTCTTGAAAATTTACATGCAATTTAAAAAAAAAATCTACAGGCAATATAAACCTAAGAAAGAAAAAGATAATCAGCAATAAATGTGATGAAGAAAACTCTCAGGAAGATGCTGCAAAAAGATACTGTCCCTGTCAACCAGTCAGATGGTGATGTCCCTGGCAGCCAGACAGATGGTGATGTCCCTGTCAGCCTGGGAGATGGTGGTGTACATATCAGTCAATCAGTTAGTTGGTGATGTTCCTGTCAGTCAGTCAGTCAGTCTGTGATGTTCTTGTAAGCCAGTCAGAGGGTAATGTCCCTGTCAGCCAACAGATGGTGATGTCCTAGTCAGCCTGGCAGATGGTGATGTTCATATTAGTCAGTCAGTTGGTGATGTTCATATTAGTCAGTCAGTTGGTGATGTTCCTGTCAGTCAGTCATATGGTGATGTTCCAGTCAGCCAGTCAGATGGTGATGTCCCTGTCAGCCAGTCAGATGGTGATGTCCCTGTCAGCCAGTCAGATGGTGATATCCCTTTCAGCCTGTCAGATGGTGATAACCCTATCAGCCTGGCAGATTATGATGTCTGTGTTAGCTAGTCTGATAAGGTCCCTATTAGTGAGTCAGGTGGTGACGGTCCTTTCAGCCAGTCAGATAGTAGTGTTTGTCTGTGTAAGAAAACCAGATGATGGTGACTGTGTATGCAGACATACTAGTGATCTCCAATTTGACCATTCTACAGCAGTGTAGAAGATAGTTATTTCAAAATCTTGTTTATTTATCCCTTTTCAATCACCAGTCAACACATGTATCATGTGTATTTACTGATGCTCATTATAGAAATCATGAGGAATTCAATTTGTAACATTTTTTGGAAAATGACGCAGTCATTGTTCCATAACTGCCGACCTGAACTTCATTACATTGCTCTGCCTACCGCGCTTGGTTTCGTATTTCCTATTTTCCAAACAAACTGGAATCTGCTTGTGTTATCATTATGCATCATTGTGTAGTATTAAACCAGCCAGGACCCAGTTTACACTGGTTTTTGCTTGTATTCCACTACACTCGAACAAAGTGTTGTAGTTTGACGGGAACCAGTTTTAGAATTTGTAAACTACAAAACGTAATCGGTTATTGTTCATTCCGTTTTGGTGTTTCATACCGACTTATATGGTTTGAATAAGCTTAAGACCATTCAAACATTAATGTGATAGGTATATTAAAGATTGTTTTACAAAAGGATTGAACTGTTTTACTTTCAAAGTCGTACTATAGGGATATCTGTCATATACGGATTTCCACTCTCACCGGTTAATTTCTTCTTTTACACGTGCTTTGGAAACTTCCTGTTTAATCGCAAGTTTTAAAATTGTTTTTGAGTGAATTAAACTTATTTTAACAATCATGAAGCGTTCCAGAATCATTTTAAAGCAGTTTCTTCTTTTAGATGATGGAAAATAGGTTTTCTCAAGAAAATACCGCAAACGATCGCAGAGGAATTGAAACGTACAAGTCAAGTCGGCACCTGGTTAAATTGGCATCTAGTCAAATCGGCACCTATTCGACGTCAATTCGGCATCCAATAATATTTGATATAATATTTTCTATTCAATTAATTAATTACTGTTACCAAGTACATAGTGAATATGTTGTTGTGTATTTTGGTAAACCACGAAACGAAAGTGAATATGTAGTGTATAAAGGTAAACAACGAAGCCCTTACCAAAGCTGTTGTTTTAACAATTAGACAATTTGTGTAATTGTAAAAACAAGTCAATTATTAAAATAAAATGGAAAACTATGAGTCCCTTTCAATAAATCAAACTTTCATGCCAAATAATTAGCAAATTTAAGGTGTTTGTTTTTCAGTAAAGTTTAAACAGCATTAAACCAACAATCCTGTAAAATGCTCAACTGGTTAAAATAATGCAGAAAAATACACAATATCTCATGTATTAGTCCAAATAATTATGACGTCTGGCAAGGCTATTTTATTATTTTTCTGGGACGCCTTCCTACGACGTTCAGGTGCCAATTTAACTAGGTGCCAGTTTGACTAGAATTCTTTGACAAATGTTTTGAAACTATCTGAGTTTCATTAGACCTTTGATAGCAGTAACAAAAAGATTATTTACTTAATATTGTGTGGGAGAAGGGGGTTCAGACTGTGTGGCATCAGGTCTGTTTGTGCCCAATACATTTTCGCACCCTACACGTTCGCACTTTCACACTCTACTCATTCACGCCCAATTTTAATTCAAATTCAAGTTGAATAATTGGAAAATTATGGTTGTTGTTTTAAATTGCTTTGGTGTAAATACTGAATGTATTTATAGCTTGGTATGAGTAAAACATTGAAGATTTTAAAGGAAAAAACACAAAAGATAATTGTTTTTAACAGCTTGGTCCCATTGATCTGAAACAACGAAACAATAAAACATAGAAACCAAAATATAGCAATCCACTAATATAACCAAAACATGATAAAATTTATTCAACACGCAGAAACAAACATAGTCAGAATCTCACTTCATTTTGAAACAAGTCAATGAAACAAGTTATAGCAATACACAAAAATGATACACTAACCAAAACATGATTAAGAGTTATTCAACACAAAATAAAACGTTGACAAAATACCACTTTATTTAGAAAGGATTATTATTATTTTTAGCAATACCTTATCCAAAACATAATTAAGATTTATTCAACACAAAAAAAAATTGCTGTCTCACTTTATTTTGAGACAATAACAACAATTATACTTATAAGAAAACACTTGCTTACATAGTTATTAAACACAAAACCAATTAAGATTGGGTGCGAACATGTAGGGTGTGAAAGTGAAAGGGGTGAAAATGAGTGGGCGCAAACGTGAATGGAAGCGAACGGACTCAGATTCAGACTATGTACCAGTGAGAAATATACAAGCCTTTCTACGGTATTTATTTGTACAATTCAGCTAGTGTTGACCTATTCATTTGTCTTAAAAAACCAGCCAGTTGTCACCTTCACTTCACACACACACACATATATGAATATCAATTATATGCTTACGATACATGTTGCATTGTTAAACTAATTACGGTATGTGAAAATCAAGACTTGCATAAAAACTATCCCAATATTAGAGACAGTGGCGTCATTTTTCTTCAGAGCTTTCAGCTCTTTGATTTTAATTGTTATGCCAATAATTGACATTCCAGAATATCTTTTGCATTATAAGAGGTTCAGGCTCCTTCTGATTTCAAAATAATAATAATAAACTCATCATGGATACCAGAATTGAAATTTTGTAGGCCAGAAACGCTTTTCGTTTACAAAAGACTCTTCAGTGACGCTAATGAAACAAAAAAGTAAAAGAAGGCCAAATAAAGATGAAAACAGGACTATGGTCTAGTGGGTGTTGGTTTTCTCTTCTGAATTGTTTTACACTGATCATTATGGGGCCCTTTAAATTGTGGCTTCCTGTAGTTTAGGTAACAAGTTTTCAAGATGAAATGGCATTGAAAAATCAAGATATTTGAGAGTTTCTATATTATTGTAAATTTTATAATCTATGCATGGATTTTGGTTCTGATTGAGGGTAGATTAATTGTTGTTTTGTTTTTTTATTTTTTCAGATAGATAGTTGAAGATGTTGGAGACAGAAAACAAGAAACAAGAAACTTGTTTTGAATGTTTGAAATAAAATTTATTGTTTAAACCTTAAAAAGTTATCATAAATGTAAGATTAACCAGCAGAAATAAAACGAGATATGGGGTAATATGTATATCAGACAACAACCTCAAAGATGAAACCCAAATTGTTCTTTATAGAAGTTATGTAAACAATTGAAAATAAGATTCTCAATAAATGCAGCTGTATCAACCTCTCGTAGATTTGTCCATATTTTGTCTTGGTTTTTAAAACTATTAGTTTTAAGTGTAACTGACTGTGTCACATGAATGAGGGATACATGTAATCATTTTGCACCCTTACTTTGTCAGTATTAGTTATTGAGTGAGAAACTTGTGGATGCTGATGGTTGTGTGGTTGTCTTCTTATCAATCTCATCCCTGTGCATAAAAAAACGGGTTGCTTACTTACTGATTATAAAAATGTTTCATGTTGTGGAAATTTTGGATGACTCCTTCATCAATTGATCTATCTTTGGTCTTAATTTTATTTTTCTGGTTATTTTGACATTTGAATATCTTTTAATTTAGCCTTCCATAGTGTACCACCATGAACAAGCATAACTACTGGTATAGTTAAAAAATATGTCTGCTGTCTGAAATTTAGGTGAATGGTTTTGGTATTAACCACTATTTAAATAATATCATATATGAGAAATGTGGCAGTATAATTGTATAATTTACATTCAGATGGTTGTTTGGAGGCTTTTTATATCTTTTAAGGTAAATTCTGGCATGGTTCATTATTCATACTTTTTGTGTCCACGTTACATGCAACATTTAAGTCGCTATTTATTGACAGAAATGAGATAATTGCAAAAATAGTAATACAATTTTTTAATGTGAGGGTAACACAATGAAAAAGAGCCTTTACATGTTCAGAAAGAAAATGATTCTTACTGTATTTATCTCTTAAACATTGCATGTAACATTGACAGAAAAGTAGAGGAAACTTGTTTTCACAAAATTTCTGAAAGAAATGAAAATATACATTTTAGAGTTTTGATGATAGACAATGTGTTGTGATCAATATATATGATATTGAATGTTGAATAAGTTAAGGAATCATTAATCTCAATTTGGAAAAAGAGTCCATGTTACATGCTCCAAATTCATTATTTGCTTTGGTTCCAAACTGACGCAAGTTTAAAAATGATTTTTTTGGTTACAAATAGAAGGACACCATTTGTAGCAATAATTTGTAAAAAATTTAGAAGCTTATAATGATTTTTTTTTTTTTCTTACAATGTCACACTAAAGTAGCATTAGTGAATTCCTGCCCATATGACAAATTGTATGATGAACTATTCTGTTCCGAAATTAACACTTTACAACTAGTAATCGACTGTAGTAAATTTCATTTTCTTTCTGTAAGCCAAATTTCCACAGTGGAAAGTATTTCAAGAGGACTTTGTTTCAAATAACATCCAGTGCGTTCAACCCTGCTGAGGTAGTACTGATTAAATTAAAAGAAAAAGAAAATTAAGTTAAATACTCATTTATAAGTTATTATAATGAATAGGCCAAAGTGAATTCATATCATGCTGAGTTACGCATGATACGCATTAACTAATTCGAATTAGTTTAATTCGCATTCGAAACGTTTTACATCCTAACGTCAATTATAATTCGAATTACAATGTGCGTCAAATTCGCTTTACTGTCCAAACGACGTTAGCTTTTAATTCGTATTAACAAAAACTTATTTCTAGTGCGAATTGACTAATTCGAATTAGTTAATTCGAATCAATTCGATTAAAAAAGAAGAGTGTGGATGCGATAAGCGAATTCGATTCGCATTCGATTCGAGTTCAATTCGAATCAAATGTCCATGTGAACGAGGCATTAGTGATAGTGTACTGTTGTAGGAATCAAACATAATTTACTTGAATATTAACAGTGGATAGTGAACTTATATTAGTGACAGTGTATTGGAGTTAGAATCGAACATGAACTTGTCAAATGATTTTTGACCCTGTTCCCTATTCAGAAAAGGATGTACATAATATATCTTTATTGCAAAAAAAACATCAAACCCTGACGGGTTAAAATGCAAACATAGTACATTGTATGTATATATATATATATACACAAGTTACAAAAAACATAATAGTATATGATAAATGTTTTAAAAAAGTGAAGCTGATATTAATAACATATATATCAATATATATATATATAATAATCGACAAATGTGGACCTTCTTTTCGCAATTCCATAGATTGCTTTATATAGTCTACAACACTAGCATGACTAGACAAAATATCCTTATTGGGATCTAGAATAGTTTTAAGTTTAGAGTTTGAGTCAAGCTGGTTAAAATTGGATAATGGGTTTTAATTGCATTTATAAGGGAATGTCTTACATTACTGTTAATTTTGGCAATGGAGGAAAAAGTTTTGCTCATCATCTAAAATTTTACAAACTTTGCACAGTCTGTGTTCTCTTTAAAAAAAATTATAACGTCCTAATTCAATTTCCAAATTATGATCACTTACACGTAATTTTGTTAAAAGTTGACGACTATTAAAATTGTTTAGATTGTGCAAGAAGTCCTCAAATTTAATTTCATTTTTAAGTTTACTATAAAGATAGAGTTTTGAACTGTTATCAATATTTGAAAGTTTTTCAAGAGTGATGTTATTATACTTTTCCTTCACAATCTGTTTTAAAAGTTTTTTTGAGTATTTTTTATCATGTTTATTAGTTTAAAAGGTTTATCAAAATCAACATATATTCTTCTTCATCAATATTAAATTCTTTAAAAATATGCTTGGCAAAAGTGTACCAAGTATATATTCCATCTTTAGTCATACATGTAGATTTATTTACTGCAAAAGCTTCTTTAACAAGAGGGTTTATTTCATGGCAGTTAATTCTACAAAAATATAATAAAACTGAGTTTTAATAAAGGAGTCAAGCAGAAATCGTCCGAACTCAGACTTTGCAGCTACATGTATATTACATGAGGTTTTTTTAATTCCAAGAACAGTTTTACAAAATTTATGATGCACTTTTTCAAAGTTGATTCTATCTGTCAATGATAATTAAGTATCACAGTTACTTCCATGCAAAGTGGCTCTATTTATGGCTTTAAAAGTTGAGTAATAATCTTCCATAAACCAGATCTCACTATTATATAAAATTATGGGTTTAATTAAGGAATCAAATAATTTACATGATAAATCAACAGAGACATGATGAAAATTAGACATATATTTTTTTATGAAAATAATGCTTTAAGTGCTTTCTTGGATAGCTCATGTGTAGATCTCTTAAATTTTCCTTTATTATCAATAATGTTCCCAAGAAAGTTATACTCTTTAACTTCAGTTAACTGATTTTGTTTATAAAATTTTTTTGACTCAAAAGTATTTCTAAAATGAAAAATCATAATTTTGTTTTTATTTGTATTTACAGTCAGCTGCCATTTGTAGCAATATTTTTCCAGTTTATTCAAAGCAGATTGTAAACCGTTTTGTGATTCTGACATTATTAAAAGATTATCTGCAAAACTAAGACTACTTATTGGTGTTTTATCTAAATACACAGGATCACATGTCCCATCAAAAATTGAATGGAGATCATTAATAAAACAATTAAACAATGTCCCCTTGTTTGACCCCTTTATTTATTTTAAAAAATTCAGATAATATAGAGGTGGTGGTAATGTGTATTAACGTGTGTAATATTGAAGTCGATGATTGGATTATATTCTACACTGAAAAGTGGGTCGCCTGATATAGGCGGAAATGTACGGACTGAAAGACTTATTTGTTTGGCATTGCGACCCACACTATCACATATGGATCATTTTATGTAAGACAGTCAGTTTTATTGATTTGCAGAGTTAACCAAAGTACCCAGAAAAAACACAGAACTCAGAGACAGGAAACTGACAAATTAACCATATAAAATGTATGATGCACGTGAAAATTGAACAGTAATTGTGGGACTGCCCATTGAAGAGGAATCCGGATCCGTTCCGTGTTCGCTCTGATTCTCGTTCGCCCTAGGACCTGTTCACTCTACTTCTTGTTTGCCCTAGGACAGTTCACGCTGATTTTTCATAGCATATATTTTATTATAGGATACATTTGTAACTAAGACAGACTAAGTTATTGCTTGTTGGAAATTTCGCCGACTATTTATCTTGTTTTGCTGTATATTTACTATCATTTAATTTATCTGTAAGTAATGTGTTCATCACTCTGATTTTATTTAATATCATATAAATTGTTTTTAATGTATATAATTACCTTACACGTTTGTGTGCTTTGCGAGTTTTAATCCCCTTCATAAACTTGTCTCAGTCCTGCTTGTCTTAATTACTGTATTGAGACTTTAAATTAATTGAAAAAGTATTGAGAAATTAAGGTGTGCTGTGACTTATTGTGTTCTGTATTTGCTTACATTTATAAATTAATTCAGAGAGAAAAGACACTTTCCTCTTCCATATATATATCAAATTTGTCAAAACAAACTTGAGATAAAAGAAGCCAAGCTGTGAAAATACAGTTCCTTTTAATGTCTTTAATACAATCTTATATTCATTGTTTAAACTCCTACCAAGCTGACCTCTTTATTTTATTTTTCATTAATAATGCATCATTAGCAATTAATACAGCAATAAAGTGATTTCAAAGACAAAATAAATATACCTTAACATTATTCTAAATTGCAAACGAACCTAGGGCGAAGGAATCCACCACAAACGGACCTAGGGCGAACATGTACCTAGAGCAAACGGACCCGTTTTCATTGAACAGAGACCTGATGTCACATCTTGAAGATGTGGTCACAGTTTGGTATTAAAATAATCATATTTTAAATGGCTCAACCACTATGGTTCCTTGTACAAATAGACAATGATTTAAAACTTTGATTGTTTGCTTTGGTTTTATAAACATCACTTTCTACACCATATGGGTAATTTCATGGCAGTCAGTTTTTTTGACAGACTAAACCGTAGTACTTGAAGGAAAGCGCCAACCTGTGGGAGGAAACTGACTAACCTTATCACATATGACATGAAAATAGAACCTTAATTTGCAACTGTCCAACTAGGGCTCAAACCAACACCTAGAGGTACATGTAAGGTGTGACAAACTACCATAATATAAACACGCCTACTGCCCCTGAGTTTTGAGGATAAAGGATCTGTACCAAATCAGGATAGCAAAATATTAAAAAATTGGGAGGTTGGCACAAATAGACATGGTGTTTATACTGATATTATCCCAGTGCAATGTTTTTCAGGGCTAGGTTTAAAACGTACATGTATGATAAATTCAAAATGGAAATATATGCAGCAGGACAGACAATTGTTGCAGATTTACAGGTTTATAGTAGTTTTGTAACAGTAGATGCTAGCCTGGTACAAAACATTCATATTTTGAAGACTAGCATCTGGTGTCATTTGAAGTACTTAGACAAAAAACTTATAAAAGAATAAAAGGATAACAATGTGCATTTGTCATGTTTGTTTTAATTAAAACACATATATTCCTTCCATGAATTGCATATACATTTATTTAATTTATTACAAATCTTTGTCAGTCAAATGTATGTTTATAGGGTATATATACAGTTATGTACAATGCAATTTCTGGGCTTCTGTTTATACTTTAAAATACTGTGTGATATGCTCCTTCCTTAAAGGGGTTGTCAGTGTATGACCTGATGCCCAGAGTTCCATATAGCCACTTGTTTGTTTTTACCAATAACGATGAGGATATTTTTAGCATTTATTTAATTATTGTTCATGTGTATACATATGACCTTATGTCCTGAATCCCCTATAGCCACTTGTTTGTTTTTACCAATAACCATGAGGAATTGTCTAACATTTATTACTGTTAACGGTTGTGAGTCAGTGTATGACCTTATGCCCAGAGTCCCATATAGCCACTTGTTTGTTTTTACTAATAACCATGAGGAATTGTCTAACATTTATTACTGTTAATGTTTGTGAGTCAGAGTATGACCTTATGCCCAGAGTCCCATATAGCCACTTGTTTGTTTTTACCAATAACCACGAGGAATTGTCTAACCCTTATTACTGTTAATGTTTGTGAGTCAGTGTATGACCTTATGCCCAGAGTCCCATATAGCCACTTGTTTGATTTTACTAATAACAATGAGGAATTGTTTAGCATTTATTACTGTTAATGTTTGTGAGTCAGTGTATGACCTTATGCCCAGAGTCCCATATAGCCACTTGTTTGATTTTACTAATAACAATGAGGAATTGTTTAGCATTTATTACTGTTAATGTTTGTGAGTCAGTGTATGACCTTATGCCCAGAGTCCCATATAACCACTTGTTTGTGTTTACCAATATAAACCATGAGGAATTGTTTTACATGTAATAGGGTTTATTACTGTTAATGTTTGTAAGTCAGTGTATGACCTAATTGACCTTATGCCCAGAATCCCATATAGCCACTTGTTTGTTTATATCAATAAATATGAGGAAATGTTTAGCATTTCTTACTGTTCATGTTTGTGAGTCAGTGTATGACCTTATGCCCAGAATCCCATATAGCCACTTGTTTGATTTTACCAATAAAGATGAGGAATTGTTTAGCATTTATTACTGTTAATGTTTGTGAGTCAGTGTATGACCTTAATATGCCCAGAGTCACATATAGCCACTTGTTTGTTTTTACCAATATGTCATGGTGTGTTATTTGGCTTACATTTGTGTTAGTGTTATTTTGGATAAAAAAATATGTTTTATTTTAAGAAAGAAAATTTTATGTTTGTATTTAGTAAAATTTTAATTAATGTGTTTATTTAATTTTACCTATGCTGTGGCATTAGTACTCAAAATGTCACAGTTTGCTCAAAGCTCTTTATTTTGAAATATTAATTGTAATTAGCATATGTCACTTTGAAAGTTTAAGATTTTATCAAAACATTATAGGATTAGGCTTTGTTAATTAATGTCTATTTTTGCTAATGAGAGTATTATTAACGTGTCGGGACAAGTTGAGTTATTTCAGATTTTAGTATAAATATTGTTGGGAAATTTTGTAAAAGCAGTCGGTAGATATATATTATTGACCTTTTTTTTCTTAGTTTTTTCATTTCTAAATATCGGCTTTTTAATAGTTGTAACAGAGCTGGAGGGTATCATTTATCAGTTCATGATTTCTAAATATAAGAAACATAACCCCGTTGAATCTGACAATATACACTAAAACTTCTACAAAAGTTTTTATTGTTAAAGTAGTACACTAAATCAAGTACTACCAAGATAGCACTCTCTGGTATACATCTATACTATACATAACTGCAAACATGAACACTTACAATTTATTACACACAAATATGTTACAACAATACATTATAGATTCTAATTATACATACACAGTAATATATATATATATATATTTTTCTCAGAGAACGTAGACTTCTAAGTTTAAGAAACTTTTATAAGTGAGGGTGCTATCTTTAAGTCAAATTCAATATACAGAGAATCACAATTTACCAAGGATGTACGAGCCGCGGTATAATTGTATTAATGTGTATACAATGTACGGGAATATGTCAGACCCCTTCTACGATTTGCATATTTGTAAAAGTCAGATATGTCTATCCAAAAGTATATGATACTTACAGTTTTCATGTTTAAAAAAACAAACACACCTACCTACCTACCTACCAAATCATTTAATATTTATATACAAAGAAGGCTAAGTTACAAATAACGGAATAATAAGCTCACATAAATTTTTCTTCGTAATATAAATTAACCAATAGATCATCAAGATAATTAAAATACACACTATAGCTCAGATTTAAATCACAAGATTAATTAAATTTAAGGAAAAAAAACTCACAAAATTTCTATAATATGAATATAACTAATATAGGCTAACACCTAAATAATGATAAATTTAAAACATTTATATAAGGTAATCTGGCGCAATACCCGCAAGGGTAGTCGCCATTAAATTTTATTTAGTAGTAGTAGTAAAAGCAGTCAGTGTTTCGGAAGCGTAACCTCACACTACTCATGTCATTATACTGGACCTATAAGACTGTCTTAACCAGTCTACCAGTTGACTGTGTAGTGTGAGACAAAATTTATCTCTGACTCATAATTTAACTTTGGAAATACTTTTGAGAAACTTTTATTTTTGAGACTTTTATATTTTGAATTGAGATTAAGTACATTTTATGATTTAGTAATTTTGGCATTTATTTTATATTTTACATTTTAAGGAGAAATAGTTTTACTTTGGATTTGTTATTTTAATTGATACTTTGTACTTTAATTAGACTATTATTATTTGGCATTGTTGATTGAACAAGTTGTCATCATTCGTTTAAATTGTTACAGTAATTAAATTATGAAAACCTTCCTTGCGTTTTAGCTATGCCTATCAGAACATTAAGTCTAGCGATAGACTGACCCCCTGTCACTTGGTTCCAGCACATACGAGTTAGCTCCCCCTTATCTAACAGTGCTCTGGAGTGGACCTTGGTGACAGATATAAACCATGAGGAATTGTCTAACATTTATTACTGTTAATGTTTATGAGTCAGTGTTTGACCTTATGCCCAGAATCCCATATAGCCACTTGTTTGATTTTACCAATAAAGATGAGGAATTGTTTAGCATTTATTACTGTTCATGTTTGTGAGTCAGTGTATGACCTTTTGCTCAGAGTCCCATATACAATGTAGCCACTTGTTTGTTTTTACCAATAACCATGAGGAATTGTCTAACATTTATTACTGTTAATGTTTGTAAGTCAGTGTATGACCTTATGCCCAGAATCCCATATAGCCACTTGTTTGTTTTTACCAATAACTATGAGGAAATGTTTAGCATTTCTTACTGTTCATGTTTGTGAGTCAGTTTATGACCTTATGCCCAGAGTCCCATATAGCCACTTGTTTGTTTTACCAATAAAAATGAGGAATTGTTTAGCATTTTACTGTTAATGTTTGTGAGTCAGTGTATGACCTTATGCCCAGAGTCACATATAGCCACTTGTTTGTTTTTACCAATAACCATGAGGAATTGTCTAACATTTATAACTGTTAATGTTTGTGAGACAGTGTTTGACCTTATGCCCAGAGTCCCATAAGCCACTTGTTTGTTTTTACCAATAACTATGAGGAAATGTTTAGCATTTCTTACTGTTCATGTTTGTGAGTCAGTTTATGACCTTATGCCCAGAGTCCCGTATAGCCACTTGTTTGTTTTTACCAATAAAAATGAGGAATTGTTTAGCATTTATTACTGTTAATGTTTGTGAGTCAGTGTATGACCTTATGCCAAGAATCCCATATAGCCACTTGTTTGTTTTTACCAAAAACCATGAGGAATTGTTTAGCATTTATTACTGTTAATGTTTGTGAGTCAGTGTATGACCTTATGCCCAGAGTCACATATAGCCACTTGTTTGTTTTTTCCAATAACCATGAGGAATTGTCTAACATTTATAACTGTTAATGTTTGTGAGACAGTGTTTGACCTTATTCCCAGAGTCCCATATAGCCACTTGTTTGTTTTTACCAATAACCATGAGGAATTGTCTTTATTTTATTACTGTTAATGTTTGTGAGTCAGTGTATGACCTTATGCCCAGAGTCCCATATAGCAACTTGTTTGATTTTACCAATAAAGATGAGGAATTGTCTTTATTTTATTACTGTTAATGTTTGTGAGTCAGTGTTTGACCTTATGCCAGAGTCCCATATAGCCACTTGTTTGTTTATACCAAAAACCATGAGGAATTGTTTAGCATTTATTACTGTTAATGTTTGTGAGTCAGTGTATGACCTTTTGCCCAGAATCCCATGTAACCACTTGTTTGTTTATACCAATAACAAGGTGGAATTGTTTAGCATTTATTACTGTTGGAGTATTTCAGTCAGTGTATGACCTTATACCCAGAATACCATATAGCCACTTGTTTGTTTTTACCAATAACAATGAGGAATTGTTCAGCATTTATTACTGTTGATGTTTTTCAGTCAGTGTATGACCTTATACCCAGAGTCCCATATAGCCACTTGTTTGTTTTTACCAATAACTATGAGGAAATAGTTAGCATTTCTTACTGTTCATGTTTGTGAGTCAGTTTATGACCTTATGCCCAGAGTCCCATAAAGCCACTTGTTTGTTTATACCAATAACCATGAGGAATTGTTTAGCATTTATTACTGTTAATGTTTGTGAGTCAGTGTATGACCTTATGCCCAGAATCCCATATAACCACTTGTTTGATTTTACCAATAACCATGAGGAATTGTCTAACATTTATTACTGTTAATGTTTGTGAGTCAGTGTATGACCTAATGCCCAGAGTCCAATATAGCCACTTGTATGTTTTTACCAATAACGATGAGGAATTGTTTAGCATTTATTACTGTTCATGTTTCTGAGTCAGTGTATGACCTTTTGCTCAGAGTCCCATATACAATGTAGCCACTTGTTTGTTTTTACCAATAACCATGAGGAATTGTCTAACATTTATTACTGTTGATGTTTTTCAGTCAGTGTATGACCTTATACCCATAATCCCATATAGCCACTTGTTTGTTTATACCAATAAAAATGAGGAATTGTTTAGCATTTATTACTGTTAATGTTTGTGAGTCAGTGTATGACCTTATACCCATAATCCCATATAGCCACTTGTTTGTTTTTACCAATAACAATGAGGAATTGTTCAGCATTTATTACTGTTGATGTTTTTCAGTCAGTGTATGACCTTATACCCAGAGTCCCATATAGCCACTTGTTTGTTTCTACCAATAACTATGAGGAAATGTTTAGCATTTCTTACTGTTCATGTTTGTGAGTCAATTTATGAACTTATGCCCAGAGTCCCGTATAGCCACTTGTTTTGTTTTTACCAATAAAAATGAGGAATTGCATAGCATTTATTACTGTTAATGTTTGTGAGTCAGTGTTTGACCTGATGCTCAGAGTCCCATATATCCACTTGTTTGTTTTTATCAATAACCATGAGGAATTGTCTTTATTTTATTACTGTTCATGTTCGTGAGTCAGTGTATGACCTTATCCCCAGAGTCCCATATAGCAACTTGTTTGATTTTACCAATAAAGATGAGGAATTGTCTTTATTTTATTACTGTTAATGTTTGTGAGTCAGTGTTTTACCTTATGCCCAGAGTCCCATATAGCCACTTGTTTGTTTTTACCTATAAAAATGAGGAATTGCATAGCATTTATTACTGTTAATGTTTGTGAGTCAGTGTTTGACCTTATGCCCAGAGTCCCATATAGCCACTTGTTTGTTTTTACCAATAAAGATGAGGAATTGTTAAGCATTTATTACTGTTCATGTTTGTGAGTCAGTTTATGACCTTATGCCCAGAGTCCCATATAGCCACTTGTAATAACGATGAGGAAATGTTCAGCATTTATTACTATTAATGGTTGTGAGTCAGTGTATGACCTTATGCCCAGAATCCCATATAGCCACTTGTTTGATTTTACCAATAACAATGAGGAATTGTCTAACATTTTTTACTATTCATGTTTGTGAGTCAGTTTATGACCTTATGCCCAGAGTCCCATATAGCCACTTGTTTGTTTTTACCAATAACAATGAGGAATTGTTCAGCATTTATTACTGTTAATGTTTGTCAGTCAGTGTTTGACCTTATTCACAGAGTCCCATATAGGCACTTGTTTGCTTGTAGCAATAACCATGAGGAATTGTCTAACATTTATTACTGTTAAGGTTTTTGAGTCAGTGTATGAACTTATGCCCAGAGTGCCATATAGCCACTTGTTTGATTTTACCAATAACCATGAGGAATTGTCTAACATTTATTACTGTTAATGTTTGTGAGTCAGTGTATGAACTTATGCCCAGAGTCCCATATAGCCACTTGTTTGTTTTTACCAATAAAGATGAGGAATTGTTTAGCATTTATTACTGTTCATGTTTGTGAGTCAGTTTATGACCTTATGCCCAGAGTCCCATATAACCGCTTGTTTGATTTTACCAATAACACTGAGGAATTGTCTAACATTTATTACTGTTAATGTTTGTGAGTCAGTGTATGACCTTATGCCTGGAGTCCCATATAGCCACTTGTTTGTTTTTACCAATAACAATGTGGAAATGTTCAGCATTTATTACTGTTAATGTTTGTGAGTCAGTGTATGACCTTATGCCCAGAGTGCCATATAGCCACTTGTTTGATTTTACCAATAAAGATGAGGAATTGTTCAGCATTTATTACTGTTAATGTTTGTCTGTCAGTGTTTGACCTTATTCACAGAGTCCCATATCTATAGGCACTTGTTTGTTTATAGCAATAACTATTTGCCACTGATTATTAAGCAACCAACAATCAATTAAACTTAAGGTTAACATGGGTAATGCCATCATCAGTGTTTAAATACCTGTAACTCAACGTTTAACGCTAAAGTCTATTTTTCTTTGCAATATAATGTTTTGTCAAATGCTAAAATTTTATCTTTGTGTACATGTTTGCTAAAATTTTATCAATTTTCTGCAAAGCTAAAATTTTATCTTTCTGGATGCTTAAATTTTAGCTTTTGGTCTGAAAAAGAACCAGCTAAAATTTTAGCTCTCCTTTATATTACTTATTGATTTAAGCTAAACTTTTATGTTATTATACTTTTATTGCTTCAGGACTGATGAAGATTGTACAGCAGAATAAAAATGATTGCTCATTTGGGTTTATCTCTTGTCCTTGATATATAGTTAAACAAGTGCAGAGATATTTTTGCCTGAGCTTTTGTTCTTTTTCATCAATGTTCAGAAAGAAGAAATAGAGACAAATGATAGAAGAATAAAGACAAATTTGGTAAGTTTTTAAATATTGATAAAGTTATAACATTTTGAGGTAAAATTTTAGTTTTTTGCAATATTCTTTAAAAAATCTACTCTTGAGAAAATGAGACAGTCTCAAAATTTAAAATCCTCCCTTATAATCAGTTTGAAAATGTTGATGCAGAGGTGGCATGTCGACAGCTCGGATATTGGTTTGTATTGATTTTGAAGCAGTTACAAAACGTAAAAAATCAATTCCAATAAGTTCATTATTCACATTTGTGGCCTTTGTATTAGAGATTATCTTAGGTTCAAAAAGTTCCAATTATGAATGTAATATCAAGAGATATTTGATCGACAGCTATTTTTTTTTACACAAAAATCTGCATTCGATAATATATAATTAGTTTCGTAATATAATTTCAAAAGTATTTAGCATATACAGATCTTTATGTAGTCCGTCCTTCTTTCATTCATACAATCATTATGTTACTTTATTGGTCTATCATTCCTTATTCTGCTTTTCATTCAATCAATCGTTTCAATCTTCTGCCATTCTGTCATATCATCAGTATCTCATTCCACCATGCTGTCCTACAGTTTTTCACAATTCTGTAATGAATTCATTCAATCATTCTGCTATTTCGTTTTTTCTGTTATCCTTAAACACGAATATTTAACCGAAAAAAAAGATAAAATTGCATTCCGAAAGGTTTCCGTCATTTTTCGAAATAAAATTCCATGGATTCTATGAAATTTATCAACAAACAGCTGATATTTTCCCAAAATACCATGAAAACTGTAGGCAAACGGTCTGTCGTGCTTTCTTAAAGTTAAATTGAAAGCATTCTTGTTTGAGTTGTGGTACAATTATATCTCAAAAAAATAATAATTTGCTTAATATACTATTTTAGTAAAAAAAAAATCCTTTGTTAATAGACACATGTGGTGACCATCGAGCTTTTGCATAACTTATACTTTTGACTCATTCGTGGGATTCTGATACACCAAGTTACTTGAAAATTAGATTGTTTCTTCCCAATATTGTCTTTGTACAAACACGTTTTCTTCATGTAATGAACTAGACATTAAAAGTACTTGACAAAAATAAATGACTGAACGGAAATATAAAAAAGAAGATGTGGTATGATTGCCAATGAGACAACTGTCCACAAGATAACACAATGACACAGACATTAACAATGAAAGAGTAGTACCTCAAACAATGTTTTTTTTACTGGCAGTGAATGATTGAGTATTCCACTTTAGAGTAATAAACATAATATAAATTACAGAACGAAAAGTAGAAAATATGTAACCCCGTGTATCTTTCATTTATTTATAGCTCCGGAATAATGATTCCATCAACACTGGTATATGACGGCCAGGGTACTATTTGGTTAAATGACAAAGACTGTCTTGGTTCAGAAAGTAAATTACTGAACTGTACACACTCTATCGAAACATCGCATTGTCATCACTCTGAAGATGTTGGCGTCCATTGTTTTCTCAGCTGTCCAGCAGAAGACGATGAAGGTACGATAGAGTTTTAAACAAACTTTCGTCTGTCATAAAAGTGAGAGGTTCAGTAACCTATAAACCAGGTTTAATCTACCAATCTTACATAAAAAAAAATGTGTGTACCAAGATAGAAATTTGATAGTTGTTACCTTTGTTTGTTTGGTGTGTTTAAATTTTGAATTTGCCATTTGACAAGGTACTTTCCAATCAGTAATTTTGGTATTAAACTTTATAGAATAAAATGTGCATGGCTATTGTATTAGAAAATGGAAACACATTATTGTTTAGAAGTTACTCGGTCTATTGTAGAACAGTTCCTATAAACCAAACTTGAATAAATATAGCATCTGAGTGGTCTACATTATATCCACGTCTTAACTATTTCCAACAGACTGATTACTATTAGCTTGCACTGACATGATCAAAATAATTTCAATGTGAAGGAATCTGCTTGGTTTTTTTTAATTCATTTGTGTCGCTCTTAATGTTTAGCATTATACTTTTTCATGAAAGCTTGACTGTTTAAAACATTATTATCATTTAAATCCTTTTGTAAACATTTCAAAATTTAGCGTACATATAACAAGTCTGCTGTCAATTTACTTACTTTATAATACTATAGAAAAAAAAAATTGAACAACAAAAGCTTTAAAAAATGGTTTTGATAGATATGTGCGTTACATGGATATAAAAAGTTTGAAAACTGATAAATCATCTGAATTTTTATGATTGATTTTTTTAAGGTCTTTTACGGTTAATGACGTGTTCCGCTGACAATAAAGGACGACTGAAAGTTAATTATAAAGGTGAATGGGGAACAATATGTCATAATTTCTTTGATCATGTTGATGCAGCAATAGCCTGTAGACAACTCGGATATTGGTGTGTATTAAATTTAAAAGGAGAACCACTACTAATATATTAATGATTTTAAATCAATTGAATCATAGTATTTTATAATAATTTAATTTTAGATGTAAGGCGTCTTCTGATTGGCTGACGTTATTTTGTAATCAGCTCATAGACATAAGTTTGTCATGTAACCGTGACGTCATCAACATTTTTTCATGGTTTTCTACGGTTTAAAATTGAATTTAGAATTGAATTATAAGAAATGAATGTAATATTTATTCTGTCTATTCGAAATAACATAAGAATGTGGTGCACACTGTAAAATAACCCGCGACACGCATTATTAAGTGTGCACCAATTTTTTTATGTTATATCTTCATAGACAGAAAAAATAGTTCAGTCATTTATTAATTAAATTCATAAGGATATTCTATGGTTTAAAGATATTCGTGATAACGTCTATGATAGCAATGTTACATTCTATAGACTCTCCTAAAAAAATAATCTTTCATAACACATGTTTAATATTATATCTTATTACATTTTGTTACATCAGTTCTGTTTAATAATATAACATACAAAATACTCTCCTACGGGATACCCATCTCCTGATTATAAAGATCATTGCGGTTTAAATCTGTAAATGACAACAGCGAATATTTTACAAATATTTGTTTGTTTTAATGACAGATTTACATATCTGCACAGACCTCTCAAAAATTCAAAACAAATTGCGCCTTTTTACTGAATCAAGTTTGTTTATTGATTACACAGTTGCTGAATGTTTTGCTTATTCATATTTATGTCCCTCGTGATGTTAAAATTACGAGATTTTAACGAAAGTTCTTTACACTTTCAGAGCAATCACATATCTAAGCTATACACAGAATTTCTGTTGAATTGATATACTGTGCATAATATACTAGTAGTTACTCTCCATATATTGTTTTGAACTAACCGTTGTCAAAATCGTGTTGAACCTTGAAAGTACTAAACAGAATTAAAAATATCAGAACAATTTGTTTGATTTTTATATTCTGTGTTTTGACACCACTTTTTATCAACGCTTTTGAGCTATTTCTTGTCGGCCAGTTTTTATTGGTGGTGTAAGCCAATATGCTGAGAAAACCATCGACATTCGATAGGAAAACTGTTAGTCATAGTCAATTTAGATTTAAGTCGAGTGTAATTACAGGAACAGGGTTCGAACTCACAACCTTAGTGCTTACTGGCTTATGATTACAGTAGTAACTACTCAGACAACTCGGCCATCTAGGGTTCTTAAGTGGTAAATCACACGAATCAGTAAAACATCTCCTATTCTATATGATGCTAATCTATGTCTTGATTTAAATGCATATAGATATAGGAAGATGTGGTTTGAGTGTCAATGAGACAAATCTCCATCCAAATAACAATTTAAAAAAAGTAAACCATTATAGGTAAATGTAAGGTCTGCTTTACCTTTAGAAGTTAGAAGCCTTCATATAGCATTCCTGAAAGTAAAAATGTAGCCCTTTCTTTTGCAACAATAAAAACATAGGGTCATGCGGCATTTTTTGGGCATCTGCATGACCTTGTTTACAAACACTGTAGATTATTACTTGATTCCTTTACTGAACCCTATTACTTTTCAACCCTGTAGAAAACAAAAATAGTACATTCATCATTGATTTGTTTATCCATGTATCGACAAATATTTCTTCCAAACATTATCAACCAATCAGGAGAGCACATAACTTCAGTTTTATACAGAAAGGTTTCCCTTTAATGGACGGTTTTTTATGATGTTTATTTATTTACTGAATTTACCCCATAAATATTAGAACGAATAGTAGTGAATATCTAACTCTACGTTTATAAATACAAAAATAAAACATTCATTGTCAAGTGGTTAATACGAAACGAAAGATAAATGATACCTTTTTTTGGAAATTCATAGGGCACTTCACACTGTTGTGGTATCTTTATGTGATAATACATCATTCGGAATTATCTTTCGTTGATACATAGTTCCGGACAGATGATTCACTCCAAATACGTCGATGGTGGTCAAGGAACCATTTGGCTGGATAACGTCAATTGTTTTGGTTCGGAACATAACTTAATCAATTGCAAACACTCAATCGATACATCACACTGCAGTCATTTAAACGATGTCGGCCTCCATTGTTATCTAAACTATCCAGCAGAAGAAGATGAAGGTAAAATTTGATTTAAATTAGTTGTTGAGAGAAATCGTAAAAAAATGTTCATGACTTGCGTAAAGGAAGATAGAAATTTAATTACCATGTTCACGGTCTACTTTTGTGTAGTATTAGTACTTATAAAGATAACCATACATATAACATCAAATGTGGAGCAGGGTCTGCTCACCCTTCCATCTGATACCCCCCTCCCCCCGATTTTGGTGCGGTTCACTTCTATATATGAAAAACGTTGATCCTAGCATGTTGTTTCGTTGTATTTATTCACACAAGGTCAGCATTAGTAATATAGTATCAAATACTATGATATTACTACAATAAAGTAATTATTTTAATTTTTGAAAATCAAATACCGTCGACCCCTTTGAAAATCAACTAAGAATACAATCTAAATAAAAAAACAAAAACAAAAATCAAGTATAAAGAACATAAGAAACATTCAGTTTAAAATATTTTAAATAATCATTTTGTAAACAGCTCGATTTTGTATTGTATAGATAACATCATAATTATAATGATGTTCCCCTTCGATTTGTTCATCTGAACATCAAACTTTTCTGATTACTTCAAAATAGGACAAATGAAAACTGGTTTGTATTGAGAGATGCATTCCAACGGGAACTTACTGTGCACCACTTATTGCGGACATGTTTTTGTATTGCTATGAGTTACAATTTATGACACAAATAAGCAAAGACCCATCGAAAAAAAAAACATAATAAAAACAAATTTAATAATACTTTTAGATATTTGGATGATATGTTGGCTCTCAATAATGACGACTTCAGTATGTATATTAATGAAATGTAACCTGTTGAACTTACTTTAAATAAAGCTAATACTAACAATGACTACTGCCCTTTCCTCGATCTTAATATCTATATCACTAACGGAATGCTGAATACTAAAATTTATGATAAAAGAGATGATTTTTCATTTTCTATCGTTAATTGTCCATTTTTAGATGGTGACGTTCCCTTGCCACCATCTTACGGTGTTTATATATCTCAATTTGTACGATTCGCTAGTGTATGTAACAATGTTTTAGATTTTAACGAGAGAAATTTATGTCTTACTGAAAAATTATTACACCAGCATTTTCGATATCACAAACTAGTCACAACATTTACTTAATTTTATCATCGGTATAAGGACATCATTCGTAAATATAGCTCAACATGCAGACTTCTTATACGTTCAGATATTTCACATCCATTTTTTTATGGAAATATTCTTTATAAAGCAAAAAGGTGTCAGTATTCACCTTAGAAACTTACAAAACCTGTGAATAGACTTATTAAGAAGGGATATAATTACGATACTGTTGTCAGGTCATTAAAGATTGCATATATTGGCGTTAATATTGATTCACTTATAGGGTCTTTGCATCGGAACACATTTATTCAAAAAACAGTTGTTGTCATGACACGGGTTATGTTCTTCTCATATATGTTATGATGGTATGATACTAAACCCCTAACGGGAAGGATTGTGCCTGATGTTCATATGATGAAGTCATAATCTTTCAGTCAGTTTAATTGAAGTCTGGAGCTGGAATGTCAGTTAACTGCTAGTAGTCTGTTGTTATTTATGTATTATTGTAATTTTGTTTATTTTATTTGAATACATCTTCTGACATCAGACTCAGACTTCTCTTGAACTGATATTTAATGTGCGTATTGTTATGCGTTCACTTTTCTACATTAGCTAGAGGTATAAGGGGGGTTGAGATCTCACAAACATGTTTAACCCCGCCGCATGTTTGCGCCTGACCCAAGTCAGGAGCCTCTGGCCTTTGTTAGTTTTGTATTATTTTAATTTTAGTTTCTTGTGTAGAATTTGGAAATTAGTATGGCGTTCATTATCACTGAACTAGTATATATTTGTTTAGGGGCCAGCTGAAGGAAACCTCCGGGTGCGGGAATTTCTCGCTACATTGAAGACCTGTTGGTGACCTTCTGTCGATGTTTTTTTCTTTGGTCGGGTTGTTGTCTCTTTGAAACATTCCCCATTTCCATTCTCAATTTTATCAAAACAGTTTCAATGCGGATGTGAGGTATTACAAAAATAAGTTAGATATATATTTAGAAGTCCAAATTATCTTCACAATCCGTAATGAATAATCTACAAATGTATATCATATGTTTTAGGAAAAAATAACTTATCTACAAAAACATTGTAATATATAATATCTAAACATAACTGTCGAATTCGCTTTGGGGATTTCTGGATTACTAGAAAAGATCGTTAAAAAGTTATGTAAAGGCCTTAAAATAACGAATTACACAAAGGAAAGTAAATATATTTTTTTTTACAATAAACAATATTGTCAAACTGACAGTTCTGAGGAAAAAAAACTATACACAAAGACTTCACCCAAAAGACTTCTGAAAAGTAAATTTTTGTCAAACGAATACATACATTTCTGTCGCACTAATTTAACATTACTTCCTTTCATTTCTGAATTTACTTTTTAGGTCGTTTGCGTTTAATTTCTTCGAGTTGTATTGCAAATAAAGAACGACTTGAAATTTATTATAAAGGTGAATGGGGAACAATATGCTCATCTTACTTTGATCATGTTGATGCAGAAGTAGCATGTAGACAGCTTGGATATTGGTGAGTCTAAAATTCAAAGCAGTATCAAAAATTTACAAGGGACTATTTGTGGTTTACATTTGAATTTCATAATATAATAGCCAAAGCTTGAAGGTTTTGTTCGACATTCATATTTGAGATTAAGATTCCATTCTATATATTATACATAATTTAACTGAGAAAGGAAATGGGGAATGTGTCAAAGCGACAACAACCCGACCATAGAGCAGACACATTTTTGAAATGTACTTTTGAAAGAAATCAGCCGATTAACATTTAGGAATGATCCCTCTTCTGAGATTCGAACATTAAATTCGATCTTTTTAAGTATATAACATGTATAATGTTAAAACGTTCCGTTTTACAGCTTGATATGTTTCTTTAAAATCAAACGACAGCTTTTGTTCAGAAAAGATCAGCTTTGGAAAAGGTGCACTAACTAGCTTTATGTACGAATAAACCCTTGGGGCATCTGATACATTTGTAGCTTGCTGTTTAATCTGATCCATGGTTGTGTGTTGAAGGCTTTACTTTGACCTACAATTGTGTACTTTTGACACATTGCGACTTAGATGGAGAGTTGTCGCGTACACTAGCACTCAAACCTAATTTTTCAAATTTCTATTGACACATGTTGATTTCGAATTTGTTAACCTGCTTTAATGATTTATAAAGGGCACTTGAAAAAGATTTTGCTAATGTTTATTTCACCTTTAATACATGAATTTGATTGGTAATTGTAAAGATATGCTTTTTCAGTTATTAAAAATATATTAAATGTCTGTTTTGAAGGATAGCTATATGTTACTGTAAAGCCTTTTTGCAATTGCAAAACATATAGTACCGGAAAACAGAATCAGGTTTGCTTTTCAGTGATTTTAATTATATGGGTTCAATTCTCATAAGAATTTGAACCAATACCAAATGTAAAGATACCGATACCAATGAATAGAATAAATCAGTTTTTACTTTATGATGTAAATTCACACATTTTACAGGAAGTACTTAATTTTTTTCAGGGTTATATGATGGCCAAGCAATATAATAAAGTTCTATTAAACTTGATTTACTAGAAATAACATACAATTATTCTTCAAAATAATTTTGAACAAACCGGTGATATAATTGTCTTCAAGTACCATGCTTGTAGTGTATGCCCTTATATTTTTAGTGAGCAAATTTGTTAGGGGTTTTCGCTCGTGAGAAATATTTCTGCGTATTCAATCATCTGACATTCACCCTCATGAAAAATGTTGTTTCATTGGGAATCATATCACATCTCCTTTTTATATTCAAATGTTCAAAGGAGCATTGAAAGTATTGAACATACTTAAAATCTCAGAACGCCATATTATGAACATGTAAATCCATGTATCTATCATTTATTTATAATTCCGAACAGAAGATTAATCATCAGTATGTGGACGATGGGCAAGGAATCATTTGGTTTAATAACATTAATTGTTCTGGTTCAGAAAATAAATTGATCGATTGCACACACTCAATTGATACATTGCACTGTAGTCACAGTTACGATGTCGGCCTCTATTGTTATATGAGCTCTCCATCAGAAAAAGATGAAGGTAGGTTTGGTTAAAACCAAACGATTGAATTAATCGTATAGAAGTGCACTTTCTATTGAAATTTAAGATTGTAAACAGGGTACAGTTAAACCAGTCTACTTCGGTGACGTCAATTTATAACTGTTTGTTGTATATCGTATTTGATATATGATAAAGGTGCAATATTATTTGATATGCAATGGAGATATGATGTTTCATGGTATGTTTTTTAGTTATATTTCTGATTAAATTATTCTTGGAATTTAGGAAAATTGAATACTGTTGAGCCAAGTAACACAAATAAACAATCTAAATTGGAAACCAATCAAATGTGAAAGCATAAAAAATAACATATAACCAGTTTTGAAAATTTGTAATAATCATTAAGAAAACATGTAGTATTTGTGTAGTGCACAGATAACACAATAATTGTTATTGTCAAACTGATACTTCTTAGAAAAACAAACTATAAACAAAGAAATCTACTAAAGACCCCAGAAAAGTAAATTCTGATTAATTTAAATAAAGGCAACAGTAGTATACCGCTGTTCAAAAATATCTTAATTATTGAATTTTCTTCGCAGGTCTCTTGCGTTTAATTTCGAACTCTGCTGCAAATAAGGGACGACTTGAAATTAATTATAAAGGTGAATGGGGAACAATATGCTCTACTCGATTTGATGATGTCGGTGCAGCAGTAGCATGTAGACAGCTCGGATATCGGTGAGTATAAAATTCAAAGCATTATCACAAATGTGTAAATATGTCTAAACCAGACCTTTCAGCCTATTGTATACCAAATACATGAGCCAATTTTTGTGATTAAAATATGAAATTCGTGTTATAATATCAAATCATTGAAAGGTTTTAATACTACGAGTTTTTAAGTTAAGGCATTCAGAATCAAATAACCTTTTGCCAAAATGCTGAAATTTTTTGCACATTTACAGGAAGTACATTAACATACTTAAAATCTCAGAACGCAATATTGTGAACATGTAAACCCATGTATCTATCATCTATTGATAGTTCCGGGCAGATGATTCGCCATCACTATGTGGAAGATGGACAAGGAAGCATTTGGTTTGATAATATTAATTGTTCTGGTTCAGAAAATAATTTAATCAAATGCACACACTCGATCGATACATTGCACTGTAGTCACTGGTTCGATGTCGGCCGGAATTGTTATCTCAGCTGTCCATTAGAAGAAGATGCAGGTAGGTTTTAATTAAACGTTAGAAAGCAATCGTACATCAGTACATTTGCTATTGAAAATTGTAAACACAGTACAGTTTACTAAATCTACTTAAGCATATGTGTAGTACCTTTAAAAAACATCAACATTCAACTAGTTTAGTTTAAACACATTTATTTATAGTTGATTGGGAAACAAGTTTTGCAACTTATATTAATCTCTTTCCAATTTGCGGGTGCGAGTGCTGCCTTGTAGCGGCATTATCCTACTCTTTTTCGAAATCTACAAGGGTGACTTTAACGTGCAAGAGATATTGCTCTCTCTTAACACGGGTCAGCCATTTATCGTCCCCGTCCGGCGGACTGTCATCGTTTCGTCAAGACCATACTCACAAATGGTGTCAAGGGAGAGCCGAAAACATTCAACTGTTTTGTGTCGATCGTATTTGATAAAGGAACAATGGTATTTGATATATGCAATTGGGAGATGTTCTTTTATGGTATTTACTTAGAAAAATATACAGTTTTAATGAATACAATATTACTCATATAGCAATTTTGGGAATATTCCGCAATTGAACATACTGTTGAACCCGTTAAAATGCCACATACGAATACAATCTAAATCTATATTATCTAAATATATATATATATATGAATATGAAATATAAGAAACATTCATTTAATAAATATTTGCAGGTCGTTTGCATCTAATTTCGAGTTTGACTGCAAACAAAGGACGGCTGGAAATTAATTATAAAGGTGAATTGGAAACAATATGTCATAATCACTTTCAGAATGTTGATGCTGCAGTAGCCTGCAAGCAGCTCGGATATTGGTTTGTATTATATTCAAAGCAGTATCAAAAATGTATTAATAAGAATCAGTCAGATCATAAATCATTGCTTCGAATCTATTGTTGAAAAAAAATAGCTTTTGTTCAGAATAGATATACATATATATATATATAAAAATGTGTTATATCCTAGCTACATTTACAGTTAAAACTGTGCTTGAAAACCTTTTATTACGAAACGAGAGAATAGTTTTCCGCTATATCGATCTTAAGAAGACGATTGGAACAGGCAGTTCTTATTTTCTTTATACAATTATTACTTAAATGTGATTTGAAAACTGGCATCTGAGAACACTTAACATATCAGATATGGAACGAAATATGTTTGTTTTAATGAATAGATATAAGTGTACGTTACGGCACAGTCATTTTCATATATGTGATCTACCGAATTATATTATTTACCAGGTTTGTTATAACATAAGCAACACGACGGGTGCCACTTTGGCGTAGGATCTGCTTACCCTTCCTGAGCACCTGAGATCAACCCCAGTTTTGTTGGAGTTCGCTTTGCTAATTTTTTTAGGTTTCTATGTTGTTTCTTGTGAACTATATTTTGTCTGTTTGTCTTTTTCATTTTTAGCAATGGCGTTGTCAGTTTATTTTCGATTTATTAGTTTATTAGTCCTCTGGTATCTTTCGCCCTTTTTTGCAGTTGCAGAACAAATTGCATCTTAATACAGCTTGCTTCTCGTAGGTTTTTTTTTATCTGCTTACAATTCTGATTACCGTTTGAACTAATACCAAATGTAAAGGTACATAATCAATGAATGACGATTGGTAAAAACCTCGGTTCGTACATTAGGAAGTGATGGATATTATGTGTAATGAAATATAAGTAGAAATTGTATTTTTTATCGACATCAAGTCTAATTTGTTCAAAAGACAAATAATGTTCCCTCTGCATTAGCCTGAGCAACTCAACTAGAATCAAATGTTTCTCTGTGTCACTTTAATCCTCATTATGTTTAAGTTCACAAATTTTCAAGCAATCCTTAAGTTTTCAAAGATATCACTTGGAAAATCAAAACACTGAAGTTCTTTTGTATTGATTTACTGGCAAAAACGTTATTCTCTAAATTTCTTTGGAATGAAACGTTGTTAAAATGGTTTACAAGAATATCTTCAACGAAACATTATAAGTATTAAGCTAAATTTAATTCTTTGAACGCAAAAGTAGTGAATATCTAACCCCTTATATCTTTCATTGATCTATAGTTCCGGACAGATGATTCCTTATCAAAATGTGGAAGATGGAAAAGGAACCATTTGGTTAGATGCCATACATTGCTCTGGTTCAGAAAATAAATTAATCAACTGCACACACTCAACAGATACTTCACACTGTATTCACTGGTTCGATGTCGGCATCGACTGTTTTCTCAACTGTTCAATAGATTATGAAGGTAGGATTGTGTTTAAAAAAAACCGTTAGAAGCCATTGTAAAAAAAATGTTCATTCCTTTTTTTATATTTTCGAGGGCCCTCATGGGGTTTTTGATTATGTGATTACTTGGCCGTTTTTTTAATGATTATTTGATTATTAAGCCAAATATTTCATGATTATTTAATTACCTAGGACTGTATTTTTAGTTTATGATTATTTGATTACTAAAGATAAGCAAATATTTAATGATTATGTGATTATATTGGCAAAAAAATGGTGATTATGTTATAACTAGGACCCCCCCCCATGAGGGGCCTCATTTTCGTGGATACCAATTTTTGTGATTTGAAGAAAACTTTCATGGATATTTGAATTTGTGTTTTTTCCAAAAGTCTGCATATCATTATACAACTAATTTGGAATTCGTTGAACAGTACAATTCGTGGTTTCCCCTTGTATGTTATGAAATACAGCACACGTATTGAATGCCATACGGTGACCTATAGTTAACTTCTGTGTCATTGGCAATCATAACACATTTTTTGTTATAAATCATAGAACCATAAAATCTATAGATTATCGTTGTGCGAAATTCAACCTTATTGAAAGCAATATCTTTTTTTACTTTATCATTTGAAAACTGGTATTGAGAACGAGAGACTTAAGTGTGCATTCTTGTACTGCAAAATGGTCAATCCTTACGAATGAGCCTGACTAAAACGTGATCATTGGTGTTATCAAGATGTTTCGAAATAGACGGCTTTAATGAATAGTCATCCCTTACCGTTACTTCAGTTGAAGTTAAACATTCACAATATGCTCTATATATCTGAAGTTTTCTATTTGTTTCGAATTTGTATTATTCATTTGTGGTCATCTGTTAGATTGTGAACCACTTCCAGTATGTTACATCATGCTTGAACTAATTGATTAAGACATGGAAACAATCTGTTTTACGTTTAATGACTCTCGCATTATACTGTTCCAACATTATTTCAGATTTGTACTTAATGCTTAAAGATAGTGAAAACCTTTTAAAAAGTACTGTCAGTACAATGTATTTACGTATATTATAATTTGTATAGTACATTTGTATATTCAATGTATTGACGATATATTCATTGAACATATAACTAATTGCAAATATATACTTATATACTCGTATAGGTAACTTATTTGTATAATTTACGATAAAGGAATATTATATCATTTACAAGTGTTTAATAGATCATAAAATACATCATGTATTTACTTTGCTATTAAAATGGTTCCTTTGTTAAGAGAGAGAGAGAACTTTTCTGTATTATATTATTAATCTAGATATTCTCATCTAACATTTGAAATGTTTTGTACGATCTTAGTAATGTTTGAAACTTACAAAACGCAGTTCCATGCAATATCATCTATGATGAGTTTATGTTGATGTTACATTACAATTAAAAGTTATCACTGTTCATAAGGCTATACAATTGGAAATGAGAACGCAAATCCGTTTTATTGAACCTCTTAAATACCAAAATTTTGCTCGCCATAAAGAAATCTACAATTAATTGAACTTACAATCATTCAATTGACATACAAGTTGTTTTCATTTTGATTTATACATATCTCAAAAAATTATATTCATTATTTTTTTTTCTTTGCAAAACTGAATGATGCGTTATCTCGAAATCAGCGAAAGTATCACAGTACACTGGAACAACTGCTTCTGCTCATACTTGAAAGAGGATCCCACGCACCTTATTGACCGCACTTCTTGTTAGATGTTTAAATTTTCCATCTGTGCACTGAAGAACATACCTACTTCGTGACCAATACACAGGCTATATCAGGTAAAAAAAATGACAACTGTTAAAACTTCTTCAAAATAGGTCCATTGAAGTATTACATCATTGTCACTGTTTGATAATTATAATAATTTCAATATCTAACAAAAGATGGGTGGTCTTACAGAAAGCTGAATATGTGCTACTTTCAACACGAATGCATGATCAGACGTAAACAATTATCACTGTATAGAGAGTAGGAAAGAGTTTAAAATGTGGATTCAATATATCAATACATAAATCAAAAATAGACGCTATTAACAAGATTAAGTTCAATATACATTCACTTAAATTATAAAACATTGATTATGCTTCAAATTAACATTTCAATCTTTCTTTTGTTTTTGTTTCAGTTAAAAGTGTAATGGACTATCAATAATTGTTGCTGATAGCAGATTGGTGTTCTTGAATATCCATCATCAAATGGTACATGGTTAGGGCTTATGAGCCAAAGATAGGACATTTGAAAATGCATAAACTGTTTATGAGCGAACATCTGAATGGATTGAAGTACCCCCAGTAAAACCCCTCTAAGGTGAACTCAAAGTGTTGGTAAAATAAAAATCTTCATTACTTTTAATTATACGATATATAGTAGACTAAAATCACACTGTTGCAGTCTGATAGTTTTTCAAATGTGCTAATTCCAGGGCATGCTGTAGTAGTATTATATGTGACTGACAGTTCTTCAATATAAGCTACACCGAGCAAATTAAATGGAACATAAATCGATTTAGTTACGCAGAAATGTTTTACAACAATCTTCACATATGCCAGCTCTATTCTAGTGTCATACAGTGTTTGTAAATACAAAAAAGACAACCCCTGTTGTCAGTTTAACAAAGGGATACCAAAGTTAGTGGCAAAATTAATTTCGCCAAAGAATAAACTATAACTCTGAAACAAGCCATAAAAAATAGAATAATAAAAAACAATGTTTAGTGTCTTTAATTTTGAAGTAGGTGGTATTTCTGTTTAAAGGAGTCGTCATTCTATTGAATTCATGTCTTAATTCTTTAGGATATATTACAAGTGACAGGTTTAGCTAGCTATTAAACCAGATCAATCCACCATTTTCCACATAAAAAATTACTGTACCAAGTCAGGAATATAACATTTGTTATCCATTCGTTTGATTTGTTTGTGCTTTTGATTTTGCAATTTGATTAAGGACTTTCTGTTTTAAATTTCCTCGCAGTTCAGTATTATTGTGATTCTACTTTTTTAATTCAAGACTTTTGACCTGTGCTTGATAAAAATGGTATTAACAGTTATTTTATCTTACAGAGATATAATATTGAGGTAGTCATGTAAGATATAGATAGATATAAGAAGATGTTGTGCGAGTGCAAATGAGACGACCCTCCATCCAAGTCGCAAGATGTAAAAGAAAACCATCCAAATGCGCTCTTCAACACGAAGCCTTGGCTCCCACCGAACAGCAAGCTATAAGAGGCCCAAAATTGACTAGAAATAAACCATTCAAACGGAAAAAATAACAGTTTGATATACATGTATATACACATGGAAAAAAGTATTGCAACACCTTGATTTTTTAAACCTTGAAAAAATCAGCCTCTTATTTTGGATAGAATATGATAAAATATTTGTAAAATAATATTGAAACACAGTTAATGATAACATTGGCATTAAAACGAATGAAAAAATGTATCAAAATAAAAAGGTTTTCTCTAACCACAATTTTGATAACAAAATAGAAAAAATGTATTTTTCAACTTTTACTGTAGTCGAACTTTACAATGTCAGACATTTCAAAATTAATCTTAAGATGATTGTTGACATCATGGTTGATCGTTATACGCCAAAGAATTATTACTTGGTGCAGCCTCCGTTCAGACAGATAACCGCCTCTTAACGTCTTCTGATTCCTGCCGCCAGTCGACTAATTTGTTGCTGAGGTAACCGCAACCATTTCTGATGAAGGACTTTGTTTATTTCATGACGTTTATGAACTGGAGTGTCCTTTCGCGCACTTTACACCCAATAGTGTCCCATATATGCTCGATATAGTTCATATAGGTTAAAATCAGGGCTACTATCGAGCCAAGGAAGATAAACTTAATTCCATTGGAACAATAGATCTTCCTCCACGATGCTAATTTCTAACTTTGGCGAGCTCTGCACTACATTGGATACGGGCCACTGTATGTCTGTTCGTAAGCAAAGGTCCCTGAAATGGTCTTATCGCACGATAACCAATAGCGATGAGTCGATCTCGAACATTTCTTGCTTAAAGTCTCCTATATGGCAACCACTTTCTTTTTATGATTGTATTGTTTGTAATCGGTTTCCTTCTGACCAACCTTCATTATGCTTGATTTTCCCTAGCAGATGTTATAGGGGGTCTTCTTGATATCGGTAGGTCTTTAACATCGTCTGTTGACTGATTTTTATTCTCAAAACGACTTATAGTGAAATGTTGATGACCAAGAACACGTGAAATTGTCACATCGAGAAACCTGCTTCTCTCATGCTGATAATCTGCTATCTTGCTGCAGTTAAGAGTTGTGAAGGACCCATTACAAGGTGTCAATCACATAACTTTATAAACTTGGTTACTTAAAGTTTTGAAAACAATGAGGATAAAAACATCTGTTTTATTGTTTACGGGTACAGTAGCTGCATGTGCAGATAAGAACTTATTGAGTCGATATTTATTGATTAAACTCAGGTGAGATTTAAATAATGTTTAACTATTTCTATTTCAACAAATTCTATCACAAAAAAATAAAGAGTATTTTTCTAAATTGAATTGCAACTCGGTGTTGCAATACTTTTTTCCATGGGTATACAAAAACGAGAAACGAGAAACGAGAAACATGTATGAATCACATCAACAAACGACAACTACTGAAAATCAGATTCCTGACACGTGTAAACAAATGCAGCGGGATTAAACGTTTATAAAGCCAGTATAAAGTCCATACAACGAAATCATCTTATCAAAATAAAGAGCTGATTTCAAAAGAAGATTTGATATAACTTCCGACGCAGATCTTTACACCAGAGATGAAAATAAAAACGTAAACATAATGAACTGTTTGTCGCCTTTCGCCTTCAATAATAGGCAAAAGTAATACCTTAAAGTAAGATATACAAATCATGACAAACTTTAAAAAATTCAAACGATAAAACTTGTTACCCGATCTATGCACAAACCAATTGACGAAAAACACACAAATAACGACAACCTCGGAATTACCGAGCTAGGGATAGGTACATTCAGAATGTCGCTTGTATATACATGTTTGTGAAACAACAACCATTCCTTTCAAGTTACCTTGAATCTTAGTTTGACAGCAGAACAAATAGTGCACTGCTGAAATTATATATTGCTGTTCTCATTGGTTGTCATAGTTTTTTGCAAATTGTGGTATTCATATAGATGACATAATGGTCTCTATGTTGTTATATACTGATGACATTGCATTGATTGCGCCTGATGCACAGAAACTGCAAAAGCAGTTGGACATTTTAAACAAGTGGTGTGAAAAGTGGAGATTAACTCTCAATAAAAACAAAACCAAAATTGTTCATTTTAGAAATAAATCTATACAAAGAAGTAATTTTCAGTTCAAATGTGGTAAACTTTGTCTTGAATATGCAGCTTGGTGTACTTTTGGCTGAATTTTCAGATTATTCTATAATTGCCAAAGAATTGTATAAATCAGCTAATAGAGCTCTTGGTGTTATTAAAGCAAAACTTTGTAAAACTGGTGGTATGAATTTTGATGCATTTAGTAAATTATATGGCACTTTAGTCAAACCCATTTTTACATATTCTTCCGGTGTATGGGGCATTAATATACATAATTGTATAAATTATTTGCATAACAATGCTTGTAAATTTTTTCTTAGGCTTAAGCAAATTTTTTAAAGTTTAGAGGTGATATGGGTTTTTTATGATGCACTACTAAAGGTTGAAGTTTTTAAAGTATGGAATCGTCTTAAATGTGACAATACTAATATATGTAAAAAGGTTCATTCCTGGGCGATTAGAAGAAAATCGTCTTGGGATTATAGAGTTTTATAGTTAGCTCGTAAATATAGTTTGATTATAAATGTAGAAGATGAAATTAATAGGAATAATGTATGGGATTCTATACAAACTTTTGAAAAAGAATCTTGGCACCATGAAGTATGGAATGATAAAAATAATGTCAATGGTAATAAATTAAGATTTAATAGATTGTTTAAAACTTGTATTGGTACGGAGCCTTATGTGAAGGTAGTTAATAATAGATGCCACCGACGTATTTTGTCACTATTCAGAGCTGGTTCGTTACAACTTAAAGTTGATACAGGTCGATATGCTAAACCACCAGAACATCTACAGAACCGTTTTTTTTTGTGATAGTTGCAAAATTGAAGATGAAAACATTTTCTTTTTAATTGTTGTTTTAACTCTGATATCAGACATGAATTATATGCCAAAGCCTGTCTTTTAAATGTTGATTTTGAGTATTTATGCGATATTGATAACTTTGTTATCTTATGTGTAATGAGAATATGGTTCCTCTTTCAGCTAGTTCCCTTTGTCATATGTTTTATCGACGAAAACATGTCATCTAGAAATTATATGTTGGTTTTTTTCATATTTTATTTACGAAATACTTTTTAAATGTAACAAAGTTGTCCTTTTAAGTATGTATTAGATGCGTGTTTGGACCTTTTGGATTATAGCTCTTCATCTTTTATATAAGCTTTGGATTTCAAATATTTTGGCCACGAGCATCACTGAAGAGACATGTATTGTCGAAATGCGCATCTGGTGCAAGAAAATTGGTACCGTTAATTTTATTACTACCACTGGGTCGATGCCTCTGCTGGTGGACTATTAGTCCCCGAGGGTATCACCAGCCCAGTAGCCAGTACTTCGGTACTGGCATGAAAATACGGATTTTTTGTGTTATTAAAATTTGCTGTTACAAAATATTAGAAATTATTTTAAATCAAGGAATGTATCTCCCTCATGCAAAGCTCTGATTCCTTTCACGGATTTGGCTATACTTTTTGGACCTTTTGGATTATAGCTCGTCATCTTTTATATAAGCTTTGGATTTCAAATATTTTGGCCACGAGAATAACTGAAGAGACATGTATTGTCGAAATGCGCATCTGGTGCAAGAAAATTGGTACCGTTAATTTTATTTTAATGATAGTGTCTCATAAGTCGTTTTCGGCTGGCTTCATTTTACTTATATGCAAGGTTCTTATGACTTTATGTCAGTGTACGTATATATAGATATTGTAATGGATGGTGACACTTTAATAAAATAAATCTTATCTTATCTTGTCTTATCTTTATTGTACCAGTTCTTGCAATTTTGACACAAGAAATACATGTAGGCTGTCAACAGTATTTGTAACACAAACTCTGTCATTATATGTTGATATAATACAACTAGATTATTTTGAATAGAATTTGATTATGTTTTTAATTGGTAATAATTGAATTTTCCTCAAATAAAAGGTGCCATTGATATAATAATATTGCATGCATTTTTTTTATTTTTTTTTATACAGTAGAAAATCACATATTTACACGTTAACTACATAAAGTAGGTATGTGTCTGTACGTCCGTCCGTGTTTCCTATCGTCTTATGAAATGTTGAGTTTGCTATTCAGATTCAGATTTTCAGCAAATTCCGACTTAGATGTTAAATGGTATTTATCATTCAATTCTTGTTTGCAACTTTTATAATCTGGGATTTATTTTAATTATAAGATTAATGTTAAAAGCGGCACATGAAGTTAATAAATGAAACAAGAAGCAGCCACATGCCACAATACTTGCATTACGCACCCATCCATCCAAGATTTAGCTTTAACGATTACATTTCGAATTGACTTTAAAGGAATACAAAAATATCGTAGGGATTGTCTACCTTTTATTGTTCTGAATGCATTATCAATTGCAAACTACCCAATAGCACAACCTAATGTTTATCTACCATATAGAATCATATTCAAAACAGTGTAGCTGTGGCCATTGATTGACAACCTTAAATTATCCCATTGACGGGGACAGATTATGTGAACGTTTGTCTGTAACAACCGCTGCTCACTATGCACTTGTTAAAGGCACTTAAACTGTGGGGTCACAAAAGGTTCTCAACACCTTAATAAAGAAATTAGAAAAACTAATCAGGAATAACACGATGTTTTGATTTATATCAATAATATAAATCAAAACATAAAGTTATTCCTGATTAATTTTTCGAACTATTTTAATATTAAAGGCGTTGAGAACCTTTGGTGACCCCACAGTTTAAATTCTATAATAAGTAAGTGGTGAGCAGTTGTCGTTACAGACACACGTTCACCTAATCTGCCCCGTCAATGGGATAATTTAAGGTTGTCAATCAATGGCCACAGCTACACTGTTTTGAATATGATTATAATGCATACTGATGAACTTGATTGTATATCACTTTTGCATAATTATAGAATACAACATTGATAATTTTATCATCTTACATCTTTTATGATTTGTTATATATATATAAATGTGTGAGCTTTCAGAAATTAATTCTGAATCGACTTAAAATGAATATTAAGCATATATTTACAAGCATATACAAATATATATGTTTTAGCTGACAAAATTGCATACTGCATTGACTTATCATAGGGGATTGTCTACCCTTCATTGTACTGATTGCATTATTAACTGCAATTTTTTCTAATTATTGAAAAATGACCATCATGTGCATTTAGAGGAGTCATTTTGTTTCCCAAAGGATCAGTACCGCTATAAAATAGGTTTTTGACTCTGTGCATTTTGAGGCGAGGATTAACAAGAAATCAGCAATGTAAATGCTTAGTCCATGCTTCGCATAGATTGTCTTCAGAATTTATAAACGCATGCATGTTTAACAGCCAAAATCGAAATCAATTCACGTTCATAAATGCTTTTTAATGACCTCTTGATGCGTTTAGATTTATATTTGAAGCAGAATTAGTTCTGTCACTTTTTTCAGGACCAACAATGTAAATATACTAGGCTAAGTTCTGGCATGGTGTGATAAAATATCAAAATATTTAGAAGAGAGTGTCGAACAATGGCTGAACATCATGAGATGTGGCTATTATTTTTATGTGTCCTTTTGCCACATACCTCCCAACATTGCGACATATTTGCGCATCCAGATGATGGCATTTTTAATATTAAACAAAACGAACGTCGGTCACAAGGAGGTTCGCGTACTTTTGTTTTACAGTAAAACTTAACCATTTTTTAGTATATAAAACATGTTTAACTTTTTTTTAAGATTTGAAGTTTCATATACCTGTACGAAGTATTTAAGAAATGTAAGGCGTACAAGTCAGTGGGAGTATCATATCAGTTTCATGTTAAATGATTTAGATATAGGGTACATGTCAATACAACAACAGGGCAATGACACCTATAATTAGGGGTCAATATACGGTCTCCAACAATGAAGATGTATACAGAATATGTCAAGCCGTCAACCGCACTGTTTAGTAAATTTGTAAAAATGAGGACTAGCAGAGGTCAATATAGTACGGTGTAATACCAAGCATTTAAAAAAAACGAAAAGCGAATATGTTAAACTCTAAATTGTACCGACTGGTATATTAAAAACAAGAATGTGTCCATATTACACGCATGTGTCCATAGTACACGGATGCCCCACTCGCACATTTTCTATGTTCAGTGCACCGTGAAATTGGAGTCAAAACTCGAATTTGGCATTGAAATAAGAAAGATCTTATCATACCAAACATGTGTACTACATTGGAAGTTTTAAGTTGATTCGAATTCAACTTCACCAAAAATTATCTTGACCAAAAACTTTAACATTAAGACCCCAAAAATTCAACCTGGCGTCATACAGACGGAAGAACGAACGGACATAGGGACGGGAGATCGAACGCACATCCCTAAAACATAATGCCCCAAGGTGGGACATAATAAATACAAATACAACATTCAGGTATCAATAAGGTGAAGAATACACAAATGATACAATTATCTGAAAACATCCACTGGTGAGGTTCCGGATCTATGACAAACACATTATCACGTGACGATGTTAAAGTCTTAAACCAGGTTTGTACTTATATAAGCAACGCAACGGGTGCAAGTTGTGGAGCAAAAACAACTGATATCTTTCATGGTCTTTTGGGGTTGTTTTCTTTCTCTTTATTTTTTCTTTTTTTTAGGGGGGGGGGGGGGGGGGGGGGGGTCTTTACTTGTTTTCTGTCTGTGTAACATGTTTATTTGTCGTTTGGTCGTTTTTGTTTATTGCAATGGCACTGTTCGTTTTCGACTTATGAATCCGACTATCCATTTTGGCATCTTTCGTCTGTTTTTTACCAAAAATATTTTCGTTTATACACTAAACTCACATGATGTCTCGTAAGTCTTTTCTTTTTTTTTTTTGTTACGAAAATAGTTTCATATTTTTAGTACCACTAGACGCGAAATTCGTCTACACATAAGACTCATAAACAAGCTGGAATTAAAACTGGTTGACACAAATTAAGCCAGTGTAAATTATTTGAAAAACGAATGTGTCCATAGTACACGGCTCCCCCTTGCACTATAATTATTTATGTTTAGTGGACCGTGGAATTGGGGTAAAAAGATTACATTAAAATTAGAAAGATCTTAATATATCATAGAGAATATGTGGACTTAGTTTCAAAATGATTGGATTTTAAATTCATCAAAAACTACCTTGACCAAAACATTAAACCTGAAGCTGGACAGACGGACGAACGAACGAACGGACCATAAACCGGAAAAGATAATGCCCCTACTTGGGCCATAATCATAAACACAATACAAACTGAAAAGTGTTTTATTAATGAAATATTTGTTTGATTAATAAATAATCTATAACATAAATAACTAGAATAGCACGAAGATGATTGTCAAAACCAATGATTATGAACGATAATAAATAATGATTGCGCTGGCTTGCACACTGCACACATGCAATTACAAATTTAAATGTGCATTCACATAATTATATATATGGTCTTTAAATAGATTTCAGCAAAGCTTTAAAAAAAAAAATGCCTTTATAACAAAATCTTAAATATTGAACGTATTTGTATTTGTATATAATACAAAAAATATTAGAAATATATATTTTTCAAGAAAAAAAGTTCAGTCAAACGAAATCCTAACTAAATTAAAAAAAGGCTGCCGAAAAAAAGGCTGCCGAAAGAAGTCGTTTTTTAGTGATATTCATCTTTCATTTTGACCATAATGTATAATTGAATTCCACTTGGGTTTATTAACAAAACTAGAAAGCTTCACTTTAAATTTTATACTTATTCCATAAGGAATGCTTTAACAAACATAACAGTAACATTTCCTGTCATTTATAACACACAATTGCATTTAGGTGCGAGGTAGAAAACACAATACGAAACATAAGTTGACATAATATACATATACATGTAGATCAAATAAAAATATTCATTTATCACCAACAATTCATAAACCGATAAAAAAAACTGTACGTATTTGAACTTTCCTTGGCCAAAACAAAAATGCAATATGTAGGAATGTACACAAAAATGACTTGAGTGGCAACGCTCACGGTGCCAAACCAAACATTTACATAACATGAGTAAGGATAGGCTTAACATTTCAGATAGACTTCACATATCATGGTAGGCTTCACATTTTATGGTAGTCTTCACAAATCGGGGTAGTAATGATAGGTTTCACAGTTCAGGGTAAGAAGGAACTGAAATACAAGTACATATGTTTTTGGTCCAACTAAACTAACGTAAAGCCTCTATCTAATCAGGCAAATCAATTAACCAGACAAAAGACGGTTCAAACGGTACAAAACACATAGTGTTTAAAAATACATTTAAAATAATTATTTGATTATTATAAATCAACATATTTATTTCATTGTATTTTTAGTTACTAAAATTAAATTATGCATATTTTATGTTTATGTAATTAATTAACATAATCAAGTTCAACAAAAACGTCCGTTAAAATTACGGACTATAAATGGTCGTTCAAACCTACTCTTGAATGGAGTAGTGAAAGATCAGAGTTCTCGAAATGGTACCATCATTTTACAAAGGACCCACGCCTGCAGTATTTGTATTTTGCAATAGAAATGTATTCAGGACCAGCAATTTAACAGTGCCAACCAGGAGAAAAGGAAACTTCCAGAATTCTGTAAAAATTCTACTAAACATGGAATGTTTTAATGTATTTAAACGGCTTATACATGTATTTTCTGATATTTCTAATAAGTCTGATAAACAGACATGCTGAGTTTTGGCATGACACGCAATGTCGTGAGTTGTGAAATCACACGTGTTGTCGTGCGTTTTTATAATACACGTGTTGTCGTGACTTATTTCACAAAATAAAATGCAATCATCTAATCCAATGATAGAATATAATCTCAAAGCACTACATTTGTGTACATTTTCAGGTTCATCAAACTGAGGATCCTTAATCTCAATACTCGCTGTTTCCTTGTTTAATATGTTTCAGCTACTCAGTCTTTCGACGCTTTTGATACTAGATTCTAAAGTTATTAAATTTGTTTGTCTTGGCTGATATTTCTCTGAAGTCCATGTACATGTACGCCTGTCTTCGACATATAGCACGTGTAGAGCTTTATTTATGCTTTGGGATTATAGATCTTCCCGTTGTGCCTTATAAAGCTGTATGGATATTTATTTAACAAATTTGATCCAATCCTGTTTTTATAAATATAACCGTAATGTCCTTAACAAGCAGCTAAAGCTACACATCTTGTTTCGATTTTGAACTGAAATAACTTCCAAAACTAAATTTGACATCACTGTAAAATGATTCGACTTTCTTTACCTTCGGTAACGGCCATTCGTACTCGTTTGGAATATGTCCATCCGTGTCTTGTTCGAAATAATAAAGCACCGGAAAACACTTCTTCATACGGTGTGTGTCACGTGATATTAGCGACATGTTGATAGATATAGTGTGATGGTATGAGAAAAGTTTAGAGGAAATGACGAATGCCAATAGTATGTCCAGTGTATAATGCCCATGTCCTAGAAGAATGAAAAATACTCCGAAAATACCAACTATCCAGTTTAATGTATGTAAACAAATCATACTGCGAGGAGTATCTGCAAAAGAAATCATGAAATTCAACATATATTAGTTATCTTTGTAATCAATAAAGCCAATGTAATCGATAAATGAATGGTGAAAAATGTAGATTGAATATAACTACTAAAAGTTCAAAAAATATACAACACTGTAGTTCTGAACACCTATCCTCAGAGACACATTTTTCTGAGTGCGAAGCAGAAATTGGCAACCTTGAAGTTATTGTAAAATGATCATGCTTAACGAGTATTGTTTTGCCGTATATTTTTTATGTGTGTAATGAGTCGCCTCGGCTTGGTCTTTTCTTTTTTAACTGCAACCTCAGGTAAATGATGTGCTTTATTTTAATCATTTAGTTTCTACCCATGACATAAAAGTATTTAAACTTTTTGTTACGAAAAATTCAAATTCAGTTTAGTTATGTTGTTTAAATATCTGATACTTGATAATTCATCAATCATTTAATTATTGTGGTGAGTCAGGGGAAGCAACTCCTCACTTCTCGAAAGATACAATTACCCATAGTCCTCTACTTTATAGAATTGCGACTTTTAAAATTCGGTGACCGTTATAACTCATCCAGATATACCGGTCATACTCTCTTATTATCTTATCAGAGTATCTCTACCTCAGACTTGTATTTTTGATAACGAAATGTTGACATTTAATATGAAGATGTCCTTACTTGTAGACATGTTTAGATTATGACCCAGCCGTACAATGAAAGATAAATATTTACAAAAGTTCAATGTTTAATTATACTATGCATGACTATAAATATATAGCTTCTGAAAATTATGGTACATTTGTATTTACTGCTTAAAGTCCAACTTCAGCATTTATCAATCATCACATGAGGTTTTTTTCAAGTATAATTCATTTTGGTGCACCTTGTTATAAATGTTATAATAACCAATACATGGGCCTTGGTGATCACGTGTTAAGTAGTCAGTAAACGCACTATTGTCAGTTCGAACCCCTTTCTTGAAAAGGTGCGTTCGACTGCGATCTTCAATTAAATAGAATTTCTTGCGAAGGTCGTTGGTTCTTTCCGTGTATTCTCTATTCCTCCACTAATGAAACTTGCCGCAATTGTGTCACTGTTGTAAATGCGTTAAACATTATCAATCAATCAATCTATCTATCTGGTATTTGTCCTTTTTTTATTATGATTTTATATCAATAAAATGTTTGACCTTGGCTTTGATATAACCTTGCCCTTAAGATTACTTTCATTCATTAAAACTAAGCACAAGTTAAGTCATTATAACAGTGTGACCACTGATCAACCTTGACCTTTAGATTACTGACATTAATTGCTACTAAGCACAAGTAAAATCATTATAACAGTATGACAACTGAACCGCCTTGACCTTAAGATTACTTACATTCATTAAAACTAAGCACAAGTAAAGTCATTATTACAGTGTGACCACTGAACAACCTTGCCCTTAAGATTACTGACATTAATTGCTACTAAACACAAGTAAAAGCATTATGACAGTATGACCACTGAACAACCTTGACCTTTAGATTACCTAAATTCATTAACACTAAGCATAAGTAAAGTCATTATGACAGTACGACCACTGACCAACCTTAAGCTTGACCTTTATATTACTTACATTCATTAATACTGAGTACAAGTAAAGTCATTATAACAGTATGACCACTGAACACATAGTCTCCACACGTCTTTATTCCGTTAGACTTTAAACCAATAGCTGCATAGAACCGTACGACACGTGACAGTCTCTCCCAGCCATCTTTTACTTCCTGAAATGGATTAGAAATCACTTGTGTATGGGTCATTCATTAAATAAAGTTACATCTACTAGGATTTTGCTTTTCTGTCTTGCTTTTTTTGTTTGCCGGTTTATTGGTTTTCGGTTGTTAGTGTTGTTTTTTGGTAATCATGGTAATATGACGATTGATTCTTTGATATTTTGAACATATTCTGACAGTTCTATCTTTTAAACAGTTTTTGATAATCATTTACCTAGTATTTATATTCATAGTAACCTCATCGAAAGTCGAGGTTTTTAACACCCCGTACTGATACAGTAATGTTGCATTTCAAATAGTTTACCCTGCAGGCGCGGATCTAAACATTTTAAAACTCGGGAGTTCTAACCCAGGTTAAAGGGAGGATGAGGTCCAACCACTTGTCCCCATTCAAAACATTGATCGTTACAAAAGGGAGTTATAACTCCTGGAACAATATCTCCCTTAGATCCGCAACAGCACTGTAATAAACAAGTATAATTGTTTCAGAGAAAATATATTCTATTTATACTTCTTAGTAACTATTTATGAAATAAAACCAAATCACAATGTATATAACGGTTTGATTTTTAGATTTAAGATCATGTTTATGTTGACTTTTAACCTTCAATGTGAAAAATACCAGATTTGTACGTGTTTATCTACTATTTGATCCTTTTATCTCAAATATGTCATTCAGGAAAAACCTAGTAACAAAAAGTAACGAACTTTACTTCCTCGACTTACTATTCTAATCTATGTTTAGAAAGCTATTCGTATTTGCGATTGTGTTATTTAGCGCTGTTCTAATTTATAGATTTCAATTTGCTTAATTCGACCATTGAATGGGGACAAACTTATCTTACATAATTTTATTTTTTTACTTTTCTAATATCCTATAACTGTACAAGGGTAGAACTATTCTAGAAAAGAATGTAACAATTCTTTTACAAAGTCTTCTGGCAGACTTGGAGAACAATTAATACAGGTACCAACTATAACCAAAGACGTGAGAAAGGTTCTTTTACAATCGTTTATTTATTCTTTTTTTAGTATTTAGTATATCGAAATATTCCCTGAACATGAATTTGAAGTAGTGTAATCTTTATTTTATATCAGTTCAAATTTGAATGTTAGAATTTGTATATGAAACCGCACAGCAGAAAACGAATATTTCGTGTTATACCTTCACTTCCCATCTGAAAAAATAGTAGTGCAAATGGATTGGAGGGAGGGGGTCATTTATTCTAATATGTTTAGTATTATGGTAAAAGTACATTAATTTTCCTATTGTTGGATGCCTTTCATTCATATACTTTTATTTGTCCGATTTTTATTTCGTATTTGGACACTCAACAGGAACGCCTAAACTAACTCGAATAATTTCAGCGGTCTTTATGGTCATTGTCCTCCAGAGTGCAACTTGATGTAGCGATCGAAGTGAGTGAAATATAACGACTGGATTATTCGGGTTACGCCTAAACCTATTTTTAATGAAATGACTTGTGTTACTATAAACGTGACTAAACATTAAGGTTATAGTTTATAATTTTAATAATCAGATAAAAACTTTTTTTTTAAAGTACATGGCAATAAATCACACAGTTTAAAAATATTAATCTGTATTGAAAAAAATATTTAAATCATATATGAATAAAGCGAAAGATGATTAGAAGCATATGTCAAAGAGACAGCACAATACAAAATATTAGATATAGAAAACTTTATTTTGATTCGGTATCTTATAAAACATATTCACATTTGACAGTGGTGGATCCAGATATTTTTATTAAGGTTTGGGGGTTAAGACTATCATAAGACAGAAGTCGCTCAAGTCAAGCATCAGTGATACCCTAAATTATCAATCAAAAGTTTCCAACAAAAAGGGGGCGGGCCTGTCCCAAAAATCCGCATCGGTAAGCTCTGGTGAGCCTTTTACCAACTTCAAAGTTTGACGTCTAGAGGATAACAAATGGTTTACACAAAAGCTATGTGTCTTAGCAATATACCTGGATCAATACAACCCCGAGTCAACAACAAAAGCTGTGTGTCTTGGCAATTTACTTTGATCAAAACAACCCCGGGTCAACAACAAAAGCTATTTTTCTCGGCAATTAACCTGGATCAATACAACCCCGAGTCAACAACAAAAGCTACATGTATGTGTCTCTGCAATTTACCTGGATTAAAACAATCTCGAGTCAACAACAAAAGCTATGTGTCTTGGCAATATACCTGGATCAAAACGACCCCAGGTCAACAACAAAAGCTGTGTGTCTTGGCAATTTACTTTGATCAAAACAACCCCGAGTCAACAACAAAAGCTATGTGTCTTGGCAATAAATTATACCTGGGTCAAAACGACCTCGGGTCAACAACAAAAAAGGAACAAACTTAACTATCTAGTTCTACCATCAACATCAAAAATTTTACATTGCATAACAAAATAACAAAAAGACAATCAAGGACGAGCGGCGTTTATAAAAAATACCACCTTTTTTACCAGTACATAATAAAGATTCATTCGTCACAACTCGGCCGATTCCGTACCTTCAGAAGGAGAGTAGCGGTTAAACCCGAGGATTTCCGATTGAGTAAAGATTCATTCGTCACAACTCGGCCGATTCCGTAACCTCAGAAGGAGGGTTATCGGAGTAATCCGAGGATTGCCGACTGAGTAAAGATTCATTCGTCACAACTCGGCCGATTCCGTACCTTCAGATTTACCGAGGATTGCCAATTGAGTAAAGATTCAGACGATACTTACAATACGATTACAGTTGTATTCTTTCTGTGGCATTGGTATGGCTGTAGACATAACACAGAAGGATCGTAGAAGGTAGATTGTGGCAGCTATAATCATTACTCGCTGAATCACTAGAAACCTACAAAATAGAATGAAATGTTAAATCATTGTGTCACGCCAAGGATATATTTTAGCCATTACAATATATATATAACATGTAGTAAAATTATAAGTTAATGCAAGTTTATATCGTCAACATTTACAATAATTATCAGTATATCAATGAAATCAATATGAATTTTAAAAAGCTTAATCCAATGATTTTTCTTTTTGAATTGTCGTCTTGGTACAAAGGAAAACTGGACAAACAAAGTCATGCATGCCATTGGTATAAAGTTTTAAAGTTGCACAGTAGCCCAAAGCTTAATATTATTTCAGATCGGTTAATAATTTCTTTTTATTTAATAGAATTTTTTATTTTTTTTTTTTTTTTTTTTTTTTTTTTTTTTTAATTCTTATTCATTTTCCTTTTTTTTTTTTTTTTGGGGGGGGGGGGGGGGGGTGTAATTTCTTTGACGCTTTATACACTAAATGGAGTTATTTCATTCAATTTCTGTATGTTCATTGGAAACTCTATCAGCCCTGTCATCCCTGAATTTGAACTTAGTACATTTAAATCGTTTATATATATATATCTGTCACAGCTATATTCTTTAAAAAGATATCTAAAATAGCGTGGCGTGCCAGAATGTATGATATAATGTTTAAAAAAAGAATCATCATTACGAAACAAGTCCTACATCTTGCACCCAAGTGCGCAATAGGAGAAACGTCATGTGCATAACGATTATAAAAGAAAAGCGTCTTTTTAACTTTCAACGTAACCCGATATCAGTAAATAATCGAGGTCAAGAATTTCACTTGAAGTATTTTCTTTCTATCTCATGTTTAAATAAGAAATCCGAGATTCTCTCCGTAGTTGTTTGTCAGATTATATTATACAAACAAATTTTATTCCTTTTCAATGGTTTACAATATTTAAATTGAATGTTTGTTTTAAACTGTATAAACTTTAACCTGACTATAAAAACTAGGACAGTGGTTTCAAACTTTCTACTTGTGTTTCACAATAAGATATTTGTACAGTTAACAAGCTGAAATCCCTTGGATTTGAGTATATCTTTTCAATGTACTTTTAAATATCTTCACTGCTAATATATTAACTGATTGATTGATGGCCGCTTAACGTTCAACAGCGTTGGATTTGCGTTGTACATGTTTTAGATTAGCTCACAAGGTAACAGTCAATAGAAAACATGTCACCATTTCAGACTTTTAACGCCGCTAACAGTACTTCAAAGTGAAACCCAAACAGTGTAATTTACATAAATTGTCGCTGATTAAGACCATCGTAGTATATTTGTAAATTCGTTTAAACTCCGTTAAGTCCAATATTAATATATGCCTTAACAGCTAGCAAAGGCACCAGGACTACAATCTAGTAGGACAGACGCGCGTCTCGTCCACATAAGACTCAGGAGCGAATCCAGCCATTTAAAAAAAGGGGGGTTCCCAACCCAGAGTAAAGGGGGGGGGTTCCAACTATATGCTCCCATTCAAATGCATTGATCGGCCAACAAAAAGGGGGGGTTCTAACCCCCGGAACCCCCCCCCCCCCCCCCCCCCCCCGGATCCGCCACTGAGACTCATCAGTGACGCTCATATAAAAAAATATATAAAGCCAAACAAGTACAAAGTTGAAGAGCATTGAGGATCCAAAATTCTAAAAAGTTCTGCCAAAAACGGCTAAGGTAATCTATGCCTGGGATAAGAAAATCCTTAGGTATTCGAAATATTCAAAGAGAGTTATAGTCTAATCGCGCTTTTTTTTCCGGGAATTTTCTCCTTCTTTTCCATGGTTACACTTTATTGACCCATTCATTTCACTTCCGATAGGTGTGTTATCTACCTCTCCGAATATTTGAGGCCGAGGTTTTTGGGGAAATAATAACGAGGTAAAGTTTAAGTCATCCTTCGGATAATGTTATGGACGTTGACCAACGTACATTTTGTATAAAACACATATTAAGCTCTTCATTCTAAAAAAGTGCGCACGGTCACAGAATCATGAAAACACGTTTTTTATCAAGTTTCTCATTCATATATCTGTGCACTTTATTTTGAAAGGCTTAAGCACGTGCGATCATGAAAGTTACAATTCCTTTTGCCAAAATGAAGGTTATTTTCAGATTGCCTTTAGCCAATCAAAATTACGTTTATATAATGAAATATACATGTAATGTAGTTATTTACAAATGTTACAAATGTAGTTCGACTACATCATATTCAGGGTCTATTCGGAAGTAAAAACCAGTAGTAACTAACAGACCAATCACATTCGAGTATTGTAGATATCCAAATTATGCGAAAAGAGAGCCGTGGTTGAATGGTAAGCGCATTGGAGTACTAACACAAAGGTTCATGGTTCGATACCCGTTCCATGGAGAAAATTTCAAGGACTGAATGTTCGGCTCTCCATTGACATCATTTGCGAGAATGGTCTTTAGAAACGGTGATAGTCTGTCGGAAGGGGATGATAAATGGTTTGCCCTAGGTCAAAGAGAGAGCAATATATCTTGCACGTAAAAGACACACTTGTAGATATCCAAAAAAAGCAGACTAATGCCGCTACTTGACAAGGTAGCACTCGTACCGGCAAAGTGGACAGTGAATAATATAAATTACAATAACTTGTTTCCCAATCCACTATAAATACATATGTTAAAATTAAATAATTAATGAATTATTATAAAAAAAATTACCTGTATTTATGGAAAAACAACATTATAAGTCCGATTATAATAAGGAAAAAAATAGCTCCCTCTGTCACTCGATAAGCCCATGGTATAAACGGCAAATTGTCTAGAATTATATCTGGTAATGGCGGATATTTCTTTTTATCTGGTAAATGTTCCTGTGCGTACGTCACAGCAAACCCCGAGAAAAAATGAGAACAGAATATATATAAAACAGATAGTGCAAATTTTCGTCGGTCCAATTTCAGTTTCTTTCTGATCTGAAAAGATTCGTCATCAGAATCGGTTATCGAAATTCCACCGGAAGGGGAAGATAATCCAGACCGTGTTGAAGATTGTTCCGAATGGATGTAATTATTGAATGTCGAATAGGTTTGTTTAAATGGAGATTCACTTGTTTTCTGGTCACGACTGCGTTTTTCTTCTCTTAGATTTTCAATGAGAAAGCAAAGTCTTCTTAAATCTCCAAATGGCAAGATTTGCAGAGGTGCTTGCTTGAGATCATTTTCAGTCAGCGATAGAAACACTCTTCCATCAATTTTATTTTCTTCACAAAACAGCTTCCTGTATTGTTTGAAATCATTTTCGTCAAGGTATGCACCTACGTCTTTTATGGTCCAGAGTTCCGTGTCCATTTCAAAAACCTATTGCAGCGACTGAAAAATAAGAATAACAAAATGACAGTCTAGGCTCGTTACAAACAAGGCTTGTTTTTAGTTTTTATATATACTGCAAACTTAAAGCAACGTGTTAATAAAATTCCCACTAACACACAACCAAGGGACATTAAAGAGCTACCAATAACATAGTTCCAATAATTAATTAATTTTTTTTACAAATTACTACAAACAAAATCAACATGTTAAATACTTCCACCAATTGAAGTAAGACATATATGGTCAATTTAACCAGTAAACAAAACTATAGTTACCCTGTTTAAAAACAGTGTTGAATCAGTCAAAATTTAGACTTGCGTCAACGTCGAAATTTCTACGTTGAGACGCAAAAATAGCAAACATGTACTTTACTTCATTGTATCGAGTGTCAATAATTAGGACAAAATAATTTAAACTATTAATCGGATATTTTGGTCAAACAATTCCGTTTATTAGTATTATATAAAATCTTCTCACTGAATTGTATTCGTCATAGATTAAAGAGTTTTGTATCTGATAATCGGGTTAAAAACTATGTTATATCATTGAAATAGACACTCCTATTCGGCTAAATCGTTTGGTAATAATTCAAGTAGAAAACCCGCTTTCACCGCTATTTTGGCCAAATACAATACAAGCAATCGCAAAGGTTGATATTATAGAACCAAAACACGAATTCAAAAGGGTAACAAAAAGTATACGATTGAATGGAAACAGCAGATAAATTGTGAATTTTTGTTTTGTGTTTCAACGGTAAATTTTGATAGGTACATATAGTTCACAAGACATGAAATTATATTAGTAAGTTTTGATCGGAGTTTATCAAAATTGTTAATAATGGTCTATGCTATTTTCTTCATCCTGTGTTTTGTTTCTTTGCACTGCTATTTTTTTCCGCGCTGTTCATTTTCTCGCAGTGTGCTATACCTACATTGTAAAGGAACGTTGTATTTCGGTGCAAGTAAAACAACGATACGTTCATATTCACATTAAACATAGACACTTTTAAAATCCTTGACCGTGCACATTGCCACTTAACCATTGGCCGTGCGTTGGGAGATCGCGGGGACAATATTCCATGCAGAGTTATCGGTCATTGCTCTTCATGGTAGATTGATAGGTGTTCCACGTTTTACAATAACGATGAAGTTTTCTAAACAAACTGATAAATAATTACAAACTTGAACTATTTTATTACTGATTATAGCGTAAAGTGTATGTCCCTTTTATTTGAAGGAAAAACGGTAAACCAATATGTTGGTAAATGAATGTAAAGAATTTTCCACACAACTCAGAACGTTTAGATAAAACTACTAATTGTAGAGACATAAAGGAATTCCAGTCTTTAAAGCCCATAATTAAAATTGAAATGATAGGAAAATATTTTTGAAAATTAAATAAACAGTCATTAGTTATTTGTAAAAAAGAGTAAAAGAAATCCACGATTACACTTCTTTTAATTTGCTGCTTTTAAATATTGATAATTAGATGAAATAGAAAAGGGTCGCTATCATAGAATTCAAAACAAAGATATCAATTGAAACATTATGTTTTTGTTTCTTTTTATTATTCTTTCTCACTATCAACTATTTTCTTAATATTGAATTTAGATTCTGAAGAGATGGTTTCGATGTGATAACCTTTAATCATTCGAATTGGAGTTAGTTTCCTTATTTTCGATAATTTTTTAAGGGGGCGCAAATTGGATGCTAGTTGATTTTCTTATTTGAACTTTTCAAAAAAAGAGGAAATAAGTAACTTTCATATCACATAAAGGCAAAGCGATCCCAAGCAAGTGTTATTTTAGTCTGCACTGAGACTGAGAGGTAAGGATTGAGTGTTGGCTTGGTTAAGAAGAGTTATTTAAGTCTATGTTCAGTCATGGTGTGATGACTGGCTAAGAAATGAACACAAGTCTGCACAGCTATTAAGACTTACGACCGCCTACACTTTCAGAGCACCTGAGATCACCTCCATGTTTGGGGTATTCATTTGCTTTAGTCTTAAGTTTTCTATGTTGTGTTTTGTTGACTTGTTTTTTTTTTCTCATCATTTTTATGGTTTTGTTTTTACCTTTGCTATGTAAGTTCTTTTCGACATGTGAATTTTGAATGTTTCCGTGGTATTTCCCGCCTTTAACTAGTAACCATCAGCCTTAAACAAGTCAATATTTAGATATGGGAGTCACCATTAGATCCGAAATCTTTAAATTGGGGCATATTTATTTAAGTCAAGTATGAAAGTCTATATGGGAGGTCTTTCATTTCTGTATTCTTCAATTTTTAGACTTTTCTTCTATATTTTCTAATTTTACCTCTATTCTCTATATTCAAGCGCACCATTATTTTTAATTCTCTATACTTTTTGACCTTTCTATTCTTTATGCTTTTTGCCCTTCTATACTGCACATTTTGCCAATTATTCTGTATTCTGTAAACCCCATCTATACCCTCAAGTTTGCATTAGACAATGCTTCAAATATCACGACAGATTTGCAGACACTTAAGAAAATCCTAAACAAAAACAGTTTGGCTTTCTGTTTAACTCCTTAATCATCGAATCAAAAATTCTTAAAGAAACACGAGAAATCTATTTCAGAATCACTAAAGATAGGGATTTAAATATGCCAATGTTTAACTTGTAATTATCCGTCATCGTATACCTTATATTGATTCTAATAATGAAAGTGCGAAGTACAGTCAGGTTAGGTGAAGGGTTACCATTGTATGCCAAGTTCACAGTATATAATTTACTTTGTTTACTCAAAGATTTAAAACTCTACTTAAATTTCAATAATAGGAAAGTAATGTATCTTGCATAATTTGGTCACTTAGAAAAATAACGCACTATAACACACTACAGTGGGCCATATGGTTCAATAATCAATAAAATCAATATTACCCAAGAACTTAAGGCAAAATAAGAAATACATGTAGTGTCACATTTTATCAACGTTAATCGAGGCTGTTTCTATGTTTAATCCCTCAATTTACCCACGGGTTGTATTGTTTTATCTTTCTGTTTAATGATAAACTACACAATAAACATATGGTTTGTGAAAGTCTTTGCATACCATTCGTTCCTGGGGTAATATGGGATTTAACTATGAATAAGAACAATTGTTAAAGTTGTGGATAAATTGGAAATCGGATTATTTATTGAAACTTTTTTCCACGGCAACCTATAAATATTTAAATAAAATTGTTATCTCAAAACCACACCTGCAAAATGTTTTAAATGATTGTTCTGCTTGCTACATTTTTTTTATCGTTTAATATTTTGCCTTGTCATTCAGTCCAGAGATATTTTTCCCGCCAAAAATTTATTTTTGTAAAAAACGTGTCAAAGAAACTTTTTTCCGCAATTTTGTCTAATTACACAATTATTCCCTTCTTTTAAAAAAAAAAAAAGGACTTTCAATAAATAAAGTAAAATTAATATTGGTAACGACAAAAGATTTCATCGAACCCTAGAAAGGAAACTTGCGTAGTACATGTATTTGCGCCTTCAACTTAATTCACTGAAAGATGTTATTGACAAAAAAATAATCATTTGACTTCTGAAGTTGAGTTTTACTTATTAAGACTGGTGCCACAAGTAGAGCTATAGATCTACTATCCTCTTTCGGAGCATCTGTCTTTAAGATCATTTAAGAACCAATGAAAATTCAGAAAAAAAATCACGAACACAGCTAAGGCACATATTTTACATGTAAGCAACGCCTACTGCATGGGTTTTTCCGGCCCGTCAGGACATCCGAATAGTTAAAGATTATTATATTAATTGAATACACTAGCCAACCTCAATGTGATTTTTAAAACAATAGAAACTCGTTCAACTGTGTTAGCAACAAGTTGGCTATCAATATAGTTCTACAAATTGATCTTCAATAAAATTATGAACGTAATATGATGTTTTAGCACGCGTGTGTATTAACTTAGGCTAAATAGCACATTACAAATATTTACATTATATAAACAGACGTTCCACTTATTACTCTGTCACGATAACATGTGACTTGACATCATCCATAGTTATTTTAATGTCTTGATTTTTAGATTTTTCATCCTTCCCTTTTTGAAATAGATTCTTTTGCTCAAATAGCTGGAACGTAGTTCACCATATTCACAAGTCATGATGGTTTATCTATACAATTTAAGTTAGAAGATATCTATGGACAACCCAGTATCATATGTCGAATAACCCTAAGGGAGCTACCATTTGATTTTTATAAGGGGGGGGGGGGGGGGGGCTATGATGAAAAATGTTGTCCTGCATTTTTTTAGCTGTAATCTCTGTCCTGCCTTTTTATTTTTCACTCTGTTCGTTCCTGCCTTTTTTTTTTTAGTTTATCCTGACTTTTTTTTACCTAAATTGTCGTCCTGACTTTTTTTTTTTGCAAGTGTTTCATCCTGAATTTTTTTTTCTTAAAACTCCTGTCCTGCCTTTTTTTTCAATTTTCATCCTAGTCCCCCCATAAAAATCAAATGGTAGCTCCCTAACCCTACCCTTCCCCCTTAAAAAAAACACACACACACATAAACTAAATATACACAAAACAAAATAAAACTTAACACAATGGATTCAGATTTAAAACCGATTGGAATGGAGTGAAAGTTAGAAAATATCTAGGGGCAATCCCCCCCCCCCCCCCCCCATCCCACAAAGGTACAAAAATGTAAAAACTGTTTTTTGGATGATGACTGTAGTGTTTATTACAATGAAAAAGTCGTAATAAATTATGCTATTTTTGGCTGTCCATTTAATTCTACAAATTGATCCCCAATAAAATTATGATTGTATAATTATGTTTTAACACGCATGTGTATAAACTTAGCGCACTGTAAATATTTGCACACCATAAACAGACGTCCTACCTTTTACACTATCTCGAATAACTTGTGACTTGATGTCATCCAGATTTATTTTTACGTCTTGACTATGATGATATATTCTAGATTTCTGAATCGTCCCTTTTAAAATACTAGTAGATTTTTTTTTGCTCGAATGTCTGAAATGTGGTTTATGATATTTGGAAACAATAGTCACAAGTCATGATAGTTTTTTAAACAATTAAAGTTAAACGATATCTAGGTACAATCCAATACCATATGTCGAAAAGTGATCCTCTTCACCCCCCCCCCCCCCCCCCCCAAAAAAAAAAAACAAACAAAAAAAACACCATAAAAAATTACAATTTTTTTTATCAAACATACACAAAACAAATCATGGATCACCAAATTCAGCTTAGAAACCGAAAGAGAATGAAGTGATTCGGCTTGGCATACTATCAACCCTCCAAAATATATTTTGAGAGAAAGTACTCGCTAACATTGCTAGAAAATTATAACAAGAACATATCAAATTTTGGTGTTTTGATGTTTTTAATCATTATGTTTTAGCATAATTTAGTGCATTCTTTTACATAGTAATAAATCCTACAATCATCTTCCAAAAACAGTGTTTACTTTTTTTTAGCTCTAATCTCTCTTTCTAAATATATATAAACACGAAATTGCGAAGTAGTAAATTTTACCTTAAGTTTGACCAGCGAGGCTGGTTAGCTAAAGCATCGCGTTATTCCTCCAAATTAAATCAGATCCTTTAAGAACAGTTTAAATACTATATAAGTATATACATGTGTTTCTTTCAACTTAGTATATTTTAATGTTAATGAACTTATCATAAACAATTTAATTGCAAAGCATATCAGTTGAATTGTTGACCATTAGAATAAAACATAAAACCTACTTACTGATTTAATGTATATTGCAATCCTATGATAACATTTAAAATACTAGAAACTCTCAAATTTTTTCAAAGATTAAGTATGACCATTGATAAAAGTTGTCCACGCCTACAAAAATCACTTATCGAATGTCGTTAGAAACAGAAAAATACAGAAATTCGCGTCCTTAGATATATGACCTTATTAGAGATAGTAATTCTAGAGAGAACTAGCCATTTGTGACTTGAAATGTTGCGGTTCACTGATTTTTTTAATATTTGAACAAGATAATTTACATTTCTATACGGTCTAAAATTTAAATTTCACTCATGCAAAATTGGTTTATGTTGATTTTTCTTTATTGTTTGTGTATTTTGTCAACAAAGTAAATATACGCGTTGTATACTTAAGCTGTCGTTTTAGGCCACGTCTTTTTAATACATGTTTCTGGTCAATTTTTAACCTGGAAAAAATACCATCCTGCTACGATTTTTTTTAATTTAAAAATGAAAAAAAACATGTAAAATCCGACTCTTTTAAAACAATAATTTCAAAGACACAGAACAATGTTTTAGAATTACGCGATGCTAATAAAACCAGGAGATTTGAACAATTGGGACTGTTAACAATGAAGGAGTAGGTCCAGTAAGACCCCTTTTTGGCCCAAAATATAGCAGTTTTAAAAAAATGTTCAAATGTAAACTTTTAGTTATATATTGGACAGTAAAATGTTTCTGCTACATGAATATGGTATTAGCACCACTAAGTCATGCTAAATTACTGAAATCTTCATAATTCTAGCATGTTAGTTAAATTTTAGACGGTTTTCGTGTAAAACGAAAGTGGCCGCATTCGTGTTCATCCTTTATATTGAAAGGTAAGTTCTATTTTATGATAATAGATAACATATATAAAGGTTGAGGATGAACACGGATGCGGCCAATTTCATTTTTGACAAAAACCATCCGAAAAGTGACATGTTTCGGCATATTTGGTAGATTTTTCATACCTTAGCTTGAATCGGTACGTTCTTTATGACTAAATCAGTTAAAATCTTTCACATAAACTAATTTATTCAAATAAAATAGACACTTACGTGTTTAAAAAGTGGTCAAAATCTTTCGTCAGATAATCCTGAAATTTGAGGCCAAAATCGGCCCTTACCGAACCTACTCCTTAATCAAACTGAGACAAGCATGTCAAGTATATTGTAAGTGGTATAGTGACAATTTGTTAATCCCTTTATCTTACCCTACACATTTCATGTTAATTAATTTTATTGTTAACATGTTTGTCGTTAAGGAAATCACTTTGACGCGGCGTTTTTCATTTGCGCCGATCTGCATTTCATTTGCGCCGATTTTTTCACAGGTAAATTACAGGTAAATACAGGTGAGTAGATATAAGAGGATGTGGTATGAGTACCAATGAGATAACTCTTCATCCCAGTCTTTGAAGGCCTACTAGATACATCTCCAGACCTTTTCCTTGCCGTACCCGTAGTTCTTAAGCCTCAGTCTTTCGGTCAACTATCACATGTTTTATAAATGTTCTTTCTGTGTTTTGACAATACGTTCCCCTTTAGAATCCGTTGTGACTCTGGCTTTACACGATTTAAAGGTACATTGGTAAGATTCATTATTTTTCAGGACACTGACCTTTCGATATGTATTGCCGTCGATGATTAAAGAATTGACCTCTCTGGTCGTTTAAGTGAACAATATGTACATCGTGTAACAACAAAGTTCCAGAAGAATATGAATAAAAATAAACTTAAAATGGTTAACTTTTATAAATAGTTACTTGGATGGAGAATTGTCTCATTAGCACTCATACCACATCTTGCTATATCTATTAAACATAAGTGAAAACGTTTATAACCAGATTTACCAATATACCTTCAATGTTTAATAGTACATATTAAAGTATTAAAAAAAAATTACCTGTAAATCCAATAAGGAAAAATTATAAAATCGGCGCAAATGAAAAAATGAAATCGGCGCAAATGAAAGAATGCAATTTTTCAAAATCGGCGCAAATGTCATTCGCCCCTTTGACGATGACAAGTTAATCCGTTGAACTCTTAACCTTTTCCATAGATGATCATAGATACTGTTTTATATATACTTTTGTATGTTATTTTGAAGTTAGTTAAGGTCTAAGGTCTGGTACTGTCCGGCCCTTGCTAATAAAGTTAAAAGTATTGGTATTCTGTCTTTGATGGACTTTATCACGGAAAACTCCCGGTTATATTTAACCAAAACTGCTCATAGCATGTGTTAGGATAGGCATTCGCATAAAGGGTGATAGGAAGCCACTATTATATTCGTTTTGCCCTACAACAAATGTAAGCGGTTATTGATGGGGTGCTTCATTTCTTTATATACAGATTTTTTTATGTCACTGTCCTGTTTATTTATTTTATCCATTATTGGTTTTTTAACACCTCTTTTTTCTCTATTCCAAATTTTTTATTTTTTTTATTTTTCGTCATTCTTTCAATTGTAACCGGAGAGCACGAATTTCATTACAAAATTACTTGTCTCCACCGGAACTCGAACCCGGGACCTCTGTGTAACAAGGCAGCGAGCTAACCGACTGAGCTAAAGAAGTACTTCCCTAGCTCAACCGCTTACGGCTGACTAAGTATCTACTAAGTTTTTCTAAGGGAAGCAATCCCGTCACACTTCCCCCACCTTAAGAGTCATTATACTCTATAATGATGATATTTTCATCTTTTTTGTATTTATATTTTAACCTGGCTAGGTAATTCTTCTAACCGTGGGTTATTATTGTTGGGCGCCAATGTAACCGGAGAGCACGAATTTCATTACAAAATTACTTGTCTCCACCGGGACTCGAACCCGGGACCTCAGTGTTACAAGGCAGCGCGCTAACCGACTGCGCAAAAGAAGTACTTCCCTAGCTCAACCGCTTACGACTGACTAAGTATCTACTAAGTTTTTCTAAGGGAAGCAATCCCGTCACACAATGTTTGGCTCTTCATTCTGCACTTTAGATTTGCACATTTAATGAAAATTTGAAAAGAAAAATAGGGTAAGAAGTAGCATGGGATCCTGGCTCACTGCTTTCTAAACGCTTACACCTATCGACGAAGTATAGATTGGGTCAGGATGTCAGGCTAGGGTAAGAAGTAGCATGGTATCCTGGCTCACTGATTGTCATAAACGCTTACACTTATTGACGAAGTATAGATTGGACCAGGATGCCAGGCTAGGGTAAGTTAAAGCCTGGGTCCTGGCTCACTGATTGCTAAACGCTTACATCTATCGACGAAATATAGATTGGGTCAGGATGTCAGGCTAGGGTAAGTGGTAGCCTGGGGTCCTGGCTCACTGATTGCTATGAACGCTTACACCTATCGACGAAACGTAGATTGGGTCAGGATGCCAGGCTAAGGTAAGTGGTAGCCTGGGGTCCTGTCTCACTGATTGCTAAATGCTTACACCTATCGACGAAATATAGATTGGGTCAGGATGTCAGGCTAGGGTAAGTAGTAGCATGGAGTCCTGGCTCACTGATTGCTAAACGCTTCTCCTATCGACGAAATGTAGATTGGGTCAGGATGTCAGGCTAAGGTAGGTGGTCGAATTTGTAAATGTCCTTATACGATTAACCATGCTGAAAATTTCGAATATTTGTCAAAAAAAGTAATTTAAACATGAGTAGCGAACATTCTTGGGGACACCTGTACTTCGTAGCGTCATATATAGATATTTTAACCTCCGTAGTACTAACTCTACCTTTAGAAACTCATGATTATTTAGTATGGCTATTTTTACCTCTTGACAATGGTTCTAAATAAAAATATAAAAATACTCCTTTTTTCAAATGATTTTTATCTTAGGTTAAGAAATAGGTTATCACTAGTAAATAAAACAAAAAATGAATAGGTTATTGACCTTTCGATTAGGCGAGTTTGACACTCATTTATTCATTGTAGTTAATTATGCGTGGAATGAGATGAAATTTGAAATACAATGAATATGCATATTGGTATTCTATTTCAGAATTGAATTTCAATTGTTATAGTTTAAACATATTTATCTCTTATAGTGGATTAGGAAACACATTATCAAAACTTATATAAATCCCTTTCCACTTTGCGGGTGCGACTGCTGCCTTGTATAGCGGTATTAACCTGCTCTTTTTCGAAATCTAAAATAGTGGTTTTTTTTATTTGCAAGTGATATTGCTCTCTCTTAATATGGGTCAGTCATTTAACGCCCCCTTCCGACGGTCTATCTTCGTTCCTAAAGACCATAATCACATATGGTGTCAAGGGAGAGCCGCTTTGGTACACGACATTTTTGGTACGCGAAATTTTCTCCACGCAACGGAGACCAAACCAGGAACCTTTGTGTGTGTAGTCCGATGCGCTAACCACAACACCACCGCTCGTCAATTGTTATACTACTGATTCATTTGATAATACATATAATAACCGAATGCTAATAGTAAAAGTTGCCATTAGAGAGGAAAGTCCTGATCAAGATTTAAAACAAATTATTCCTTTTACTTAACAATAAACTGGGACAATTTTGAAAATATATGAGGGACTAATAATTTAATTTCAAAGGTCTATGATTATTTGTCTAAGTCAGAAATTTTGCTTCAATGAATATCCCTGTCCCCTCACCCTCAGTCCACCTCGGATAAGATTGTTTGTCCATAGAACACTATGCACTACAGTGAACCACAAATTCTGGGTCAAACTCTTACTTGATAAAGTTAATTTTGTAATGCACATGCGTGCTAGGATGCACGCTGATGAGACCACGAATTACGTAAAACAATAACTTTTAAGTAAACGAACAGACGAACGTATACACAGACCGGATACACAATGTCCCTCAATAATCGTAAGCAGCGGGCCATAATGTAAGTAAAACCAGGTTTAAATTGTAAAATTCGCAACCACGTTTTCAGCACGAACACCAAACACGGATACTTTCTAGTAAAATATTTGCTTTCAGATAATGATTTTTAGCAAAATAGCAAGTACACGGTTTTAAATGTTACACCGAATGAAAATCGATGTATACAAGCGAGACTTAATAATGCTGAACTAAATGTCATCGATATGTGAATAAATTATGACAAAAGCAAAAGAATGATCAAAGCCTATTTATCTCTAGACGAATTTGCCTATGTGTAAGGGAAATATGCAGCTTAGTTTAATGGAATAAATATCGATGGAACTTGATTGTTTGGATGACATACATCAATAGCAAATTATTTGAATTTAAATGTATTGGAAGAGAAGTAGAAGCAAAGATGTATTTCCTTTCTTAAGCATCTTTATTTTCCGAAGATTCATTAGACTATCATTTGTGGGTAAAATACTTAGTTTTTGTTGGTGTCTTCGTGTTGCAGAGTCTTCAGTTATCTAAACAGTGTTTTGTGGACTGTCATTTTTTTTGTGGCCTTGGTATATTGTTGAACATTTGTAGTCCTATAATTTTGTGGATTGATGTTCGATCTTCAGTTTTATACAACTTCTGATTGTCATTTCTTCTTTTTTCTACCATTTTTCATTTTCTCCTTCGTTGTGATAAAACTATATTTTTTTTATTAACATCGTGTATTCTTATAATTTTTTTTTATTGTGCAATCTTTTCTAATTTGCTTGTCCTATTCAAATATTTACCATTATTGATATTTTCAAACTCACGTCAATTCATGCCTGTGTATTGATAAAAGATAAAAAGACATGTTTAAAGATCAATCACTTCGGATCATAAAGTTATTATAAATGTTTATAAAATTCAAACTTGAGAGATTTGTATAACTTTCTATCAAAGACAATTACTTTAATATGTTTCCGTTAAGTTTCTTTTAAATAATTCTTTTACATATTTCCTCTTATACCTGTTGATCAATACCTTATATGTTAAAACAGTTCTATCAATGATTTTCGATACTTGTTAAATTGTAAGTCTTGATTCCTACACCGTTAAAATTGAAAACCTGCTCAGTTAAATCAGTGAACCTAATGCGGGGTTCACACATTGCCGATTATTACTCCCGTTTGAGATCAGACAGCGATACGACACGAAAAGTGAAAAAGTCGGATTAGTATCCTCAATTATCTGGAATGTCCTATTATTGTCTGAACGCAGTCGTTTAAGTTCGTAACAGATTCCTACTGGTCGGGAAGGGTCCGAATAGTTCGGCAAAGCACCCCGACAGTTAGGTGCGTCCCGTAACATTCGGGGAAACTCAGCCGATTTTGTCTAGTCGTATTACAATCGTGCCTATGTCGTGACAGATTCTGCTGTATCGGATCGAATTCCTAACAATGTTCTGTGTATTCGGGACGGTGTCCTGTGGAACGGGAATGATCTGGAGAAATTTGTTCGAACAGATAACTTCCGTCAGCGTCGGTTCACTGTCTTGTCACTATCTGATCTCTGTCGGATTACATTCGGTAGAATCGGGACGCAGTCGTGACAGACTCGGTCGAATTTTACCTGGCGAAAGATAAAAATCGGATTAGAAGCGGATTTAGAACGGGATTATCGGGATAAATTCGCTTGGAAACGGTTGAATATCGGCGCTTCCTGAACAATATCTGATTGTTGTCGTGATTACATTTTTAAAGTTTGAATTTACATCCACGATTCATAGGATCTTGATCAGACTTTTGATAAATTTTAATCGGGAATGGTCCTGTCAAGGACGGCAATAAAAATCGTGAATGTGTGACCCCAGCTTTAAAGCATTAACTTACGATAACTAAAACTTATTGCTTGGGTGTAGTACCAAATGTATATCATAATGTTGTAGGCGGATTGTCAAAACACCTTTAACGATTTCAGTTTCTATACAGCCGGGTACTTGAATCACCTTAATTCACTCAATTTACTGAGTTTAGATATACCATTAAAAGTTTGTTAATTGATCAAATATCAACTTGATTATTTTGTATTCTCGTTGTATGTATGTATAAGGTTTAATTTGATTGCCACTTCTGGTACTAAGTAACGGAATATCTGCCAAAGAATTGAGACTGCAGATATATATACATTAAACTAATGATAGTACTGTGAAACGACGGTACTATCTTATGTTCTTACAAACTACCAGCGATAGATCATACATGTATATAGAAAATGACTATATTTGAAAGATACCAATTTCATTATGCTTAACACATTAACAAGTAAGTATACCCTTAAAGACCACTTTCAATAGACCACTTTCGAGTTCATCCGTCACCGGCAAAAACTCGTCAATTATGCACGCCTTTATGACGTCATTTACCAGATAGAGGGGGTCGCCTGTATCCCTGCACTATTACGTTCATCAAGCGTCTTAGTGATCGTCTTTGTGCAGGATAAACTAGAAATAATGGTTGCTCTGTATGTACTTACTGACAATTCCCTAATGACAGCAGTGTTGATTGTCAATTTTGAGAATTCAATTTGCCGAATAATTCGTACAATATAAAATTATAGTTTTCCAACCACTCGCTCAACATTGGAAGGGAAGTGACGACGCCCCTAAACGCACAAATGACGGTGATAAAGGCGCGTATAATTGACGAGTTTTTTTCCGGTGACGGATGAACTCGAAAGTGGTCTATTTCGTTGCACTTCCGTCAAAAGCTTTGGTTCTAGTGCAAATCACTTGTGCGCTTATGGACACCGTCACTTCCTTCCCATATAAAGCGAGCGGTTGAAAAAAATATGATTACATATTGCGCGAATTATTTAAGATTTATGATTGATAATCAGCTGTGATGTCATTAGGAAATCGTTATGAACAAACATTATGTCAAGTTATCCGGCAAAATGTAAACCACGAAGATGCTTGATGAATGTCAAAAATGCAGAGCTACAGACGGTCCCATCTACTGGTAAATGACGTCATAAAGACGATCATAATTGACGAACTTTTCTGGTGAAGGACATAGCTCAAAATTGTTCTATTAGAATACCAATTATCATTAATCAGTACAATGAAATACAGCGAGTCCTCGAAAACATGAATACACGCGTTGTCTTGCAAAGCATATTGTTTTACATTGTCTTATCGGGGCCTATTATAGCTGACTATGCGGTATGGGCTTTGCTCATGGTTAATGACCTATAGTTGTGTAATGTTTGTGTCATTTTGCTCTTTTGTGGATAGTTGTCTCATTGGAAATCATACCACATCTTCCTTTATATATGTTTATTCTTGACAGTTTATCAAAGTACCGGAAAACCGGAAGTAGGTGTCTGACAGATCGGAAAAGCGCACACATGATACAACTCATCAGGATAAAGCTAATGACCAAAAAGTCATTATGTTCATTAGTTTTGAAGAAATGCGTGACGAAAATTTATGAGTTGAAATATTAAAAGTATTGACAGACATTATAAATATGGCAATTACCAACAGTTTTGATTACCATTCGCCTCCTCTGGAAACTCCCTTAAGCTGGTTTACTGTATTACTTTATTATACGTGTGTTCTAAACCTCCGTGTGTTCGATCCGCATTTGCAAATAACTTTGTTTTAAAGATTTTGACTATATGAAAAGTTCGAATTTTTCTCTGTTCTTAATATGGTATATGATGTTTAGCACTTTTGAATCGTTTTGCTCTATTTCAGCTCACATGTGAAGATCAATAAATCAAGAATTTATATTATGACGCCTCTAGGGAATGTTGGTTTAGTGTGCAATCACATAAAAAATATTTAATTAATATTTAGAATAAATGAGTTATGCTAGCCTAGTAACTACTCATTTATTGTGTTTAATTAATTGACCTTTTTAAAGACTTGAAAACAATTATCATATAATTACAAAACAGTCTTAAATATTATAACAATTTTAATTTCTTGAATACCGCACAGTGGCTCATCCATGCTGAAATTTTTATAAAGGGGGATTGTCACATGGTCCATATCACTGTTGATATAGTTCCGCCTCAAGGAACTGTGTTCTATCATCCCGGCATCCTAACGCTGATATCGTTTCGCCGCAAGGTACTAGTAATGTACCCTATCATCCAGGCATTCTAATGCGGGTACTGTATCGCCTGAAGGTACTGTACCCTATCATCCAGGCATTCTAATGCTGATATCGTTTCTCCTCTAGGTACTGTACACTATCATCCCGGATTCCTAACGCTGATATCGTTTGACTTCAAGGTACTGTACTCTATCATCCAGGCATTCTGATGCTGATATCGTTGTCTCAAGGCAATTTATCATTATCTCGGCATCATAACGCTGATATCGTTTCGCCTCAAGGTACTGTACGCTATCATCCAGGCATTCTAATGCTGACATCGTTTCGCCTCAAGGCAATTTACCATCATCTCGACAACCTAACGCTGATTTCGTTCCGTCTCAAGATACTGTACCCTATCATCCTGGAATCTTAACGCTGATATCGTTTCGCCTCAAAGAACTGTACCCTATCATCAGCATTCTAATGCTGATATCGTTATGCCTCAATGTACTGTACCTTATCATCCAGGCATCCTAACGCTGGTATCGTTTAGCCTCAAGGTACTGTACCCTATCATCCAGGCATCATAACGCTGGTACCGTTTCGCCTCAAGGTACTGATCTACCATCCCGGAATTCTAATGCTGATATTGTTTCGCCTCAAGGTACTGTACCCTATCATCCAGGCATTCTAACGCTGATATCGTTTCGCCTCAAGGTACTGTGTCCTATCATCCAGGCATCCTACGCTGATATCGTTTCGCCTCAAGGTACTGTACCCTATCACCAAGGCATTCAAACGCAAATATCGTTTCGCCTCAAGGTACTGTACCTTTTCATCCAGGAATCCTAACGCTGATATCGTTTCGCCTCTTGGTACTGTACCCTATCATCCAGGAATCCTAACGCTGATATCGTTTCGCCTCATTTTACTGTACCCTATCATCCATGCTTTCTTATGCTGATATCGTTTTGCTTCAAGGTACTATAACCTATCATCCCCTAATCCTAATGCTGATATCGTTTCGCCTCAAGGTACTGTACCCTATCATGCAGGCATTCTAACGCTGATATTGTTTCGACTCGAGGTACTTATGTAACAGTTTATTTTTTCCTCTGTGATATTTTATCCTGAGGATAATTTGTCCCGGTAGTTTTTTTCCAGGCATGGTATTTCACAGGTTGATTTTTTCCAGAGGAGTGAAAATCTATCTGTGTTATGCGGATAGTATGTACCGGTATATATTTGCCGTATTATATTTCACAGAACCGTGTGAAATAGAGTCCCATTAACTACTATGTAAGTTGCTCACAATCAATATATACCCGACTATAATTATAAAATGTTTCACAAAGGTAGACCAAATTTGCATAATTTATGAAAGGGAGGTAATTATGTGCAATTTATATTTTAAAGATATTAATATATTTCTGAATTTACTTTATAGTGAAATTTTCCCTTGAATCTTATTTTTTATATATTCATTTATATAAAAAGATGACTTACAACTTGATTTAATAAGACAGATAACATTTAACAGGTTAAAACTGTCCAGCTGTTAAACATGCTTTTATATCAATATATTGTTATATATGCTATGATTTATCTGATTTCCATATAATCAACAACTACATCTCTATTTATATAGTTAAACATATCATCATAATCAAATTCTTTTAATACTGTTAACAGTAGTAATGCAACTATATTTCTACCTTACTTTTAAAGTTATATGTGTACTGAGATCTTTGAAATTACTTCTGGTTTTCTTCCTTTTGTTTCATAATAATTTTCTTTTTAAAAGGTCGATATTGTCTTGAATATTTTTGGAAATTTTGACAAGGATATTTAGTGAAATTATTTTCCATTATAATTTTTTTTTTTATCAATTTCGCTTTATTTCAAATACACTTCATAGTATTTTTTAAGGGATAAGTTTTTTTCTAATAACTATTCAATAAGTTAACTACGCAGATAGAATTTCACGGCAAAGGAAAAAATATCCCAGGGAAATATTTTCCTCCGGATAAAAAAATAACAACAACTACTGTGACATTTTTACCTCCGGATCAAATTTCACCCGGATATAATTTTGCTTTACACTATTCCCTATACCCTATCATCACATCATTTCCGATACTTTTATAAATGACTAAATTTGAGAGATAAATCATTCAGGTTACTAGTTTTAATCATGAAATAGATATCAAAGGTACCAGAATTAATCATGAACATTTTTGAAATTGATATATGTGATATTTTTAAACTAAAAACTAATGTAACGTTTCTTTTTTTTTGCCCAATATATATCATTAACTACTTATATACTATTACGCATAAAATTGTTATTTATTGGTTGAATTTGTATGCATGCAAACTACAAACCGGTAAGTCTGAAACAGACAGCTAAATTAAAACACACGAGATGAAATTTCGAAGTAAACTGAGATAAACTGGAATTACGAAACCTATTCTTATTACGTCACATATACCCGTCGAAAAGTTTTCTTGGTTTCAACAAATACGGATTTAATAAAAATGTCAAATAAAAATAATTAAACCATCATAAATAGTTCAAACGATCCGATTGCATCCTGTATTGAATAACAAAAAAAAACATGCTTTGAAACTTGTCTTTGCCTTTGGCTTTGCTTCTAAATGCGACCTATGGCTTGGACCCTGAATGAAGTGGCCACGGATTTAGTCGAACATTCAAACAGTCTTAATAAATCTTTATTTCACTATGTTTCGAATGTTATGCTTATAAGTAAACCCTGTCACAACTATACTATTGGAGGAACTTTTTAATAACTTCATTTTGCAATCATTGCATTAGAACATTGTCATTGAACGGATCCGTTGACATTGAGAGCAGTGTTATGGTGAAGTCCTCATTTTATTTCTTTTTTTTCCTGCAATTATTTCTCAATTTTCTCTATTCTTTAAATTTGAGCACCCCATTAGTAATTTCTAGTTATTAATTTATTTGTTTATGTTTTTAATTAGTTTTCCTCTTTTATTTCTTTTTTTTTTAACTATTTTTCTTTATTCTGTCAACCCCATCCCATACCATCATGTAGTATAAAAAGCACTAAAAGGAAATTTGTCCCCAATACTTAATCATAGCTACAAGTCATATATATGTTGATGCCTCAGTCAAAGTTTAGTCTTACATAACACTTTGTAATGTCTGTTACAAAGTCCAGCCTTAAAAGCACTTTGATGTCTAGTACAAAGTCCAGAATTCAAAATTTTCTGTTTCTATTGTAACGTACTATTCACTGCTTATTTGAACTTAATATTCATCGTAATTGTACTAAATATCTGGAATGTAGTCCATATGTTCAATATATCACGTACAAATATTCCATTTAAATTTTCACTGTTTTTTTACTTACGCGACAGAAATATATATTTTCAATAAGACGCTCTCATGGTAAGATTAGACCTCTTTAAGATGTCTGACACTATTCTTTTCGGACTTGGTTACATATATGTATGTTTTATATAATTTGTGTTTCTTGTGTTTTTGTAAATATGTTATGGCTTTGTATCAATCTGATTAACTCATGCTTTTCCACTATTTTTTTTTTAATCTTCGTTTTATTATTGTATTATGGCACCACTGTCCATAGTTAGGACTAGGGTTTGGTACCAGCCAAAATGGTTATCTCCGACGCATGTACCAGTCAAGAGCCTGTTGTTCATTGGTTGTCCCGTGTTGCTGTATGCCATATTTGTTAATTCTAAAAATATCTTGAAGATTTGTGTCTAAGGGAAGTGAAAGAAATAATTCGTTTGAATAAAAAAATTGGTAGAAATTAATTAATAAGTTTAATATGTAATACTATGTTATCGTTATATTTTTTATGATTAGAAAACATAAACCGCACACCTATAAGTTAAGTATGTATATCATTAGGTGATATTGCAGATTTTTATCGCTTTAATATAAAATGACGTTTTAAAATATGGTGTCGCATCCATTTTCGTGTGTTCAAAGACACGCTGGCATTATCAGAAGGAAAGAACAGATGTACTTCAGTTCAGAAGTTACAAACAAGTCTTATGTTTTAAACTTTGAAACAAAGACATATTGATACAGGCTTGAAAAAAAACCTGAATACATCACGAACAAAAATACCATGATTGCAATTTCATTATGTGAGTAAAGATCATGATTTAATCGTATTAAATCGTATGAACTAAATTTCACATCGCAAACAAAAACACCATTGCAATTTTATGATGTGGGGAAATATCTTCATAATTTTTATTTTTGATCTAACTGTTCTTAAGATATTATTAAACAGTTTTAATCGGATTGAAGTGCACACACTTTGCTTACAATGTACGTTTTTGGCGTTGACAAAACACATTCTACTTTATGTTCCGGTAATTATTACATCAGCAAATGTCATTTCAGCCTTCAGATTTGTATATGTGCTTATAATAACGACAAACCAGGTCAAAGGGCGGCAGACGATATTTCTTTCTGATTTACAGTTTTAATCAATTTAGTGTACAGTTCTAAAATAGTTATATGTTAATTTGGTGCAGAAAAAAGCAGAACATTTTTCTTTTTCACATCTCTGCGAAATAAACAAGTCTTATGACTAAATAAAACATTTGGATTTCGTAAGATTTTCCCATGATTACCTGCAAATATATACCAACAGAAAAAAAATCTGATTTATTCATTCAGTAACTCAGTGCATGTTGATTTACATAGAAGCTAAATAATAGCGTTCTTTACAAATTTGAAAACAGAACACATGCAACTGATATGATAACGACTATTTTGAGGACTACTTTTTCTTGATTGTTGATTTTAAGAAGGTTTAGATGGGGTTTACATAATTGCGGATAAGGGGCAAATTATTTATTATAAATGACAAAAAATAAAGATAAAAGAAAAATAGGACACACAAATACAGAGTTGAGAAAAATGGTGGACTGAATGTAAAAAATAGAGAATAATTGACAAAAGATATAAAGAATACAAAAATATAATCTAGAAAATTAAAAACACAAAAAAGAAGGACCCATTATGAACCTCTTTAAAGAACGTAAGCATTTCCGTATTACTATTTACAGTTACTGTGCTAGTTTCCTTGTGCCATGACATATCATTCAAGTACAAGTAGTCCATAAATCTGTTATCTTCTATTCCCAATAGGGTATTTTTTCTACTATTATTTTCATTTGCACAAGTGAAGTGTTAAATAAGTTTTAAAATGACAAATTACTTGAAATGGATTTAATTTGAAACGGCAATTACAAACTTAACAAAGTGATAAATATATAAAAATTGCCAACCGAATTTTTCGCTTTCTGGTTCTAAACTCAAGCATGTAGCGATTTGCTTTTATCATTGTCAACAACACAATTTTATGTAGAAAATAACCAATGGCAGAAATTTTCATAAGTGAGGGCCCACTAATTGCCTAAGAGGATGTCTTCTCCATTCATGCTTTAATGACTCCCTAGATAATAACAGTGGTACCCCCAATCATGAATTCGCCGCTGATAAGATTGTGAGTCAATAGAACGCTATGTACTACTCACACTTATCACATTTCCATGTTCAGTGAACCACAAAATCTAGGTTAAAACCATAATGTGATATAGATTATTTTATATTGAACAAGTTTCATCATGATGTAACCACAAATTGCCGGAACCATAACTTTTTGACGGTCGAACGGAGGAAGGTATCCACAGACATGTCAGCACGTCAGAACAACAGACACGGGTAATTTCTTGTATTTGCTTTCAGATAATGATTTTAGAAAAATAGTAAGGGGGTCTACTTTGGGGGTTCAGATCCCGGATCCCGCTTACTGTTTAGTCAGGTTCCCTAATCCCGCTTACACTATGTACGTAAGCAATTCTCGATTTTTTGTAATTTCCCGTGTCCCGCTAGACTTCATTTCCCGTTTTCACGGCACAATAATTTGACTTTCACGTGTCACGCTTACAAAAAATCGGCAATCCTGCGTCACGCTTAGACCCCAATGAGACCGACTAGTAATATTCGGTTTTGAATGTTGGATTTAAATGTTACACAGAATGAAAATTGATATATGTCAGACTTAATATGGTTCATTTAAATGTAATAGAAATGTGAATAAACTATGATAAAAGTAAAAGAATGATCAAAGCCCATTCATCTAGATGAATTTGCGTATTTGTAAGGGAAGTATGTAGCTTAGTTTAATGGTATAAATATGGATGTAACAAAATTGTGTGGATATAATGCATTGATTATTATAGAAACTTATTTAAATTCAAATGTATTGGAAGGAAAGGGGAGAGAAACATGGATCCTAGTTTCTAAAAGTGCTTACTTTTCTGAAGATGCATTAGACTATTAGTTGTTGGGTAACACCTTTGCGGATACAATTCATTGTTTTTGGTGGTTTCAGGTTGCAGAGACTTCAGTTATCTATACGATATTTTGTGGACGATTAATTGTGGTTTTTTTTTGTGTCCTGAGTATAGTGTCGACCATTTGTAGTTTTGTGGATTGATGTTCGGTCTTCAGTTATATTAAAAAGTAAAATCACAAAAATACTGAACTTAGAGGAAAATCAATTCGGAAAGTCCATAATCACATGGCAAAATCAAATAACAAAACGGATCAAATTCCTGACTTGGTACAGGCATTTTCAAATGTAGAAAATGGTGGATTCAACCTGATTCTATAGCGCTAACCCTCTCACTTTAAAGACAGTTTCATCAAATTCCGTTATATTTACATTTTGCGTTAAATATACAGACACAATAAATAAAATAATCAAAATATGGGTACATCAGTCATCATCGTATAACAATTACAAAAGGAACAATTTAACAGAACACATAAACATCTACTATCTACAACACATTGATTGATTTGAGTGTCTGACGTCAGAATATTTTGTATACGTCACATACATTTGTCGTTCAATGTGCATACAAACAATTTAAAAATTTACATAGGCAATGTTAGCATACAGGGTTAAAAATCAAAAGTATGTAAGAATAAGTTTCAGAAATAGAACGAGATATAAATTAGTCCAAAAGTTATATATAAAATTTATAAGAATCCAAAAAAAGTTAATTCCACTACGCGATTGAATGATTTTGACGTTTGTGGTTCAACGTACATAGTAATTCATAATAGAAATATATCATAATGACATATAATAGAACAATATCATACTGACGGGATCTTTTAAAGTAAAGAGTCACGTTATAAGAACAAGAGAAATACAAAAAGTCGCTTATACAAAACAAACCTCCAAAAAATGAAAGTCAATACAAACACATTGATGAGATGTATAAGTACCGAGCCACGTCAAACGGATATCACATAAAACCATTCAACAGTAAAAGTAACATCAACAATAGAACAAAGACAAATGAAAGAGCAATAAAACACGTTGTTCAGATGATTAACAAAATCAGTACGCAGAATCTATACATCAAGACCATCGTGTATTATTTGAGAAGTTGATACGGAATATTTATCAACAAGGTCTTTGTACTTTCCGATGAACTTTTTTAGAAAAAAGGACGAGACGTTCTTTGACATACCCCTGGTTCATCAACTTTCTAGACACTGATGGTGTTTTACAAGTTCTGAGTAGGAGCTGCAAGCTCTTGAATATCGAATAAGTTGGGAAATATATATCCCATATGCATATTGCTACTAAGGTGGGGGAAATTTATAATTTCAAAAATTGTTTGTCATTTTTATATTATTTCTATCGCCATGTTTCAGTATCTCCTTCGTTGTGTTATATATGTATTGATTAATCTCCTGCCGTCTTATCATTTTTTAATTGTGCAATCTTTTCTAATTTGCTTGTCCTGTTCAAATATTTATCATTATTGATATTTTCAAACTCACGTCAATTCATGCCTTTGTATCGATAAAAGATAAAAAGACATGTTTAAAGATTAATCACTTCAGATCATAAAGTTAATATGTTTATAAAATCTAAACTTGACAGATTTGTATACCTCTCTATCAAAGACTATGTTTCCTTTTAGTTTCTTTTAAATTATTTTTTTTAATAGTTTTTCTTATAATTTCTGTTGATCAATATATATATACTGATTAAAAAATTCTATCAATGATTTTTCAATACTTGTTGAATCTTGATTCATTTATCGTTAACTTATGTAATTGAAAACCTGCTCAATTAATTCAGTGAACCCAACAGCATAAAAATATGAAAAAAAAGTAAAATATTTGCTTTGATGTAGTATATCATAATGATATAGGCGGATTGTCACAACACCTTTAACGATTTCAGTTTCTATACAGCCGGGTACTTGTATGTCTTTTATCTACTCTATTCACTGAGTTTAAATATACCATTAAAAGTTTATTATTTGATTGTATATCAACTTGACTATTTTGTATTCCCGTTGTCAATGAATGTAAATAGTTTTAGTTTGATTGCTACTTCTAATACTTTGTAACGGATATTATCTGTCAAAGCATTACGAATGCGGGGAAAATACACATACAGTTTCCCCTGCGAAATGAGTGCAGACGACGGTACAAACGCACGAAGATCTACAGGATTACCTTACGGAAAAAGAACGATGTTCAAATGCATGGAATTGCATGGAATTGCATGGAATTGCAAGCCACCAGGAATAAATACATATACGTAGAAAATGACCCTATTTGAGGATACCAATTTCAGTATGCTCAACGCATAAAAAGTAGGTAAAACCCAAAATAAAATTGAGAATGGAAATGGGGAATGTGTCAAAGAGACAACAACCCGACCAAATAAAAAAAAAACAACAGCAGAAGGTCACCAACAAGTCTTCAATGTAGCGAGAAATTCCCACACCCGGAAGCGTCCTTCAGCTGGCCACTAAACAAATATATACTAGTTCAATGATAATGAACGCCATACTTATTTCCAAATTGTACCAAAAGACCACTTTCAACTTCGTTGTATTTCCGTCAGTGAAAAACACTCGTTCGCTTATGAACATCGTCACTTCATTCCCAGAGCGAATTTTTGAAAAAAAAATATGATTACATATTGAAATTGAATTCTAAGACTTTTGATTAATAACCAGCACTGCTGTCATTAGGAAATCGTCATGAAGTATTCATGGAACAAACATTATTTCAAATTTATCCTGCTAAATGAAAATCACAAAGACGTTTGATGAATTTTAAAATTGTAGAATTTCAGGCGGTTCCATCTATTTGTTAATGACGTCATAAAGACGATCATCTGACGAACTTTTCTGGCGAAGGACATAACTCTATATTGGTCTATTAAAATACCAGTTATCATTATTTATTACAATAAAATATTATACACTAAGCTATCGAAAACAAGAATACACGCGTTGTCGTGCAAAGCATATTTTTATTGTTGACAGTATATCAGAATACCGGAAAACCGGAAGTATGTATCTGACCTATCGGAAAAGCGCACACATGATACAACTCATCAGAATCAAGCTAATGACCAAAAAGTCATTAAGTTCAGTAGTTTTGAAGAAGTGCGTGACGAAAATGTTTACGTTAACATATTGAAATATCAGAAGTATTGACACTCTAAGTACGTCAAAAGTATTGACAAACTCCAAGTACGTCAAATAGCAATTCGCCTTCTCTTGAAACATCTTTAAGACGTTTTACTGTAAAACAAATATTGATAATGTGTGTAAGCACTATTTCGTTCTAAATGTGTAAGGTTGTTCTAAACTTGAATGTATTGGGTCAGCATGTGTAAATTAATTATTTTGAATAAAAGATGTTTACTCTTAATATTCAGGCCTGATCGGTATGTCTATTTTACTCTGTTCTAAATATTGTATATTATGTCTTATTTTAGCACTTTCGTATCTTTTGGCTTTAATTCAGTTAACATGTGAAAATAAAAAAAATCAAGAATCTTTAGAAAAACATCCATCATGGAATTTTGGCTTTGTGTGCAAGTACAATGCCATACAATTTATCAATGAATATCTAGAATTAACAGGTTGTGCTAGCCGAGTAACTGCTGACTTTATTGATTAAAATACGATGAATTCTAAAAGTCATCATAACAATCTTGGGACTGAATATTTGCTTATTTCGTAATTTGTTGAACTGATGGCTAAAATTAATTTCAATGCCATTGAAACAGAATAAGTCATTTGTTTTGTTGAGACGATGATGTATAAATAAGATTTTTATTTCAAACCTAAGACAGGTATAATGCTATTGTTTGTTGTGATTTCTTTTTTCAAAATCCCCAGCAATCCAGGAGGCAAAACGTTTCACAAAAGACCACATCCACCGACTTTTCACATAATACACTTTGACGCCAATTTAAATTGCAAAACAATCAACGAATATTTGTGTTTGATTATTTTATCTAGAAATATAAGACCTAGTACAGATTAGTACATAATGTTTTGATTTTGAAATTATAACGATATATAGTACTGATCAATTTCAAATGTCTCTTTTGAATCCAAACAATCGAGATATTTTATCAAACCCTTGAAAATCGCAACGAGTACATAACATGGAACAACACTTCGATTGTCCTTCTTCCTCATAGGTTTCCAAATCATCTATGAGATGAGATTTTTTGGTCGTTTTTATCGAACTTTTGACTTTCCACTTATCTTTTGTACTTACAATGTATATCATTAACTATTTACCGTCTAAAACAGCCACCTTACTTAAAACATACGAGTTGACAATTCGGGGGTTAACTTAGATAATCTTGAATCCGTTTTTTATTACGTCACATATATACCCGTCGGAAAGTTTTTCCTGGTTTTAAAAAATACGGATTTAATAAAACTGTCAAAGAAACCTATTTAAACCATCATAAATATTTCAAACGATCCAAATACATCCTTTATTGAATAATTCGTAAACAACAAAAAGAACTTGCTTTGAAACTTGTCGTTTCCTTTGCTTATGTGACCTATAACCTGGACCATAAATGACGTGAACAGCAAGGTAAGACTTATACCCCTTTTTATCCAGTAATGTACCGTTAAGTATCAGTATGAAGTACTCAACATGTCTTAATAAACCTGAATTTCACTCGCACTTTCAAATTTAAGGCAAACTAGAAAACTCTGTAAGAACTATACTACAATGTATTAAACAAAATTAACTAGTGAGGGAATTCTTCCCTTTGCCATCACTGCAGTAGAAACATCTCATTAAAGGTATTATTATCGAGTGAAATTCGACTGTCTGTGATGTCATTTTTATATTCTTTAATTGTTTGTAAAAATTTAAAAAAAAAATATATTGTCTTTTAATTTAAGCATTCTATTATAAAATTTGATTTTTTGAATTTGTTTGTCTATGGTTTCAATAAGTTGTCCTCCTTTATTATCTATCTTTGTAATTCTTTATTTTGTAAACCTAATCCAAGACCATCATTTACTAGTAGTAGTATAAAACGCACTAAATGGAAATTTGTTCCCAATACTCAATTATAGCTTTCATGTCTGGTGCAAAGTCCTGCCTTACAAAGCACTTTGAAGTCTGGTACAAAGTCCAGTCTTACAAAATTTTCTGTTTCTATTGTAACGAATATACACTGCCTATTTGCACTAAACATTCATCTTAACGTTGTACTAAATATCAGGAATGTAAAGCATAGTAATTTGTGTTCGTATATGATATATTTCATGTTTACATATTCCAATTAAAGTTCAATATATTTATTAAAGAGCGACAAACATATTTGTTTTTGACTATTCGTTCTAATGGTACCATTAAACTGTTTTCGATTGTTTGAAACTACATTTCTCGGACTTGGTAAAGATATTTTCAAATTTGTTTATCTTCTGTTATTTGTGTATTTTGTGGGTTTTTTTAAATAAGTTATGGCTTTGTATTGGTCTAATGAGTTCAGGCCTTTTCCACTATTTTATAATATTCGTTTTATTATTGTACTGTTACAACACTGTCCATGGTTAGGACGAGAATTTGGTGCCAGCAAACATATTTATCCCCGACTCATTCTGCTTATGCCTTTTCCAATCAATAGCCTGTTGCTCATTGGTTGTCGCTTGTTGCTGTATGCCGTATAATTCTAAACATATCTTGAAAATTTATTCGTGTTAATGCAAAATTATTAAAAATCAACAATTAAGTCTACATTTTAAATTATCTTAAAGTGGTATGGGGGTCTAAAATAAGAATGATATAACTTGGTCATACTTTTCCAAAACGTAGTATCTATTGATGTCTGTTGAAAAATATAATTTAAATAATAGGGCACTGCGCATTTTCTCAAGCTATAGGACTTGAGAAAATGACACATTTGGCATGGATTATACAGGAAAAAACACCATTTTGTGATTAGAGACTAAACAACATAAATAATTGTTTATAACTTAAGGAAAAGATAGCTTTCAGACAACGCTTTAAGAATATCAAAAGAAAAGAAGGGTCACCGTAATTTTTTTCCGGCTAAAATACAAAATAGGAAAATTCCATGTAGAATCCTTCAAAAAATGCACTGTTTTAGAGTTACCATCCTATTAGAATGTCAGTTTAGAAATAAATAAAAACAACCAAATATAATAATTATTTGCCAATATATTAATATTTATAAGTTATATTCTTAAAAATTATTTCTTGTAAATAAAAATTCACATTAAATATCTGCATTCCTGCATCAAATTTTGCTAACTTAATTGAAAATCTGAACCTTTGATTCTCTGTTTTTTTACAATCCAAGATGGAGGAAGACACCCATACCACCTTAATATGTATATTATCGTTATTTTTTTTTTAAATTCAAGTCAACAGAACAAATAAACCGCATAACTATATATAGATTAGTCAAGTATGAAAATCATTAGATGATATGGCAGATTTTTATCGCTTTTAATATAAAAGCTTTCAAAAGAATTAAATTTCTATACGGATGTTTGCTAAACATGGCAAATATATTCTACTTAGTATCAGTCTGGCGTGCATACATACAGAAGCATGTATGCATCAAAGAAGACTGGCAAATGTTTCTGTAATTCTTCAGACGTTAAATATGAAGTCGAATCAATTCGTGTCAATTTTCGTATGATCAAAGACACGCTGGCATTATCAGAAGAAAATAACAAACATCTAAAATTTCAAGCAAGTCTCATTTTTTAACTTAGAAGAAAGATATATTGACAAAGGCTTGAAAAACAACTTTAAACATAGCGATACAACAAATACCATGATTGCGATTTCATTATATGTAAGTAAATATCACAATTACTCGTATTGAATCGTACGAACTTTACACATCGCGAACAAAAAAAAACATTGCAATTTCATTAATTGACGAAAGATCTTCATCAATTGTAATTTTGATTATAAATAAGTTTTAAAGGTAATTTTAAACTATTGTATTGAAGTGCATACCCTATGATTACGCTTTGTTTGCAATGTACATTTATGGCATTGACAACACACCGTTCTATTTTATGTCCAAATAATTATCACATCAGCAAATGAAATCTAAGCCTAGAGATTTTTACATGTGTTCATAATGACAAATCAGGCGAAAGGTCAAACGAAATGTATAGCCATTTAAATACATGTCTATTACTATGATAATTTTATATGTGCGTGGCACGAAAAAAATCCTACAATATCTTACATATTTTTTTATGTACACATGTCTGCACAATAGACAAGTCTTATGAATAACTAAAACATGTGAACTTGTTAGATTTCCCAATAATTACGTGTAAATGATTTACCAACAGAAAACCCTGATTCATTCATTCAGTCACGCAATACCTGTAATTTATTAAGAAGATGCTAGTGTCCTTTACAAATTTAAAAACAGAACACTTGCATCTGATATGATAACAACTATTTGAAGGGCTATTTTTTCTTGTTTGCTGATTTGAAGAGGGTTTGTTTGGGCTTTACATAATTGCGAATGATGGGCAAAATATTTATAATAATTGGCAAAATGTTTATAATAATTGGCAAAATGTCTATAATAATTGGCAAAATATTTATAATAATTGGCAAAATATTTATAATAATTGGCAGTAATTGGCAAAATGTTTATAATAATTGGCAAAACAAAAGAATCGAAACATATAGGGCAAAAAAAGAGAGTATGACATACAGAATAGAGAATAACAGGATACTGAATGTAAAGAATACAGAAATATGATCTAGAACAATTAAACAGCACAGACGAGAAAGACCCCCATACCGACCCATTCTGACCCTCTTAAAAGTAAGTATGCATTTCCTTATTACTATGCACAGTACACGTTTGCTTATGCCATTCCATATTTTTCAAGTGTAAGGAGTCCATAAATATGTTATCATCTATTCTCATATGAGTTTTTCCTTCTATTATTTATATGAATAAGTGAAGTGTTAAATTAGTTTTAATAATTACGAGAACTTTAGAAATACGGTGCATCATAATCCTATGAAGTGCACAGTGGCTGGCTTTATTAAATATGTATCATATTTGTATTATTATGTTATATCATATTGCACTTTAATAATACAATATGTATAAAAATAACTTGAAATATATCTCATTTGAAAATCTTTAATGCATTAACAAATTTTTTTATTTTTTTTCAAATCGATGTATGCGAGACTTGATAATGTTTAATTAATTAATGTCATAAAAATTAGAATAAACTATAATAAAGGTAAAAGAACGATCAAAGCCCATTTATCTCTAGACGAATTGGCTTATGTGTGTAAGGGAAGTATGCAGCTTAGTTTAATGGTATAAATATCGATGGAACACGTTTGTTTGGATGAAATACCATTATAGAAAATTATTATTTAAATTCAAATGTATTTGAAGTAAAGGGGGTATGTATTTCTTTACTTAAGCAGCTTGATTTTCTGAAGATTCATTAGACTTTCAATTGTTAGGTAAAACCTTTGCGGATACACAAGGCGCATTATAAAGCAATTTTGTTCTGGTGGCTTCGTGTTACAGTCCTCAGATATATATACAGTGTTTTGTGGACTGTTAGGTTTTTTGTAGCCTGGGTATATAGTCGACCATTTGAAGTCCTATAACTTTGTGGATTGATGTTCGATTTTCAGCTTCGTTAACATTAAAAAAGTATTTTGTTTGTCATTTTCATTTTTTACGCCATTTTTCAGTTTCTCCTTCATTGTGGTATGGACTAGTTATCGATTAACATCATGCCATCTTATCATTTTTTAATTGTGCAATCTTTTCTAATTTGCTTGTCCTGTTCAAATATTTATCATTATTGATATTTTCAAACTTACGTCAATTCATGCCTTTGTATTGATAAAAGATAAAAAGACATATTTAAAGATCAATCACTTCGGATCATCAAGTTAATATATACTATTTATAAAATCCTAACTCGAGAGATTTGTATAACTTGCTATCAAAGACTACGACTTTGATATGTTTCCTTTTAGTTTCTTTTAAATCATTCTTAAGAATTCTTTCTCTTCTTATTTCTGTTGATCAATACATTATAGATTAAAAAGTTCTATCAATATATCAATACTATTTTTAGTCTTGATTCATGCATCGTTAATATATGTATTTGAAAACCTGCTAAATTAATACAGTGAATCCAAAAGCATAAAAATATATAAAAAAAACCGGTAAAGATTTGATTTGGTGAAGTATATATATCATGAATGATGAAGGCGGATTGTCACAACACCTTTAACAATTTCAGTTTCTATACAGCCGGGTACTTGAGTAACTTTAATCCACTCAGTTTACTGAGTTTAAATATACCTCTGATCAAATATCAGCTTGACTATTTTGTATTCCTGTTGTCAATAAATGTATAAAAATTAAGTTTGATTGCAACTTCTGGTATTATGTAACGGGATATCTGTCAAAGAATTGAGAAGGCGGGAAAACCCTATAAACGCTTACCCTGCGAAAGGAGCAGCAAACAACAGTAATAACGCATGATCTTACAAAACACCAGCGATAGATATATGTACGTAACTACCGGGTTTTTTATAACACGAGCAACACGACGGGATGCCAGCAGGATCTATTTATCATTCAGAAGCATCTGAGAGCGTTCGTGTTGCTTAGTCTTACGTTTTCTATTTTGTGCCTTGTATACTATGAATTATCTGTTTGACATTTTTTTTAAGCTATGCCGTTTACAGTTTATTATCGATCTATGGGTTTGACTGTCCCTATGGTATATTTTGCCCCTCTTTTAAATGAACCTATTCATATGATACAAAATTCAGTATGCTAAACACATTATAAAGTAGTTAAAAATCCTTTGAATTACCAGGAATCTTTATTATTAATACGAATTCAACGAATCGTCAACAGCAAGAATACACTGTTCATTCGTGACGGTAAATCAAAGTATCGGCAAAACCGGAAGTAGGTGTCTGGCAGATCGGAAAACCGCACACATGATACGTCTCATCAATATCAAGCTAATGATCAAAAAGTCAGTATGCTCAGTAGTATTGAAGAAATGAGTGACGAACATTTATAATCAATTGAAATATTTAAAGTATTGACAGACATTATAAGTATGTCAATTACTGATGGTTTTGATAATTCGAATACTATAAAAACAAAAGTTTAAAATCGTTTCCTGTGATCTTTAAGACGGTTTACTGTGTTTGGTTTTGTTGAAACGGTTTGGATAAATGATCAATTATAGTAACGTGTATGGTTTGGTTGGGTTGTTCCAAACTGCAGTGTGTTTATCCGGAAATGCAAAATCAAAATACTTTTTTATGCCGGTCTGATCTGCGAGTAGTACGTCGGTAACACTTTCGATTTTTTTTCAAATTTCAGATCACATTAAGGGACCAATAAATGAAAAATTTATAGAAAGCTGTCCATATAGATAGTAATTTTGGTTTTGGGTTGAAGTACAAATTAAATTATCTAATGGATATTTAAAATATTAAGTAAGTTATGAGTGTAACTGATGGCCTAGATTGCTCACTTATTATTCAGTATAGATTAAAAAGTTTTATCAATATTTCAATACTTGTTGAATTTTGAGTCTTGATTCATGCACCGTTAACAGATATAAATAAGGCACCTTATCCATTAAATAAGTGAACTTAAAAGCATAAAACTATAGATACGGTACAAAATCAATTGCTTGTTGTGGTATATATGATGATGAAGGCGGATTGTCAAAGCACCTTTAATGATTTTATTTTCTATACAGCCGGGTACTTGAATGACTTAAGTCATAGCCACATAATTCACTGAGTTTAGATATACCATAACAAGTTTATTATTTAATCAAGTATCAGCTTGACTATCGTGTATTCCCGTTGCCAATGAATGTTTAAAGGTTTAGATTAATTGCCACTTGTGCTACTATGTAACGGAATATCTGTCAAAGAATTAAGAAGGCGGGAAAACACACATACATTTTTCCCTACAAAATGAACAGCAGACGACGGTTCTAACTCATGTTCTTACACACCAGCAGCGATAAATCATACATGTACGTAGAAAGTGACTATATTTAAAAGATATTTCAGTATGCTTAACACATTAAAAAGTAGGTAAAACCCACAATACACCACTTTTGATTTCGTTGCACTTCCGTCGAAAGCTTTGGTTTAATTGAAAATCACTCGTGTGTTTTTGGGCACCGTCACTTCCTTCCCATATTGAGCGAGCGGTTGAAAAAATATAATTACATATTGCGAGAATTATTCGGCAAACTAATTCTAAGGCTTATGACTGATAATCGGCACTGCTGTCATTAGAAAATCGTCATGAAGTACCTTTGGAACAATACATTGGTTACAGTTTATCCTAATAAATGAAAATCACGAAACCGCTTGATGAATTATAAAATTGCAGAGCCACAGGCAGTCCCCATCTACGACGTAAATGACGTCATAAAAAGGATCATAATCGACGAACTTTTCTGGTGAAGGACATAACTCACAATCGTTCTATTAAAATCCCAGTTTTCATTATTCATTACTCTGAAATGCAACAAGTCGTCAACAATAAGAATACACCTTATCGCTATTTGTTCGACATTACTGGATATCACACAGGTTCCCGTAAAATGTTGACGTCACAATACAAATATATGACGCCACAATGGAAAAGTGATTGTTGTATGCGTCAAAAGGTCAGCCGGGATTAGCGATAAGGTGTATACTCGCGTTGTCGTGCAAAACAAAGTTTACATGTATATATATATGTTTTAGTAAAATGAAGCAGAGTATCGGGACTAAATGTTTGTTTATTGTGCAATTTGTTCAAATGATGATTAACATGAATTTCAAAATAAGTAATTTGCTGAGGTTAGACAATCTGTATAAATAAGATTTTTTATTTCAAACTTAAGAAAGGTATAATGTTATTGTTTGCTGTGAATTCCTTTTTTTCCAAATCTACCAGCAACCCAGAAGGTAAATCGGTCTCAAAAGACCACATCCTCCAATTAATCACATAATACACTTTGACTGCAATTTATATTGTACAAACAATAAATCTTTGTTTCGATTTCTATTCTTTTCTTCGGTTCTATCGTGAAAAGTAGTCCATAATGTTTCTATTTTGAAATAATCAAAATTTAAAAGACAATTTCAAATGTCTCTTTATAATAAAAACAAATCGCGATTTAAGAAAAAAATGGATTGTTTTTTTATCAGATCCTTGAAAACCTATCCGAAACCACAACGAATGCATCACAAGGAACAAGACTTTGATTGTCCTTCTTTCTCATTGGTTTTCCAATCATCTATGATGAGTTTTTATTTGTCATTTTTTATCGAAATTTGACTTAAGTTTACACTTATCTTACATTGTATATCATAAACTATTTATATATCTATACATAAACATAACAAATCAGGAAGTCTGAAACAGCCTCCCTGCTTTAAACATACACGTGACGAGTTGATAATTCGGCGAAAACTAGGCTAAACTGAAATAACGTAACCTTTTTTATTACATCACGTGTACTCGTCGAAAAGTTTTTCCTGGTTTCAACAAACACGGATTTAAACAAAACTGTCAAATAAAAATAATTAAACCATCATAAGTAGTTCAAACCATCTGAATTGATCCTTAATGAAATAATTCTTAAAAACAAACATTCTTCGAAACTTGTAGATGCCCTTGCTCAATAATGTGACCTATGGTCTGTACCTAGCTGCATGATTGACTTGACCACTTCTTAACAGTCGTAGTAAATCTGAATTCCACTTGATTTTTTTTAATGTTATGCTTACAAGTAAACCCTGCAAAAACTACACTATTAGAGATTTTTTTTAGTGAGAGCAGAGTGTATGTGATGTCTTTTTTTTTTGTATTCTTCAATTTTCATGCAATTTTTTCCAAAAATTCTCTATTTTCTCCCCTAATGATTGATTTCAATGTTGGTACTATGTTTTTGATTATTTTGCCTCTTTTATTATCATTTTTTTTTACTATTCATCTTTTTCTGTCAACCCCATCCCCGACCATCACACGTATAGTTTAACTCACTAAATGGATGTATAGTTTAACTCACTAAATGGAAGTGTGTCCCAAATACTCAATCATACATGTAGCTAGGTGTCAAATATTGCGATGCCTTGCACAAAGTCTAATCTAATAAAGAATGTTGATGCCTAAAGTGCAAAGTCCAGCCTTACAAAGCACTTTTTTTATGTCTGGTGCATAATCCTAGTACCTTTGATAACTATATGCATACTCATGATTTACAAAATTTTCTGTTTCTATTATCACGTACTATTAACTCCTTATTTGCACTTATGAACGTTCATTGTAACTATGCTGAATATAAGGAATGTACTAAAAAGAATAGAAGTATATATCAATATATTACGTTCCAATTAAAGTTCATCATATTCATTTTAGAGCGACACAAAAATTAATTTTTGAACAAGTCGTTCTCATGGAATGATTAAAGTTCTCTCGATTATCGGAACATTCATTTCTCGGTATTGGTCAAAATATTTTCAAATGTGTTCAATTTCTGTACTTTGTGTTTTTGTTCGATATTTGTTAGCTTTTTATCGATCTGATGAGTTCATCCTTTGTTCAACTAATTTTTAATATTCTGTATATAATTGTACTGTTAAGTCACTGTCCACGGGTAGGAAGCTGTCAATGTTTGGAGACATCTAACATGGTTAACTCCGTCACATTCTTTGTATGCCTATCCCAAGTCAGGAGCCTGTAGTTCATTGGTTTTTCCTTTGTCGTATTATTCTAAACAGGTCTTGAAAATTTGAGTCAGAAGGATATTTAAAGAAATAATTTAGTTTTAACACAAAACTGATCAAAATCAACAGTTAAGTCTACATTTGAAAGTCAAATGCATATCATTAGGTAAAATTGCAGATTTTTATCACTTTTGATATAAAATGCTGTCAAACGAATTAAATTCCAAAATGGATGTTTGCTCAACATGAAAAATATTATCTATCAGGCTTACGTGCAATCATGTACATACAGAGACATGTTTGCATCGAAGTAGATTGGCAAATATTCCTGAAACTGTTCATTATACATTATATATGATGTCGCATCCATTCGGGTCAATTTTCGTATGATCAAAGTCACACTGGCATTATCGTAAAGAAATTCGCGTCAATCGTCATATGATCAAAGACACTCTGGAATTATCAGAAAACAATTCGCATCAATTTGTGTATGATCTAAGACACGCTGCAATTATCAGAAAGAAATTCGCATCAATTTAAGTTTCGTATGATCACTAACACGGTGGCATTATCAAAAAAACATTCGCGTCAATTTTCGTATGATCAAAGACACGCTGGCATTATCAGAAAGAAATTCGAGTCAATGTTCGTATGATCAAAGACACGCTGGCATTATCAGAAAGAAATTCGAGTCAATGTTCGTATGATCAAAGACACGCTGGCATTATCAGAAAAAAATTTGCCTCAATTTTTCGTATGATCAAAGACACGCTGGCATTATCAGAAAGATATTCGTGTCAATTTTCGTATGATCAAAGACACTGGCATTATCAGAAAGAAATTCGCGTCAATGTTTGTATGATCAAAGACACGTTGGCATTATCAGAAAGGAATTCGGGTCAATTTTCGTCTGATCAAAGACACGCTGGCATTATCAGAAGGAAAGAACAGACGTTATTCAGTTCAGAAGTTACAAACAAGTCTTATGTTTTTAATATGAAACAAAGACATATAGATCCAGGCTTGCAAAAAAACTGAATACATCACGAACAAAAAACCTGTGGCAATTCGGTTATTTCTTCATTATTTGTATTTAGTTTTTACCATTTTCAAGGTTGAAATTTTAAGAATATTAATTGGATTTCACTGCAGATCCTGTGACCACACTTTGTGTACAAATTGACAAAAACTAGTTCTACTTTTCGTTCTGGTATTGATTACATCAGGAGTTAGTATTTTAGCCTTCATATTTTTACATATGTTTTTCAAAACGACAAATCAGAGTTGGTACGAGTATTCAGAAATGACCCCCCCCCCCCTTTTTCCCCTTTTCACCCACCTCTAAAAAATTTGAACCCGCAATCTTGATTGTATTAGTTATAAAATTTGTGCTTATAACATTTCGTTCTAGGTACAAGTATTTAATACATGTATGTATATCTGGAACTTAAAAACTACTCATGAAAACATGTTATTTTTTCATGTACACATGTCTGCAAAATAAACCAGTCTTATCAATAAATAAAACATGTGAATTCGTTAGATTTCCCAATAATTACCTACGTGATATACCAAAAAAAGAAAAAACTGATTTATTCATTCAGTCACGCAGTGCAACTGAATTTATATAGAAGAAGAAAATAGTGTTCTTTACAAATTTGAAAACAGAACACTTTCAACTGATATGATAAACACTATTTCAAGGACTATGTTTTCTTGTTTGTTCATTTGAAGAGGGTTTGAATGGGCTTTACATAATTGCGAATGATGGGCAAAATGTTCATAATAAATGGCAAAAAAATACAGAATAGAGAATAATGGGGTACTATATGTAAAGAATATAGATTTACGGACAGAATATATAAAGAATACAGAAATATGAACTAACAAATCAAAAACTCAGAAAAGAAGGACCCCATCCATACCCTATTTAAAGTACGCATTCATTTCCTTATTACTATAGTATTTACAGTACATGTTTGCTTATGTCATGATATATCTTTAAAGTACAACTAGTCCTTAAATATATTATCTTCTGTTCCCTATAGGCTTTTTCTACGATTACTTATATGCACAAGTGAAGTATTAAATTAGTTTTAATAATATAAACAACTTGATTTATATCTCATTTGAAAATGCATTTACAAATTAAGGAAATGATAAATATTTTTTGCTTGTTGGTTCTAAACTCAAACATGTGCGAATTTCTATAGTAAGAAACGAATCGATTTCTAAAGCTCTATTCTACCGGTAAATGATTTAATCAAGTAAGATCATTGTGCGTCTGTGTGGACTGAATAGTTCGTTGTATTTGTCTCTGCTTTGTTCTAAAGTCAAACCACGCGAGAGTTTCTCTTGTCACAAACTAATCAGTCTTCAATTAACATTGATTAGACGTGTAAATCTTCTGAATTAAGTATGGACAATTGAAAGTATTTCGATCTCACCTTTGAAATATTGATAATAAGAATGAATTCTTTATTTACAGAAGGCAACACAATCAATCCGCTCAAAATATTTTAGTTTTCTATGTATGATCTCGGTACTATTGACTACCTTTTGATTCTTCTCGTATATTTGCATGGTATGCAGTTGTATTTGGAGTTTGTTTTCGAGTATGCATATTTATTTGGTATCTTTAGTCTCTCATTTTCCTCTGAAATTACATATACTACAGTAATAAACAAAACTAACATTCAACTTGAAACAAGGGAATGAAAAAACACGAACGCTGTGAGGCACTTTTTGTAGCATGTATGCAACTACATGTATATTACATGAAAAAAAACGTGAACGTTTACTTACTATTATAATGGTTTTGCTATTAGCCGATTTATTATCATGACAATAAAATTTTGAACGTTTTGCTAAGTTAAACATTGGATATTTTATTTCGTACATTGGTACTCGTCTGTAAATCAGAGAGCACATTTTTTTTATTGTGTTTTTAAACAAAATTAAGAAATTAAAACATTTTGTGATTCAAATAGAATTATGCATGATGATTTGGGTTGGAATTGGAGATGCAGTAGGGCAAGGTGAGAAGTCCTTACTTTTTGTATTTTGGAATTTCATAGGCCATTTTTTTCTCATGTTTGTAATTTGTACTATTCGTGCATGTCTATTCTTTATACACTGTTTATATTCAAGTACAACAACATTCTCTATTTCTTATTTCTGTTCGTTATTTTTGTCTATTCTGTATTTTTCACCACTTTATTCTCAATTTCAGCCCCTTAAATCTCTCTTTTCGCCCAGTATTTAGTATTCTTTAGCTTGTATCAAAAACATTTCGATAATTCAATCATTTTATACTGAAATACATATGCATACATGTAGTTTCCCATGTTTTACACCAAACAACTTAATTAAAACAGTTAGGAAATCGAAACATTTAATGATTGACGTTTAACTACATGTTGGTGAACTTAAACTGACATCTACAGGTGTATACTGTTTGTTTATACATGTTTTTTTATAGATATTTATTTCCCCAGTTAATACAAATATATTAATATTTTCTTAAGATTCATGATGGATCATCTCTAATAAATCTTTTGGGTTTATGGAACTTATCACTACCCGATACCGGATTTCAAAACAATAATACATATTGTGAGAGTTATGTAAAATAATTTTGAGTCAGCTATTTATCATCACTACATTCTGATCCGAAAACAGAACGAATATGTATCGCTTACATGCAAAATTCAACAGGTGAAGCATCCAAAACATAACTGTACCAATCAAATTCCTGACGTTTTGATATTTCTCTAGGGATGTGATTAACAGTGCAAGTACCCGATACATGGACCAATCAGTTTGCTGACATTTTGATATTTCCCTAGAGTTTTATAAATAGTTCAAGCACCCGATACATGCACCAATGAAATTGCTGACGTTTTGAAATTTCCCTAGAGTTTGATAATCTGTTCAAGCCCCCGATACATGCACAAATCAATTTGCAGACGTTTGATATTCCCCTTAGGTTTGCTATAACATGTTCTACAGATTTTCTCTTGTAATATTCAATTAATCGTGTATTGATATTAATCGAATAGTCAATATACATTTATTTCAAAAGTCTACAGAGTAAAGATATTTTCAAAAGATGCATGAATACGATTATCACCAAGGCAACGAGGGCATGTAAGAATGGTTTTAGAGGTAAACTTGAAAACGCTTCAACCTTATTGTGATATAGTCATTCGCATTACCATGAAACCATTTGATAGGAATGGCGACCGATTAGGACACTTTTCAATACTTTACTGAAACGTTTTGTGCAAGCATCGTCATATTGCTACAGAATAAGGAAAAATATAAGGAAAATACCGTATTCAGACCTGTTCAGTCTTTAGGTGTTTTTTTTACCTTGTGTTTTGTAAACTGGTGCATGTTTACTTTTGCTTTTTCTTTTTGCGTTATCAGTTAATTTTCGATTAAAAATATTAATGTCGCTTTGGAATGTTTTGCCTCTCTTTTAACACAGTACTTATTCTATTGAAAGACATTCAAATATGGTTATGACTCTTCATTTATATGCCTCTTAATTTACAGAAAAAACATTAGCTGACTGCATGATGATAACTTTCTGGTTTTTGTCTGCATGGTTTCATACTCAGTATTTTTTATAATTATATTCTCTTTCTTCTAATATATACTCCTATTAATTCATTTAGTGCCTTTACGTGTTAATACAACTTCTATTGATATTCACAAGGAATATTTCAACAAATTTTCAGGCCTTCCAAATATTTTGAAGAATTTGTTTTTCACAATTTCAACAATCCAAAACGGATTTTGCCGGCACATATCCACCGTACTGAATTCTTGCAAATCTAGGCTAAGAATATATATAAAAGTGATATAGATTAGCAGTGTAATTAAGTTTGAAAGAGATTTGTGAGGGTTTTTTTTAGACTCCAATAGGTCTAATCGCATTTCATTTTTATTAATCTAAAAAAAATCGATGCAAGACTAAGCTTCTTAACGTGTAGTCTATGTTTGAGAATGTATAGTTTAAAGAATGCATTGCAAGCGACTAAATATAATAAAAGAAGATGTGGTATGATTTCCAATGAGAAAACTGTCCACAAGAGACCAAAATGACACAGACATTAACAACTATAGTTCACCATACGGCCTTCAACAATGAGCAAAGCCCATACCGCATAGTCAGCTATAAAGGCCCCGATAAGACAAACTAAAATCATTCAAACGAGAAAACTAACGGCCTTATTTATATAAAAAAAAGTGAAAGTTATTTGAATATGATGTTTTGCGTTTCTATACAGTATAGCATAATTACCTTTTTAAATGAATGATAAATAGCTTACTCAAAATATATTTTTATAACTCTGGCGATATTTATTAGTGTTTTGAAATCCGGTATCGGGTAGTGATAAGACCCATAAACCCCAAAGGTATTCGGGTGATCCATCATAAATCTTAAGAAAATATTAATATATTTTCAATAACTGGGGAAATAAACATCTATATCAAATACCATATAAGCAAACACTGTATTCACTTCTATAGATGGCAGTTTAAGTTCACCAACTTGTCGTTCAATGTCATTCATTGCATGATTAGAAAATGCATAATTGTCTTAAAAAAACAGTTGTCTGTTAAACACGTGAAAACAGCTTGCTGGTGTATTTCAATACAAGATGATTGAAGTTTCGATATTTTATAGACTTTAGAATGTACTTAGGTAATGATTAGGCATATTTGTCTAATTTTCGAACTCCTGTGGGGTTTTTCCTGCGATACAGGGTAAAATATTTTCCCACATAGTGATACAACCATTCTATTTTTGATATAAAACTTCAAAAGCGCAGAAAAGGTCATTCACCAAATTTAAGATTTAAGCAGAATATATTTTTTGTCTATCAATTAGAAACCCTAATAATACCAATGTAAATAAAGCCTGAGTCAAACTTTCCACGCCTTTAAAAAAAACAAATCAAATATCTCAAAAATGAGCTCCATATTCTATTTATATTTCCAGCTTAGTTTGTTCCTTAACTAATATCTACAGACTTTTAGATTTTAAATTTCGCCTACTTACATTCTTAACAAAATTATCACAAGACACAAATTATTATTTGCTATGTCATCTCAATGATCGACTTTAATAGCAGACGATTATCTAGCTGATTGTTTGAATCAAAACAGTCAACAAAAGAAAAACCAAAACAACTCACAAAACCAAGATGGAAACCTACCAAAATGGCGAACCCACCTGTTACAATGTACTGACCAATGGCACAAAATTATTCAAACGCTCACCAAACGACTTCGGGCACCGAGTCGACCGTGCGAGGGATGTACATATATCCAGTCAAGGTCGTTCAACACTGCCATCATCTGATTGCTTTTTTTAGTTTTTTGGCGGAATCAAAGTGAATATTTGTCACTGGTCGATATTCAAACTAAAACTCATTGGCAAATATTCGTAGAGTGAAGTGACATCATTTATTCTGCGATGTGCAAAAGGAGAGTCTTTTTGAAAAGAAGATTTGGTATGATTGCAAATGAAACAACTCTCCACAAGAGACCAAATACCACAGAAATCAATAGCTTTGGGCTACCGTACGGCCTACAACACAGGTGATGGCTATAAATTCATCATAGATACTAGGATTAGAATTTTTTATTTACGCCAGACGCGCGTTTCGTCTACAAAAGATTCATCGGTGACGCTAGAATAAAATAAAATGTTTAAAAGGCCAAATAAAGTTGAAGAACATTGAGGACCAAACATTCCTAAAAGTTTGCCAAACACAGCAAAGGTTATCTATTTCTAAGGTAGATTGCAGAGTAAAAACTGAAAAGCATCCAATTGTAAGGGACGTATTTTATGAGGGTCTAAATGGGGTTTACAGAATAGACCGATTTGAAAATTATAGGCAAACACCGCAGTATAAAGGAATAAACGAGAAAGAATAAGGTAAAAGAGAAAAAGACGAACAAAAGATATAAAGTTAATCAACATTCACTGGACGATTAACGTTCAGTCTGTTTGCGGAATGCATTGCAAAAAAACCAAAGGTGATACGAATATGATGTGCTGCGTTTATATTAACACTCAGTATAACATACTTTTTTAAGTAATGTTGATAAATAGACAAGATTTTTTTGTTCAACCTAGATAACTCAATTTTTTTTACACAATTCTGACAATATTCATCAGGTATCAGGTACATGTAGCGCTAAGATCCTCAAACCTTGAAGGTTTATTAGATCCATCATAAATCTTAAGAAAATATTAATATATTTTCATTAACTGGGGAAATTAACATCTATATCAAAAACCGTATTAACAAACATAAACATTATATATACTTCGGATCTATAGATGTCAGTTTAAGTTTACACATACATGTATGAAGTTAAACGTCATCCATTGAATTTTCAGAAAATTCATAAATGTTTTATTTAAATTGTTGTGTGTAAAACATGTGAAAACTATATGCATGTGTATTTTGATTTCAAGATGAAAAGATTGAAATATTAACACTTTATCGACTGAAGGATATACTAAGATGCAGTTTAGGAATATTTTTCAACTTTACGGACTCTTATTTCTTTTCCTCTGCGATACAGGATGAAATATTTTACCCCTAGGATGCAACTATTTTCTTTTCATATAAGACATCAATAGCTCATTAAATGTCATTCACCAAAAATGAAGCGGAATATATATTTTTTTTCTATCAATTTGAGATTCTTATAATACCAATGCACAATATAAGGTATAAGCCCATGTCAGCCTTTTCCCGCCATTTAAAAATAATCAAATATATCTCAAAAAGGAGCCCCATAACCTATAATTTTTTATTACTATTTTGTTCCTTAACTAATATGCTCATTCTTCATAATTTATACTTATAGTATCAATTATAAATTCTAGATGTTTAATTTCATCTAGATACAACCTCAACAAACCCGTATTACTGTTAGGTTTGATTTGGGTATGTTTAAACGAATGACTTGCACATGGTGTTCACATTATGAGATGTTAAGACCATGATAGCATCATGGTAGTATAGAGTTCGTATGTTAATTGCAGGAAATATACGTAAACCTTTGTGAAACAAATTTCTGCCAATTTGACCATATAAAATATGGGATAGAAAACCAAACGACCATAAAAAATAAAATAAAAACAACCAAAAGGCATTTAGAGGTCAACATATGGTCTCCAATATCTTATTAAGACAATAGTCATTGTCAAATCATTTTACATGATATACTGTATAGTGATTTGTCATTATTGCTAAAAGTCGAAGGCAAAAAGTAGGCTGAAAGGCTTGTTGTTGAAAACACGTGTACCTTTTAATGGCTGTCAAAACAACGAACAGCATTTTTAGCACTGGTTATCTACTAGTATTAAATTGGCAAGGGTCTGATTGGTAACAGATGATAATTTCTATATTTGTTTTCCCTATTCTTTACTTTTTTTAAGATTTCAGATCCCCATTATTCTCCCCCCCCCTATTTATCTCTAATGTTCTTTATTCACTAAGCCCCTTTATTTCCAACTTTTTGTCTATTTCTCATTATGTAAAACCTTTCCAATTTTGAAAGTTTCATCGGTTCACATTACAACTAATTTCAACAATGTCTGTTGCTTGGTGTTTTTATGATAACCATATGGGTAATGTCATTTGTTCGAGTGCTTGAGCAATGAATGACGAAGGAATTTTCAGTAGATTATAATCCGAATAATGCGTTTAGAATTTCAACTCTAACTATATGATATACACTTAGTGGTGGTGTTCATTATAACCAACAGCGGGTGTTGCACGATTGTGGTAAATGTAAGTAATTCCTGTCACTGAGCTGTTCTGTCTATATCACAGTAATACAATCTGTGAAAATATCTGGTTACGTACAATGCTCGCATTTGTGCCTCTGCAAACTTTTCATTTTTTACTCAAACAATGCTACATGTATATACATACTAACTATCTGTTCATGTTTATCAGTGTTGCTTTGATCATATTGTATACCCCCTTGATTCGTCAGAAACAATACTGAAATATTTCTTAAGATTCCAAAAAAAACTGTTTCCACAGAATGTTTCTTCGATGTTGAACTGATACTTTAAAGAAATGTCAATCCCATGACAATTTAACTAAGTTACTGATCTTAAAATCTCGTAAAAAGATCCAGAAGAGAAATTATATTTTATTAAAGGTATGAAAAAATATGTGAGAGAATCACTTGAATTCCAAAAGGAGCAAGAACGAGTACGGCGGCATGGAAACGGATTTAAGGTTGTGATACAACGAGGGGAAATTTCGGATGCGTTTATTGTATAATTTTACCATTCAGGTTTAATATGCATTATGTACATATTGTTTAAGTTCATTATCGTCTCTCATAAATCTGTACAGATCGGCTTTTGTATACAAAATGTATCTTTTATAAATGTATTGTGTAATTTTATACATCAGGTGAGACGTTAATAAAATATTGAATTGAATTGAATTGCGTTCAAGTCAAACAATAATAAATGGTGTGAATAATTTTGACATCTCAAATAAGAAAAATTACTACAAGCATCAAATTTACATAAAACATTTCAGCCATTACCAGTTAGAGTAACACATAGAGTGATACAACTTCTTGTTAACAGTTTAGATTTTGTATGGTATGAGTTTTGCTAAATGTTGAAGGTGTATCGTCCGGTGACCTATAGTTGGTTGCATATATTATATTTTGGTTTCTGATTTATAGTTACCCCTTTTCCAATCTAACAAATTTAAACTTCTTATGTTTTTTTAATGAACACCAACCGTATCCCATTTTTCGAATCAATATAAACAGTTTTTAAGGTAAATCCTGTAAAAAAGTAAATCAAATTAAAAACTGCATGTAAAACATTGTTAAAGTCTTACCTTGATGAAGGTACCCGTTAACACACCTTTAATCAGTTGTTATCAACAGATGACAATAGGCAGAAAAAATCAATTTGTCTAGCAATCCCCCTATTACAAAATGAACATTAGTTTAGAAATACCAAGAACTTTGAGTGCATTTCATTGGCTTGCAAATATTTCCAATAACGGGTATATTTATCGATACCTGGGGTCAAAAGGCTATAACTATTTATTTCTCCACCTGCAATTATGAATTGTTTACATTGTAATTGATACCCGCTTAAAATAAAACTTCATTAGCATCATATATGGGTGATTTCGTTTTTACTTCACACTTTATTGGTTTTCTGGTCGTCTGCTGTTTCTTTCTTTTTTGGCGCGTTTTCTATTGGATACCTAATAGAACCTCTAATCTGTGTTGTACATCGTACAATTTGTAACCAAAGAAACTGAAATAAACAAACCATTGTGAACCGGTCGTTTACTTAATTAAATAATTAGTAGATTTTAATTCATGATATAAAAGTGAATAAAGCGAAAAGTATTGAAAATCGATGAAAATAGCAGCAAGCCAGTCTAACTGTTCACTGGATCAGGATTTTTTCTCTCCATGAAATCGATATCCTGTAAAATAACGTTTGTACTTGACTTTGCTTGTCTGAGATTTATCTCATTTTCCAGATGTGAACCAGGAATGCTTATAGATTTACTTGGAATTTTGTAATATGTTTTATTAAACGAGATAGTATTAAAATGTGTCATATGATTTTATAAACCAGATAATATTAAATTTTGTCATATGTTTTAATAAACAAGATCATGTCTAGATTCGTGTACATTAACTCAAAGTTATTGCAGGTTTCACAATACCATCGTGCCATTTACAAAGACATGCAATCGATAGCATTAATGAATTTCTATCTTTAGAATAAGATAGCCTATTAAAAGTTGTTTTAAAGTTATATGAAAAAAACCTTACTGCTTTCGTTGATTATTTGAAAATTTGGCTCGACAAAATCAGTTTATATCAAGGATGATGAATAGGCTAGGGTACTACGGTCCCAATGTCATGGAATAAAAGTTACGTCATAATATAAGTTTCAAGTGGACAAAATACTCTGTAATACTATATCCACTGTATTCTTACGAAATAAAGGTTATAGAATATACATTGCAACAGGGACAGATATAATGGCATAGTTTTTAAACAAGGTCTTCGGTGGAACTTTAGTTAGGAGGAACAAATATATTACGTTGACACCATCATTTCCAACACGCCTTATTGTGATAAAAAACTGATTATAAGGCGAAAGATAGCAGACAGACATTCAAACTCATAGATCATAAATAAACTGAGAACGCCACAAATTGCAATAGATTTATGGGCCTGTATTGTTTTGGTTGCTGAGTTTATTCTATACGTGTGGCTTATATAGTCAAAAGCAAAGTTTCCAGTGGATCTCCTGCTATGAGAAACAAAACAAAAGTTTACACCAACACCATTATGGCCATATCCTTGTCAATGCCTTATTGTGATCGAAAACCGTAAAACGCTAAATAAGTCATAAAAATACACCACAACCGTTTCTTAGGTCCTTTTGCAATCTGGTTGCTGAGTTTATTCTGAATTGAATACCATAAACTTCGTGTTAATTACATTTCATTTAAAAGTGTGTTATAAAATCTATTCACAGCCAGACCGTTTATGTTCACAATGAATACTGATTATAGATTTCTTTTGAACGAAGTCATTAAAGTTACATATCCCAGTTGTTTTACATAATCTACCCATAAATAATTGAAGTGGCAAGTCAATGTAACATGCTCACAAGTAGAGAGAAATATTTGTATTGATATAAAGTCAATTAAAAATAGATTAATTTTGAATAAAGTAAAATTATGGACCATACCATATGACACGAGAAAAATGAAATGTCATTTGTTTGTTTTATAAAAAGAAACACTCTGAAAATTGACAAATATGAAACAAAGGGAAATTTTGCCATTTCAATACTGAGTTTTTGGCATCTAACTGCCAATTCCAGTAAAAACTCGTTAAGCGGAATTAAGAATATCTAATCGACCATACATTCATTACTTATTTATGTAAGCCAATGAAAAGGATATATAAGTTGTACTTAATTTTATTTAAAAAATTATATAACAAAAAAAAACCACCTCCAGTGTGCACGTGTCATCTACCAACTGCTCACCACGGGGACCAAAGTGGAATTCCGAGCAGGATCAGTTTATTGTAAATGTTTTAAGACCATTATCTGAAAGAAGAAAATAGAAAAAAGAATGTCCCATTCAAATTGGGACCACCAATATGGAACCTGCTAAGGATGACTACTGACATCAAACAGCTCATCCGTTAAGGAAAACCCACCCAGATATAATTAAGCCAAAGGAATTAGGAGTTAGTTGCAAGGAGTAATGGAGAACATTCCAATCATACAAACAACAGTTAAGAAGACGATGCATGCATGTATAGTCCATGGTGAATATGTCGCTAATGTACTCACATCTCGTGATGCACAAAATACTTAAATAAAAAATATCTGCAAGACAACCGAACAGTTCTTGTCTAACGTTAACGACACAAAAAAGACAATAGTAACATCACTTTGTTTAGACAAAAGGGAAAGACACAATTGTCACAATAGGAAAAGCAAAATTATTGAACCAACAATATAAACGTTTACAGATGTTGACTCTAATCAACAAAATAATATTTATCAGGATGACCAAAATCATTACGAAGTTCAATGATAACTATCAATATAACACAATTTGTCATGTTAAACAGTATGAGGAAATAAACCCTAGTAAAGCTACAGGACCAGACAACATACCATGTAGAGTTTTGACAGGAGCGACAGGAAATTCTGCCCCATGACCCAAATTTATTATATTCAGGTTATTTGAAAAAAGAAAATACCAAAAGATTGATCACGTGATATTTGAATGACAAGCTGTAAACACTCTGTATTGCGGTGAAAAAAAGTTTTGCTATTATGATTTAATCATTCACCAATAAAACTTGATTTTGTAAAATATTCTCCTATTAGTATACAAGCCACAATCAAGTGGTTGTTGAAGTGTTTAACGACATACATATAGATTGGTGATTATATGTTATTTACAACGTCGTTTTTATATGTGCTTGCTGAACCGCTAGAAAATGTAGTGCAAATAAAAATAGGTTTGAAATTGTAAAATCAAGTACTCGTGTACCTCATTAACATATAGATTTCTTTTGCACGAACTTAGGATTACACACTGGGATCTCCTTAATTACTCGTGATACATTATTGATCAACTATGAATATACATAGAAATTAATGAAAATATTGAAAAAAAAACGTTGCTTGTAATTATCTGTTCGTTTGATATGTTTTAGCTTTTGATTTTGCAATTTTATCAGGGACTTTCTGTTGCGAATATTCCTCAGAGTTCGGTATTTTTGTTAGTTTACTTTACCAGCGATAGAATCGTGTATAATTTTTAACATATTCATTTCTAATGAAATCGACATAGTACACATTGCCTTAAAACCTTTTTAACTTCCACCAGTAATACTATACATATTATACATATCTACCAAGGATAAAGTTTTAGACCTTTAATACATAGCAGAACATATTTATATATACATTTAGTAAACTATAAAAGGTGATGAATAAAGATTTTAAAATAAGAAAAAGTCTCGATTCGAGCTTATAATGATAAACGATAAATAATTATGGCAGATTTGTTAAACGACAAACACTGAATTTCAGGTTGTTAGATTGTGACAGGCATGTATATAATGTATATGGCGAGGTTACACATTCAAGTGATCGTTCAACTTGCACTGACTTTGTACAGTTACGAATAGCCTGACATTAAAAGAAGAAACTTTCATTTGGAGTCTTCAATTCTGATTGAGAATGTATAAATAAATCGTCCTTCTTCTTGACTTCATAGCCTGACATTTAAAGAAGAAACAATTATTTGGAGTCTTCAATTCTGATTGAGAACGTATAAATCGTCCTTCTTCATGACTTCGGAATTCATGATTATAAATTGAATCTTAACGAGGTAAAAATCTACCAACTAGAACCCTAACATTAAGCGAATTCAAGTATGCAAACAAGACGGAACAAGATGTAAAAACACGTTTGATAAAAGATGTCGTCATGTGCCCTTATAGATCTGACAGTTAGTTCGATTCTGCAAAAGTGTGAACTTTATATACAAAAATGTAGTATCGAACTCTTTTACAACTTTCAACAAGAAGGTTATACCGTTAATTTTATTACTACCACTGGGTCGACGCCTCTGCTGGTGGACTATTAGTCCCCGAGGGTATCACCAGCCCAGTAGCCAGTACTTCGGTACTGGCATGAAAATACGAATTTTTTGTGTTATTGAAATTTACTGTTACAAAATATTAGGAATTATTATAAATTAAGGAATGTATCTCCCTCATGAAAAGCTCTGATTCCTTTGACGAATTTGGCTATACTTTTTGGACCTTTTGGATTATAGCTCTTCATCTTTTATATATGCTTTGGATTTCAAATATTTTGGCCACGAGCATCACTGAAGAGACATGTATTGTCGAAATGCGCATCTGGTGCAACAAAATTGGTACCGTTGATTTTATAATAGGACGTATAACTCTCTGTTCAATCAGCTTTGTTTAATATTCTCAGAAGATATACTACCGTATTGGTACAATATAAGTTTAATGAAGAAATCGTATTGATTGCATTGATAGAGAAATGTCCTTCTTCATGACAACATGATTAAATAGTGAATCTTAACGGCAAAAAACTCTTACGGATGATAAACTACAAATTATCATTTACATTTATAGTCTTTGAAAATGACCTTTTTATATCAAGTTACGATAAATTTCATATTAAAGATAGAAAAACTGATCGTGCGAACATTTGTTTTTAATTAGCGAGAATTTAAGAGAATGATATGTTTTCCCACCTGTCTCTGATTTCTAAGCTAACACGTGGTTCTCTGACAATTCTGTTTTAGAAAGAACTTGATTGATTTATTGTTTTACTATTCTGGATGATAGATATAAGAAGATCTAGTATAAGTGCCAATGAGACAACCTTGCATCCAATTCACAAAACACAAGAATGTTTCCATAGTACACGGATGACCCACTCGCACTTTTAATATACATGTTCAGTGGGCCGTGCAATTGGGGTCAAAACTCTAATTTGGCATTAAGATTAGAAAGATCATATCATATTAAACATGTGTACTAAGTTTAAAGTTGATTGGACTTCAACTTCATCAAAAACGACCTTGAACAAAAACTTTAAACGGAGCTTCGCACTATCTTTTTCTTTGTTCAGTGGACCGTGAAATTGGGGTAAATACTTTAATTTGCATTAAAATTAAAAAGATCATATCAGAGAGAACATATGTAATCAGTTTCTAGATGATTGGACTTCAACTTCATCAAAAACTACCTTGACCAAAAACTGTAATATGAAGCGGGACGAACAGATGCACAGACGAACGAACGGACGCACAGATCAGAAAACGTAATGCCCCTCTACTATCGTAGGTGGGGCATAAAGGTAGGGCATAAAAATACAAAAACGTACTGGTTAGTATTTTTTCTTCAAACATCGTCATATCTTCCCTTGGTAATACTTTCTCCATAACTCAATTACTTAAAAAACATAACACATGCAGTTTATACCAGTACAGATATCTTGTTAATAAAAATTATTAACAGTAAATGACACGTAAAAATATTAAAAATAATAATGAAAAGACGTGAAATTTGACAAAGATTAGCAACATCGCCCATATCTAATGTATTACCTTTTTTAAACCAACAATTAAGATACTTTTGATAAAGAAAACAGTATCATATCGTCATGAATGTGGGTTTGGGTGGTGGCATAATAAAAGGGGTATGTCAGTGTCAACTCAATTAGTGTCATACCTCACATATATAATATATATATTTATAAATTTTAACATGTTTTCTATATTAGACAATTAAAAGTCAGCCAAAGCACGCCTCCGGGTGCGGTATTTTCTCGCTGCATTGAAGACCCATGTGTGGCCTTCGGCTGTTATCTGCTCTATGGTCGGTTTGTCGTCTCTTTGACACGTTAATTCTCAATTTTATTTGTATCCGTCATTCATGAAGCTTCATATCGCATCCAGGATTAGTAAAGTTGTTATCATATTTATATATATATGAATATCAATTATATGGTCATTTTTTATAAATTTCCTGTTTAAAACAAAACTTTGAATATTTCGAAAAACTAAGGATTTTCTTAATCCAGGAATAGATGACCTTAGCCGTATTTGGCACAACCTTTGGAGCGTCACTGATGAGTCTTATGTAGACGAATCGCACGTTTTGCGTATTAAATAAACTATATACACATAATTTATATTGGTCCTGTATCATAATTATGTTTTTACATTTGACATGTGTAAGAGGTAGCAAAAAATGTTTTGTAGTTTGCATCATCGACGAAAATGGTTTATTCTTGGTGGCTCTCTTGTTTTCCTATGTTTACTTTTTTATGAGCAAACAAGCTAACCGTCTCCTTTAAGTTCAAATTAAGGGTTTCACGAATACCGTTTTAAATGAGGTTGAATTATTGAGTTGCCAACTGTTAAATAAACATCAGCGATGCTTGTTAGTTTATTTTGACGAGTTTTGACCAAACCTACTGCATTACTAACTGCCATTTCTATAATATATTTTGATCAATATTTAATTAAAAAATTATATTTTAATTGTGCATTTAACTCGTAGCTAATGACTGTATAAGAAGTAAAATTTATATAATTACTAGACAGGAAACAAACATTACATGCAGGATTTAATAGTTATTAAAGTCTCACCACTTGTTTAACATTATACATTCCAATAGACAAAATTGCGCATAACATAACATTGCAATACATATAAAAAAAAATGCATATACATAATGAAATGAGTATTTGTACATATTAACAATGATCAATCATTGCTTAATTTGTTCTAGATATGAAAGCAATCTTCCCCAATTGCTTTAAGCAAATAGCAACAATCAACACGTGTTTATTATTGTTGTATAACTCATTAATGTCACAGTTTTTGACCCCAACAAACCACATGAATATTGCATCATACACAGGTGATTTAATTATGTAACCTGAGAACATAAATCGTTGATTGTAACACGTTTAACATATTATGCAACAATATAAGATATGCATCATATGACAATTTCCTCAGATCACATGATTTGTTTGTCATATGACGAGTATTATACGTGTTGAAGATAACTGTATTGTCGTTGAGCACGTTGAACTTTCGGCACTGATTGTCTAACTACGTTGTCGTAAACCATAGATTGATTCAAATACCCTTTCTTTGGTTGTGCTACATTATCGTAAACCATAGCTTGATTTAAATAACCTCTCGGTGGTTGAGCTTGGCGTAAACTACTCGTCTGCAAATGAAAGAAATCGTCATACTTGATATTAGACAAACTAATAAACTTAAACTTAAAATAAACTTTATTTCTTTTACACTTGTCCCATATGAACAACGAACATACATAGTTATTTGTTAAATGTGTTGCCTAAAGCACTTTTCCGGATATACTTTCATCATCATGCTTTAAACAGAGGCGAAAGACACTAATTGGAAATTTAATCTCATAGTTTGAAAAATTGCAAAGAAAAATACAAAGATACAAACAGCAGTACACAGAACACAACATAAAAGAAGCACTGAGGACCACTACCCCATAAAAAACCTAAGATGATTTCAGGAGGTCCGGAAGGGTAAGCAATCAAAACCAAAATGATGTGAAGCTACTGAAATAGAGGGAGGGAGACGGAATATTCTTATCGGTTCGGTCGTTTATTTTAATATGTGGTACCGCATGCTTTTTGACGCGGCAAACACTTTTGTTTCAAATTGAATCACATTTGTATCCGGCATGTCATGCAGCAGATTATTTATTTTTCTTTAACAGATCAAGTTGTCAAAGTTATTCATTTTTAATACTTATCAAGCCAGTTAATTTATGAAATCAAACGTTCGTCCCTTACATTCATGTCAATACTAATTCGGTGTCTTTCAAGACTTTTGTTATCTTCATAAATATAAAAAAAAATCACGATGTTTGTTGATAAAAGAATAGTATTTTGGTATAAATGTTATGCTAAATTTTGTTTAAAATTTAATCGTTAGCACAGTTTAAACAATGTTTAAACAAGAGATTGGATGTTCCTTTGTTTTTTCAAGCTTGCAAACAACTTGGAAGTAGAACAAACTCAATACTTACTTGTCTTTTCTGAACTGGTTTCTGAACTGGTTTTTGTGTTTGTTTTGGTTTTGATGTGGTGTCAGACTTTCGACAACAGCAACAGGTCATTGTTATTATGATTATTAGAATAAGTATCGTAGCACCGGCGAACAAGGCAATGATAACGAATAAATCTGAAAGAAATAAAAAGTAAAGATTATAACGTTATGATTATTTAAATAAGTTTTGTAGCACCGGCTAACAAGGCAATGAAAACAAATAAATCTGAAAGAAATAAAAAGTAATGATTTAAACGTTATATTTTTATGTAGACGAAGTAAATTGTAAACTTGTCGCATTAAAAGAGGGACGAAAGATACCAGAGCGAAAGTCAAACTCATAAATCGAAAACAAACTGACAACGCCATGGCTAAAAATGAAAACAAAGACAAACAGAAAAACAATAGTAAAACATAACACAACATAGAAAACTAAAGAATAAGCAACACGAACCCCACAAAAAAACTAGGGGTGATCTCAGGTGCTCCAGAAGGGTAAGAAGATCCTGCTCCGAATGTGGCACCCATCGTGTTGCTTATGTGATAACCGATACAAGTCTTTCAATTGTATACGCCAAACATGCGTTTCATCAATAAAAGACCCATAAGTGACATACGAACCAAAAGATTTAAAGTACAAATAAGTACGAAGTTGGAGATCATTAGAACGTTAATAAATTCAAAAAGTAAAATAACAAAAATACCGAACTCCGAGGAAAATATTTAACGGAAAGTCCATACTCAAATGGCAAATTGAAAGGTTAAACGCATCAAAGGAAAGAAAATAAACTGAAATAGTTTATTATGTAGAAAATGGTGGATTTAACTTGATTTTATAGCTAACTCAAAATCTGAAATGCAAGATGATTGGTAAATATATGAGTATAATGTGAATTGAAGTCTACAACATTTACACATACACATAAAGACAGACAGACAGAAAAAAACAAAGGATCAAAACAAAACAAATCAAATAAACATTTGGAGACCACTTTTTGACATGCTAATGATCCGTCAAAGAAAAGACATATTTTTTTCTAAAACTCCCTTAAATAAAAGACTCCGTTTGACATTAAAACAAAACAATGTTAAATTCGGCAACAACTTCACGAGAGTAAAATCTTATAAATGCTACTTTCTACTTTTACGATATTTATGAAGAGTGTTGAATTATATATCGTCATTTAAGAAAAAAAACTATTTTACGTTAACCTTTAAATGATTTATTCTATTTTTATCAATTGCACTCATTCTTGTATATGACCCTTTTGTAATAATATCTTTGTTTATATTTTTAAATATTCTAGATATTATACCCTCGTTACATTTCTATAAATAGTCATATCCTATATCATACCCTCAAACCGTCAAAGGTATGTTTTCAACAGTTGATTTAAGCTGAATGGTATGTTTATACAGTTGAATAAAACTGAATGGTATTTTTTATGCAGTTGATTTAAAATGAAAGGCATGTTTTATACAGTTGATTTAAGTAATCAATTAAAGTTAAATGGGTTAAATCAGTGATGAAGGTTATTAAATATCCTAAAACAAAATTCCCACCCGTTTTTATGAATGAAATAAATTTTAAATGGTTTGTTAATTAAATATTGCTTTATATCACCATGAACTTTATTGGCCGGGTCAATGGTAACGGTGAATAATGAGAACATAATAACTTAAATACAAATCAACAAATTTAAACTGTTGTGTTACAGTTTCTCTTTCGTCTACCTGTACAGTTCTCGGACCAAAGTGGTGTACTTAAATTGTACACAATGTACTTAGATATCTTCTTATGTTTAAACTGCGGACGAATTTTATTTTCTCGAAACCAGCCCTACACCAACATTTATTTAAATATGGCCTGTTATTGAAGTCAATGTTGACCTGTTTTACACTCATATGGATGAATTGCTTAAAAACAAACACGAGGAGATAAAAACAATATGTATATTAATCATACATTGTCAATGTTATATTTATGTAAGATATACATTTTATAATATATTTCGTTGACTTAACGACCTCAAACAATATGATTTACAAAATAAAACAAATAAAAAGTCAACGTTAACATGGGTTGTTTTAAAACAGTTGGGACTGTGTAATGCTGTGTAGAAAATGATCAATAAAAGCAGAAGACTAAAAGTTCGGCTTCATAACTTAAGATTCAAACCTAAAACCTGCGACTTGCCTCCAAAGATGTTGTCATTGAATATGGCTCCAAATTGTTTAAAAGTTATACGAGTAGCCAACTGTTCAAACCACGTGAACCCCCCCCCCCCCCCCCCTTTCGAGTTATTTGAAGGAGAACAGTTAAACAATGTATTCTTTTTGAAAAGTGAATATAAAACTAAAATATACATAAACTAAATACATTGTCCCTCCAATGTAATATACACGTATGTTTTACTTTATGTTTAAGGGCAGATATTGTTGCAAAAGAAAGAGATGTATATATCTATAACATCTAAATGTTTATTGCGTGTGTAATATCAATCTGTCGAATAACCCTTGTGTATTCAAGAGACGGACTTACCTACAGAACTGATCAAGAAGTTCAGATACCCATTCAGGAAGCAAACTTGTATTGTTCTGGTTTGAGGATGCATACCAGGGGTTGAAGTCATAAAACTTTGTCTAAGTGCTCGGAGCACAAAAATTAGGCTAAAAACATGAAATCCAGCATTTTTAATTGTCGATTTGGGAGTATGAGTACAAAAAACTGAATCATGTTGATGTTATGGCCTTATTGAATGATGTTAGTTTACAGGAATGTTCAGATGTTTAAAGGTTTATAATATCAAAGAATGACAAGACCGCATCAAATAATGAAAGAAACACATCAAGTAGTGTAAAATCGTCAAATTTTAAAACATCATTACGTTATGTTAAAACTATATATTATAAAAGAGCATATAAAATACTGATTTAAGTTAAAGTGGGTATTGGTTACGACTACGTCTATCTTTTTTAACAATCGATTAGTTTAAGGATTGATGAAATGTTTTATGGAAGGTATTTTTTTCTTCTCGTAGGTATATGATTATTCAAATAATGCAACCTTTGATAAAGCATTTAAAAAGGGTAACCAATGCATGTTTATCTCTTGTGAGGTTGTTTTTTTCTAAACAATAAAGGTGCGATGGACATTTTGCTTTTAACTATGTTTAAATGTAGGTTTCAATTATGGAACATGAAGAATGGAAATGGGGAATGTGTAAAAGAAACAAAAACTTTACCAAATAGTTCAGAAAATTGTTTATCATCTCTCAAACATGACATGAGCTGATACTATAAAGTTTTATATTTAGCTGAATGCATTAATGGCTTTGTATGTTTTGAAAGAATTGTGGATGATTGACTCTTAATAATATGTTGCTTTCACTGTTATCCACATTTATATCTGCAAATTTTTGTTTACTATTACCAATGATATTTAAACTGATCGGGCGGAGCTTATGTTTTAATTTCCATAAGGACAATCTATTTGAAGATGTGTGTGATAAGGATGAATGCCGTTATAATTATTATTGAATTCTAACCACCTATCTGTGTCACCAAACACATGCATACAAAAAAATCTGAGTGTATGATATAGAACGAATAACTGAATACTTCATTGATGAGTTTATCCCAAAACACTATAAACGTCTATATGGACTGATCTTAAATGAGAGGGTATTTGACATTCACTTAAGTATTAAAACAATATTCAACAGGTGTTCTTTGAATTGAAATGTGTAATTGTTTAGTGTTTCGTATTGAAAACAAAACAAAGAAATATCAAAAATTATCGGACAAAGGGAGATGACTCAAACTAGCGCTGCATAGATTCTACATCATTACAATCAAAACTACAAACAATAATATCTTTATATAAAAAATAAGATGTGGTATGATTGCCAATGAGACAACTATCCACAAAAGACCAAATGACACAAATATTAACAACTACAGGTCACCGTACGGCTAGGCCTTCAACAATGCGCAAAGCCCATACCGCATAGTCAGCTATTAAAGGCCCCGATAAGACAATGTAAAACAATTCAAACGAGAAAACTAACGGCCTTATGTATGTAAAAAAATGAACGAAAAACAAATATGTAACACATTCACAAACGACAACCACTGAATTACAGGCTCCTGACTTGGGACAGGCATATACAACTGGTGGACGTTTCGTCCCCGAGGGTATCGCCAGCCCAGTAGTCAGCACTTCGGTGTTGACATGAATATCAATTATATGGTCATTTTTATAAATTTTCTGTTTACAAAACTTTCGAAAAACTAAGGATTTTCTTACGCCCAGGAGTAGATTACCTTAGCCGTATTTGGCACAACTTTTTGGAATTTTTGGGTCCTCAATGCTCTTCAACTTTGTATTTGTTTGGCTTTTTAACTGTTTTGATCTGAGCGTCACTGATGAGTCTTATGTAGACGAAACGCGCGTCTGGCGTATCAAATTATAATCCTGGTACCTTTGATAACTATATACATAAATAATATGGCGGGGTTACATTAAATCTCAAACCGATCATTTATACATATGTATGAACGTGTAAATGCTGAAAGTTATGAAACAATGGTAATAGTACGAAGACGTTAAATACTTTTGTGTCTATTTTTATATGGATGTGTGTGGCTCAGGCTGATGTAAATATATTACACAATTATGCGACGTCATTATTATTGCAAAATTTGCGACGAGATACACGATGGTGTTAAAAAAATAAAAACACAATCTCGTATTTTCAATTAGTAATACAGTATTTCTATGAAGCGTTTCCTAAGGGAGCACCAATTTAACTTCAAATGAAACGTCAACAGTAGTATACAGCTGTTCAAACTCGGGTAACAAACTAAAACTGAGGGAATCACTTCAAATATACGAGGAGAACTACGATACAAAAGAAACACAACATTAAAATGTAACATCCACAGAAACGAACTATAATATAACTATGGCTATTTTTCTGACTTAGTACAGGACATTTTAATTTTTAAAAGAAATGGTTGGTTGAACCAGGTTTTGTGGCCTGGCAAACCTCCCGCTTGTAAGGCAATGTTAAATAGAACATTAAAATGACCACATTACATGGTAGGAATACAATACAAATAAATGGGAGAACATATAGGACAGAGAAACACACGAATAATAGCTAACAAAAGGTACCAGGTTTAAAATGTTAATACGCCAGACGCGCATTTCGTCCACACAAGACTAACTAGTGACGCTAGATCGAAAGTCAAAAAATATAAATAAAGTATACAGTTGAATAAAATTGAGGACCAAAAGTTCCAAAAAGTTGTGCCAAATACGGCTAGGATTTTCTTCCTGGGATAAGAACATCGTTGTCATTTAGAATAATTCGTACTTTTGCAAACAGTATTTTTTTTATAAAATGACTATATGATAGATATCAATGATTAAACCGGTGACCAACTACAAAATAAAAACGGATAAATAAATAACCCAAACCAGCATATAAAAATGCACAGCCGCGTTAGCCAAATCGATAAACGCACAAATTTCTCCAATAAAGGATAGAATTAGGATAGAAAAAAAGACGGGGTCTGCAAAAGCTGTATAGCAGGAACATTTAAAAAAGATTAACCTTTCAAACAAATTTTGTTTTCATGCATTAATTTTTTTTTTGTGATCACTTATTTTCGAGAATCGAAGAAAACATCGATTTCATTGTTTGACAAAGTTTGCTACATAAGATTTAAACTCCGCCAAACATTTAAATTCGGGATTCTTTATTATTTGCGAAATTAACCACAAAATGGTAAATTACGAATAAGATGAATTCACAGTGTATAAGGACATCTCGTTGAAGCTAATATATATAAGAAGATGTGTTATGAGTGCCAATCAAGTTATAATTTGTAAAAGTAAATCATAATGGATTAAAATACGGCCTTCAACACGGAGCATTGGCTCGCAAAGAACAGACATGTATAAAGGGCTTCGCTAATAACAAGACGTGTAAAACCATTTAATCAGGAAGACATCTACTTACAATCTTTCTCTTCTTCTTCTGTGATAACAGTAACTCCTGGTTGTCCCGTAGCAGGTGATGCTGTTGTTCTTGTTGTCTGTGTAGGTTGTGCTCTAGTTGTTCCTCTAGTAGTTGTCGCCCGAGTTGTAGTTGCCGTGGTGGTTGTAGCTCTGGTTGTTGTAGCTCTAGTAGTTGTAGCTCTAGTCGTTGTCGGTGCTGTTGTTGTTGGGTTACAAGATGCACAACAAGATGATTGAATCTGTGTTTGAGCACAGTTATTCGGTCCTTGTACAATCATATCTTGGCATGTCCAACCATTACCAAATATTACACCAACCTGGTCTCCATACAAGCATGTGTCTATTGTAAACAAAAAAAATAGTTTGGTGTATTGACGTTAAGGTTTATAAAATGGTATTTATCAATAATGATTTTTATTAGATTACCGATGTTTTGTCCACATATTTTGTCTTTACCTTTATATCTTAACTCATCCGATAGTTTCTTATGATTTTCTTTAGCAAGACCTATATTGTTTTTTTTTATTTTAGTCATGCATATGTCTAGATCTAAAACCCTTTTCCGGACAAAATTGTTTATATCTAAAAAAATAAAATGCAATTTTTACTACAGAATTTATGCAGATGATGTTTCATTTTCCAATGATTTTAACCAGCAGATATTCTGCAAATGGTTAGTTCACTTACACTGAATACCTTTCATGCACAAAACCTTAATAGCAAGCGAGTGAAATGTGTATCTGTTATTTTTCTTTTTGAAATTGAATGTACTATACAGTACTTGTGGAACCTGATGTTTGGTGAGCAGATCGCATATTTAAAATTATATTCCACATTCGTTTTGTTTTCAAGAACATGAAATAAGTTTTTAACATAAAAAAAGAAATTCGTAAGGGTTCCGCGGTACCCAGTGTTTCGCCTACTTTTGCTGAAAATCGCAGGCTCAACAAAAATGAAGAAAAACATCAATAAAAATAATACTGTTGACACTATCTTTTGATTGTAAGTAGCTTCCTTCTAGATATAGTACTAGATTTTGATCATTAACAAGCTTATGTCTAAGTTTGGTACAAATTCAAAATAGTATAAAACAAAAAATATTATTTTTTTTTCAATTTAACCACAGAGTGAACGTGCTGTTTCCTGGCAGAAAATCTAAGTCCATTTAAAAGTAAAATACGGAAAAATGGATTTATTGTTTTACAAAATTTACTTCTGTATACTATCTTTTGATAATGAAAAAGCGTCTGTCCATGTTTGTTACAAACCCATGATAGTTAATATGTGACGTATAAAATTTTCTGATGTCAGACACGCGAGTCAATGAATGGGTTTGTAGATAGATGTTTTTGTGTTTTGTTAAATTGTTCCTTTTAAAATTGTTACACGATGACTAAATGTGTCCATATTTTGACTATTTTATTTATTATGTCTGTTTAGTTCACGCATCATTGTAAATATAACGGAATTTGATGAGACTGTCATCACAGTGAGAGGATTAGCGCTATAAAACCAGGTTTAATCTACCATTTTCTACATTTTAGGAATATGAGAGTTCTTGTCCATTCGTTTTTTTTTTGTGTTTTGTTATTTGATTTTCCCATGTGATTATAGACTTAAGATTAGATTTTCCTCTTCGTTCAGTATTTTTGTGATTTTTCTTTTTAAGAAAGTTATTAAAAAAATTTAAAAAATTTAACCACAAAGTGAATGTAATGTTTCCCCGCAAACACACTTAAGTTCATTTATAAGTAAAATAATTTGGACTAGATTTCTAACAAACAATAAGAAAATACTAACCTATTAGTGTCCATTGTTTTCAAAATTTGAAATTATAAACATCGAATGACAAGTAATGTTAGATAGGGACATTACATTTTAAATCCCAGCTCCAGATATCCTTTATTCGCCGTCTTATGATATAATTGATTTATATATCTAAAGTCAAAGATAAACTGATACAACATAGCAGAACAAAGGAGGACGATGCAAAGACAGACAAATCAAGAACAACATTTCATTCAAAGGCACAGATTGAACAACACGATCCAAAAATGTAATCCCATGTGATCTGGAGAGTACGACATTTAGCCTCACTTAAGGCACTCTCATATATCAGTGTATTCATGTACTAGTTAATTTGCAAGAGTAAGGAGCATTTGCTTCAGTTGTTGCCCCAGTAAATATGTTGAATCAAACATTCAAAAACCATCACTTGTTAAATTATATCCGTTATCCCTTTGTCAACATAGAAGTACATAAACAATTCATCAAGTACTGTTTGGTCTGGAACAATAAGACACACAAAGCGATCGTCTGAATGCTCAATAATTAAATACCTGAGAAAACAATACATACTACAGTCAAACCTACTTAAGAGACAACCTGTATTTAGCAAAAACCTGTCTAAGACCATTGATTTTTAATCACTCTGTAGTATATTTTTAATAGATTGAAGCTGTAGTAAAAGACAACCTGTCTGAAGAGACCACGTTTTCGCTCTCCCTTAGGTGGTCTCTAAAAACAGGTTTCACTTTAATACTTCAATTAGGAATATGTTGTTCTCAATAATTAGACACATGAGTAAACAATACATACCACTGCCACTAGGAGCACTTGATGATGATGTACACACTCCTGTTCTACACCACTACAAACAGTAACAAAAATAAGTGTACAACGTCTTTAGTACGTTTAGAAAGCTTTATGCATAACATTATTATATGTTGGTCTTTTTTGTATGTTTTCAAAAAATAACAATTGAATATCTGATTATTACACACACATAGTACATATTTATATTTTATTTATATTTTCAGAAGGAATATGTGTAAGTTGTGTATGATTCATTTTATGATCAGATGTATACAATATTTTTTATTTAACAAGATCTTCTGTTATTCATGTATGGTAATTTTTTTATGGTAACGTCTTGCTGTTTTGTCTATAATACTCCTTATATGTGATGTACATATCAAGAAAGGACTTTATGGAGTCAAAATGTGGCATTGTCCTAAAGATAAATTCTTCTTTCAAAGCAAAACCTAACCATTGAATAATATAAAATTTATCTTGATTTGTTTCTTCCCAATCGATTTACCAGATGTGAAGATTGGTAACATACTCTACCCTCTATTTAGATTTCCCTTTTGTTTCCACACAATGTTCTGTGTCCAGCAAGATTGATTTAAGAACAGTGACTTACTCGTGTTACTGTCGCCTTTATTTAGCTTACCTTTTTGTTCCCGCACAACGTTCCGTCTCCAGCAGTATAACTTTGACATTGTGAAGGATTATTGAGCGTGGAGCACCATAAGACGGAACATATTGAAGAAAAGTCACCAGAGTATTGTTGCTATGGGAAAAATAATATGTTTCAGCAGCATGTAAAAAGTAAAATCACAAAATTACTGAACTTAGAGGAAATACAATTCGGAAAGTCCATAATCACATGGCAAAATTAACAAAACGCATCAAAAACGAATGGACAAGAACTGTCATATTTCTGACTTGGTACAGTCATTTTGAAATGTAGAAAATTGTGGATTAAACCTGGTTCTATAGCGCTAACCCTCTCACTTTAATGACAGTCTCATCAAATTTCGTTATATTCACATCAATGCGTTAAACAAAAAGACACACAATAAATAAAATAGTCAAAATATGGCTTAATTTAATATCAACACACACTTTAACTAAATTTGGAATGTGAATCCTTTTCTGGTTGTCTATCATCTTATTGTGTTTATTTGTCATGTAACCATGACGTCATTAACGGGGTTTTTTTACGATTTTATACCTAAAAGTCGAATTGAGAATTAAATAAATTAATTATTATAATCGTTACTTTTTTACGTTTTATAATTTTCATTCTTATACAAGTAATAGTTATTTAACTATAATTATTATCATTATCATTACATTGAGTATCAAGTGTGGCCAGATCACAATGTGTTTCTTAGTGTTGTGTTTAGTGCACTATTGTTTTTTTCTGTTGATCTTCATTAAGGCATTGCGTTGTCAGTGTATTTTCGACTTTTGAATACCCGGCAATGTCCACTTGTATTTTTTGTTCATCTGATGAGTTAAGCCTTTTTCAACTAATTTTTATAGTTCGTTCTTATGTTGTACTGTTATACCACTGTCCCAGGTTAGGGGAGGGTTGGGATCCCGCTAACATGTTTAACCCCGCCACATTATAAATGTATGTGCCTGTCCCAGTCAGGAGCCTGTAATTCAGTGGTTGTCGTTTGTTTATGTGTAATATATTTCTTTTTCGTTCATTTTTTTACATGAAAAAGGCCGTTTTTTTCTCGTTTGTCTTATCGGGGCCTTTTATAGCTGACTATGCGGTATGGGCATTGCTCATTGTTGAAAGCCTTACCGTGACCTATAGTTGTTAATGTATGTGTCATTTTGGTCTCTTGTGGATAGGTGTCTCATTGGCAATCATACCACATCTTCTTTTTGTTATATTGAATGTCTTTCTGACATCTGTCGTCTCTCTTTTACAACTGGATGCCTCAGTTAGGATAAACAACATACCCTGCACATAACAGATCCTGTCCCCACCATGTGTTCACATTGTTGATCAGCATTATATATCTGACCAGGTAAATTATTCCTTTCAGGGTATAATGCATTACTATTGTAATTGGGATCTAAAGTGGTCATACACTGTATATTATTCCTGAAAAGGGAGGGGAAATAACTAGTGAATGTAATTATAAATACAAAAGATGTAATATAGAACCTTAAACATAAAGCTATTTTTAAACTTATTGGTGGGTTTCTGTTTATCAATAGTTTTTCGTTCAATTGCATGCATCTTTGTTACAATTATTCACAATGTCAGTCTGACCTACCTCTGTTATGTACCGATTATCATATTATCTGCATGTTGATATCGTAAAATATCAGTTGCGAGACATAATTATGAAGCTTTTTGTCGAGTGAGCGTAGCGAACAAGATCAAAAAGCCTTAATTGATGTCAAGTAGCTGCTATTTTACAATATCAATATGCAGATAATCTGATAATCGATTTATCGGGCTATATTTGCGTGTTAAAGAAGTGTCTTCTTTGTTTTACCAGCACACAAAAGATGACTTGATAAGTTACGGTCAAAGTTATTTACGTCGGTTCAAACATTATGACGTCGTTGATAAGTCCGGGTCAACGTATTTGACGTCACAAAGACATGATACGGAATACTATTAAGAGCTGAACAGAGTGATATAGACAGTGGGACGACCGATAACACATGTTATCACAGCTAACCTAAAAGTATTTTAACCTCATGACAAGCATTACATGCCTAAATATTTAGAAATTATGAACATGTTGTCATTTTGGATATTGATACAATCAAATTTGTTCTGGGACTGAAATTTTTAAAACTATTGATTGATTTACATGTTTCGAAGTTCAACGAAGCGTATATTTCGCTGAACAAGTATACATTATTGTTGAGGGGCAAGCTGAAGCTTACTGGTTTGGGATTTTCTCGCTGTGTTGAAGATCCATTGGCGGCTTTTGGTGTGTTTTCTGCCCTTTGGTTGGTATGGTGTCTCTTTGACACATTCCTCAGTTCCAGTCTCAATTTTATTTATTTCTGATTTTCGGGTGTTGTAAAATGTGAACTATAATGCTAATAATCGATCAATTTGACGCATTAATGAATAGAGCCGTTTTTTCGTATTCACAACTAAAGCCTCTACCTTATACTTGAGCAAGAGTATTGTATTTAAATAAAACAATCTGTTAATGACTTGTACATGATGCGGAAGACAATATGATAGCTTTTTAATATAAAACACGATATTATGATAAAAAAAAATAAAAGCTGTAGCCATAATGAAAAAATTGAACTGAAACAAAGAAACTAACTTACGGTAGTGAGAAAAACCGATTAAGGGTTCACATATAACGTAAAGCACATAAAAATTCACGAGTTAAGGAACTCAGAGAATGGGTTAAAATATGACGTAAAAATACATTAAATTCACGTCGTAAGGAAATTATCAGAGTATGGTTTAACATATGACATAAAGCACATATAAACTCACGTAGTAAGGAAATCAATATATGTGTTGAAATACGCTGTAGAGCATGTCGAAAATTTCCAGGGATTGCTTGCCGTGAGAGAATTGGATTGAGGTTGGCTGACTGCAGTCATAATGAACGAGTCACTGGCTCTACATAGATTGCTTGTCCCATCGTGTAGTGCACTCAAACTGTAAAAGAAAGTACATTAATTAAAAGGAAAGTATATTAGATTACAAAAACACGACTACAAAAAACAGAAATTGGTACAAACAAAACAATAGTCAGAAAATTAAACAACTATTAATTTTATTTTTCGGCCATTACTAGACACATCTGAACAGTTAAACGTCAAAAGAGAAAATGTCTGATCTAATAAAGTAAAATAAATGTAAGATATCAATAGTTCAGAATTCTCACAACTCGAAAAGATCTACCATAGGATGCTAAAAAATATTTATACAAACTCAGACTATTAAACCCATTAAGGAAATAATTAAGATTTCTGTTGAAATTGATTATAACACTTCAATACTATTGTAGAGTTTTTCCTTCACAAAGATTTACACACATTACATTTCTGCTTGGTGTGTAATTTTAATGGTAGCTCAAGTCCCCGTGGGTGCTATACATCCAAAAATCCAATTCTCTCTTTGTTTAGAATCGTTTAACTTGTTTTAATACGTGTTCTTATCTGAAAAATTGGTATCTGAAGGACACGTCAGACACATGTTTCAGTGGCGGATCCAGAACTTTTCCTAAGGGAGGTCCCGCTGACTGAGCTAAGGGGGCACAATCCAGTCATGCTTCAATGATTCAATTAATCCCTATATAATCAACCAAATGTTTCCCACGAAAGGGGGGTCCGGGCTCACTTGTCACCCTGCCACCGATGTCACATCGCAAACCCTGTTGCCAGTCATGGAATTAATTTCTTTTGAAATTGGGACCGAAAAGACTACAAACGACTACAGAAACCTATTCCTTTTTCAGTTGAGATTGGCTTACAGGTGTATTTTAATACTTTCATTTCTTGTGTACAAGTGTGTGTCCTGTCACAGTTGTTATAGCAAAGTATGTGTTTAAATGTTTACCTGTGTCCAAGCTCGTGTGCTGCCACAGTTAATATACCAAAGTTGAACTTGTCTTCTACAATTGATTGGCTGTTTGCTTGACATAAGGCACCAGTAAAGGCCAAACCTGAAGTGGCATTTATAGAACTATTTAACATCATAGAAAACATGTCTTCTGTTTTTATATGAACACACATTTAGTCTACACTTTTCAATATCACATAATATAGGTATGCATGGTTATTCTGAACCTTTAGAAGTTTAATATGAGCATCTTTAACAACAGTTTTAGTTTTACCCCGCATTTGTTTTTTTTTCTTTCATCGATTTATGAGTTTCGAACAGCGGTATACTACTGTTGTCTTTATTCAAAGTATTGTTTAATATGTAAAACACTTGCCCCTAAGCATTATGAAAAAATGTAAACAAACTTATTTTCACGAATACTTCATTTTGCATTTAGCTTCTTTTGGACGACTTCGCGGATATTTATTTTTACGATTTTCGTATTTTTCTGACGTGTTTGAATGAGTGAATATCCAAGTTTTACTTCGCTAGTAATTAAGCTTACTGTAAACCCTTTATGTATCTTTTTTGCATTTAAATTTTTGTATACAAATCTTTTTTAAGCACTGCTCAACATCTCAATTGCATACTGGTATAAATGTGAATCGAGAACCAAGCATCATCTCTATATTCTCAAATTCATTAATGTAAGATTAATTTCGTGATTGTTTTTATTGTTTTCCATATGTTATAAGCGTTAAAGAACAAAACTTTTAAGACCTAAATATTGTTGCGACACGTCTGTGCAGTTGTGGCCTAATTGGAAGCACATTTAAACGATATCACTCGATGGAGCAATTCATTTCTAAAATAAAGAAACTATTCAAGTTGTTTTGAATGCAAAATGGTCATACTTATCTACCACCAAGTGGACACTCGTTTGAAGTCGGACATGGATAAGATATGTATAAGTTTTTTGTATCTACAGTACTATACTTACCAGCAATTGATGCTGAACCATCCTTTATCATTTCATACCTACAATAATTAGAAAAAATCATACTGCAATTTTAAAAACACTAATACAGATATACACGCATTCACTTGTGTCCGCAAAATTGAGCTTAGTTTATCATGTTAGTATAGTAAGCCCCTGGCTCATGCTATAACAAAATATTTTATTTTCCCAAACATGCATTTTTCATACTTTACCCAAACATAAAGAATTGTTGATATCATACAGGAACAAGGGTATTTTATTGTAATCGAAATTGAATTTACTCACTTGAAATTGTGATTAGAAACACTATTTGATTTCTTTTTTCTTTGAAACACATTGTTTACACTCCAGAAAACGATTTTTTATTCGAGTTGCAATGAATCTAAACATTTGTTTATTCGTATACAAATGTAGATATACACTGTATACGTACGTCTGAGTCAGTGACAACTCTATGGATCCATCGGATCACCAGCAATGATGGTGATACATGGCTGTGTACATTATGTATATTCAACTCGTCTAAACATCAACCCAACAATGTTAGATCTGTAAATTTGCTTTCGCAATTTTTTTGTTCTTCCCTCGCCGGGATTCGAACCCATGCTATTGAGATATCGTGACAACAAATCGCCTGCACTGTATCTGAAGCCAAGGTGGTCGTGAGGTCTAGCGCACCGGATACATATATATATATATATATATATACGAGATCTGAATAGAACCTTTTTGTTCATACAGTGATACAAATGATAGTCTTACCCAGTAAATAGCATAGCGTGGTCATGCCCTGGTATGCTACTTTGTGACTTGACCCAGGAACTAAAAAGGTTTAACATTCGAGAAGCATCCACTTGGTTAGGAGTAACACCCGTGATTTTAATTGTTTCTGTCCATGGCGCGTCAGATGCTGTCTGAGGAAAACGAAAATTATCAAATTAAATAAATAATTTATCTACAGACGAAATATTAGTCCACCATGTTGTATAAAAAATAATCAGTGAAATTAAGATAACAATATCATGAACATGTACATGTGAATTTGATATATTGAGAGAGCATATTAGGGTATGAGCGGGTTGACATAAAAATGAATAATAATAGAGCATAAAAATATAGAAAATAAAAAAATAGAAAATAATATTGTACCCAAAAAAATATGAAGAACTTATGACTTGTGAGTGATGGAATTATTACACAACAGAAACTACTCTTTAAGGTGGTACCCAACACTACAGGGAGATACCTCTGTAAAATGAGCTAAACATTTTAATTACGTTGTGTTTTAAAGGAATATAAAGCTTCACAATGATCAAATAAGTGTTTGTCAAACTGCTATATAGCCAGTGTAATTTTTCTGATAAAACGGTTGGTTCAAATTTTTTGAAATTTTTATATTTTTGTCAAAGAGTAAAAGTAAATACTTTGTTAAAAAAAAATTGAAAACTAAACGAGCCATATTAATTTTAGTGAAAGTGTTGGGTACCACCTTAAATACGAATTAAAATGTCTTGTTATGAGGTAAGCCATTTTATTTATTCACAAGAGTTTAGATTCCTTAGTCTAACATGCATATTCCCCTCTGGAAGTGTTTTGTGTTGTTGCATTGCTATATCTTACATTTCCATCTCTTGTTTTGTAATTGTTTTAATAAAATTTACTTTAAACATACATTTGTTAAAAATGTACAGCAGCTTACAACGTACAGGTTTTATAGTATGTGTAACGAAAATTGTAAATTATATGAAATAAAGTCGTCTCCCTTTTGCCAAAGGTTGCGTTTGTTGAGAATAGTTCCCAAAATAATTAATATACATACCATATACATAATTTTGGTAATAATCCTGCCAGGGGCTTAGTAAAACGGTGATGGCTTTGTTAATGAGAACATTTCCTCGTGTTTTAAACAAGATGATATTTGTTTAGTCTAATAGTAATCGCTTAATTTGAAACCTTGTTAGGTTCTTTCGTATAATAAAAAAAAATATAATAGTTTTCTGGGAAAGCGTATTTACCTTTGCTATTATTATTCCTGAAAACAGAATATTGATGGTAAAACTGGACGTCTGAAGATTTTTGTACATGGCATCCATCTGAAACAGTTTGAAGACAATGTTAACGAACAATATTTAACTACATGTAGATTTGAAATGATGAACTTTCAAATCTTCAAAAAAGCAGTTTTCGTTTATTTTATTTTTTGTACATAAATTGGGCCGTGCGTTTTCTCGTTTGAATTATTTTAAATTGTCACTTCGGGACCTTTTACGGCTGACTATACGGTATGAACTTAATTTACTCATTGTTGAAGGTCATACGGTAACATATCATTGTTCATTTCTGAGGCATTTGGTTTCTTCCGAAAAGTTGTCTTATTACATCTTATTTTGTTTTTTGAGTTCAAAATGACATTGTTGTTGTCAAGGCTTATCCCTGGACAAGAGATCGGAGGTTTAAAATTTACTTTATGTTTTAATATTTGGTTATGTTACAATATGATTGTAATAAAACTCTATGAATAGCAATACTTTGTTAGCCACTGTCTATTTAATGAACATAATTTATATGAATTTTTTTTCTGTACGTAATACAATTAAAAGTATAGTATACTTACCCCATTTATAACAAATGCATAGTATTGTCTTATAGAGGCAACAGCATTCTGGTCTCTCTGGCTGACAGTTGATCCAAGACTTTTTCCATACCATCTAATATTAAAAAAAGTGTGAACATCAGAAAATATGAGCATGCATTTTCTTTCAAACAAAGTATCCTTGTAACAAGGACTGAAACAGATACTTTATACATATTTGTTAGTTAAATTTTTAAGTATTTTTTACGTTTCCCTTAAACAAATACATGTATGTCTTACGAGACGGAACAAAGAATGTTTCGAATATCACATCACGAGCATATATAAATTTGCCAAAGAAACTATAAGAACTGTTCGTACAAGAGATGTGGCCTATGCAATGGTAAAAAATTATCCATAAAAAAAATACAAAATGGTCAATTATTATAATGAATCAGTAAGGGACGGGGCGGTGTGGTTGAGGTGAGGCTTGACGATCAAGTGGTATAAGAAGTGTATGTACTGCAGTGACCACTACCCTTATTCACACACCGCTCGCTTAGTTTTCTTGTCGAATGTCGGTGATTTCTCCGGGTAGTCCGGTCTCTTAAACCAATAGAGTAAAAGTAGCGTTAAACACCATTATGATTTTTACCAAGTCACTGGGAAATTGAAAAAAAATATTTTACTCCAATAAGCATATTCGTATAACTAATGTTATGACAAACATAAAACAAAAAATCGAAGTGTTTTGTCAAGTCATTGGCATATTTTATTCACATAAGTATATTTGAATGACAAAAATCATAACAAACATAAAGCAAAAACATAAATTCTGATTGGCATGCAGAATGAAATGAATTTAATTTAAAAAAATATTATTTGTTTTTTTCAGTCTTTGGTGGAGTTGTCTCTATGACACATTCAAGATTTCCATTCTCAATTCTAATGGTGTTGTCAAATCTTATTAGTTCACGATTCGTTAAAGCGGTGTTATTGAATTAAAAACATTTTCTTTTATCAAAATTTGTAAAGAGTAGCTTTCGGCAATTACCACTATCTGTCAAATTATCAGCATTTGTTGTTGCGTAATATTTGATCATAAAGACAGATATAAATATGTAACAATATATTCAAATGAAAGGATTATCGTAAGGCGTCGTAACAGTTATGTAACTTTTAAATAATTTAAATCGATAAAGAATTGTAAAGATTATCTAAAATTGTAAAATATTCCGAAAAATAAAGAGAAAATCAACATAAACGATAATCTTTTTAAGAAAATCAACATTTGAACTAAATACGGGTGCTATCATTCTTAATATGTTTGCTTGACAGGCAGGTCACCTTAGATGAATTTGAAATTTACTATATGCACATACATTGTTTATTGAGACCATCCGATACTAGAAAGAAATCTGTCTAGACTGTATGTGCAAGTAGTAAATTTCATGACATAGGCATTCGTGAATACTATTTTTTGTTTGTTACTGAATTATGTAATCGGGATAGGATTGTGGTCTTTCGTAAGGAGGTCTATTTTGAACAGCTTAGTAAAATAGTGAAAATATCAAACGGTTGAAACATCTGCAGGTTCTAAATTAAATGATTAAAAATACTAGGATGAAAGGCATTGCAAAATTTAAAATGTGCATGCTACTGACACGAATTACTTTCAAATACTAGTATCGAAGAATTGATTAAATTATTTTTTTTAATAGTTGACCTACTCACGAGATCCATCTTCTGACAACAATTTTTTTAATAAAATTTTGGTATTCTAATTTTTTCGGCCAATATCACGTCTTTCAATGAAGGAAAAGTTTTTTGCACAGAGTAACTACCAAAGATCTAGCCTTATATGATCAGGTTTGGATAAGGCAACGGCTGTTTAACACTAACGTGGTAGAGGGATGACAGATATGACTGTTTTCTTGTTCTTTATTTTTTTTAATAAATCCCCCCCCCCCCCCCCCCCATCGTAAATTTACGTTCCCTTGCACTTCGCAGATGATTGTGCTAAGTCAACTGTTCTATTTAACGTAGAAAATCGTGACAAATTCATAATAATATCTTAAGTCAAAATTATCGCATAAAACACATACTCAATCATTGGAACCAATTTGAAGTAAATTATTACATTTTTATTATTTATTTTCAAAAAACATGTATTTATTTTTTATTTCTCTAGATATTGGGTTTCTGAATTCATAATGAAATATAATTCGCGTTAAACGTCACATAATACTGAGCAAGTATAATAGTCAAAGCTACTTCATAAATAATAACAAATCACGTTTTATTAGATTAGTTATGGTTATTAATTTTCTTTAAAAGGACAGTGACGATGGCAATTTGGGATATAATTCACTTCATTTTACTTTATGTGAAAAATGTTGGAGGGAAGAATTAAACGCCGAGTTAATTAAGTAGGGGTTCATTTTGTACCAACTGTTTGTTAGAGAGAAACCAATGAAATATCCTGGGGTTGTGGTCTAGGGGGAGGGTCGGATCCTTGTTTTTGACGATCAATGCTGTTGAATGGGGGGAAATGGTTAGACCCCCCCCCCCCCCCCTTTTATCCTAGATTGGAACCCCTTTTTCAAAATAACTAGATCCATCCCTGAAAACTCTGTAATTTGCACCCATCATTCTGATTTTAAAAAAAAATAATATATTTGATTTATTCATAAATTTCAACATTTGTTGATTCCTTGATTTATTAAGAACTATATCGAGCATAAGCAGTTATAAAAATAAAAATCTTAAATACACCCAAAAAATACCTTTCGTCTGCAGAATGACTAAGCAGTCATTATCAGTCATCTTTTTTTACAAACTAATGTATTGCACGGGTAATTAGATAGACCCTGATAATTATTCATAATGATATATATTATACCTTTGATAAATTGCATAATCAACCGCAATAAGTAATTCTATATTGTACGTCCCAGATGCTCTTTTTCGTCTCCTTGAACCGGACGATTTCTGCTTTTCAATCGAAGATTTTAATTTCGTGTCTGAAAAAATCAATTATAAATAAATGTGAATTCATATTCATGAATGTTGAATGTTTGGCGTGAATATGAACTATGTATTACTAGTAAAATCAGGCGTAAATGTGTATTCATTCATATATTTTTTATGTTTGATATACATATGAATGGTATACTAAAATTAAGGTTACTGAAACAATTCGACGAAATTGACCTGTACGTTTTCCTTCATTACATTCTTAGAATTTCTCAAGTGGTTTTTCACTGGTATTCCCTAAATAAGAAAACAAAAAGAAAATCATATTTCTTAGAAAAATGAATCATAGTTTATAATTTTGAACAGTAAGTGCTTTCAAAGATCGTGTCATTGTATTTTAAAACCTAAAAATATTTGATGAAGCGGTAACTTTATTATTTGGAATCCAAATGTGTGACGGACTGACGAACAAACGTGTGCACTATATACCCTGTTCATTGAAGTGGGTGGAAGTTACAAAATGTTTTAATCGAAGGCACCAGTTATTTTGATTTACTCGTGACAACAAAGACCATCGCAAGCTTGCGTTTCGTTCCTTCAAGGTTTTGATTTTTCTACGACCTTGACTGTCCATTAGGTTCTCGCAAGTCTTTCTTACCTGGATTATTTTTTTAACACAGCAAGCTCGAACATCTTATTTATCTTTATTGTTTATAACAAATTCAATTTGGAAGCTTTTCACCCGACTAGGCTCTACATGCAACAACCGAAATTAATCAATTGGTCATCATTCCAGAAATGCGCGATTCGCGCAATGAAATCTGTACCGTAGTTATCCCCTTTTTGTAATCTTCTGTCGATGTTTCAATTGGTTTAACACCAACATTTCAAAAAGTAACTGGGAACACTGTCCGTCGTATTAATATAGGCTTCAACTGATTATAATACATGAAAGATGTCAATAAAATTTAACCTCAAGATAATTGAGTTTTTAATAACTTTTCAATTACCTCAATTTAGAATCGACAGGGCATCGTGTGACCCTTTTACTTTCCTCTTTCATAATTTTATTCTTTTGAAAATTTCAAAAACAATTTTTAATGGTGTACCCTTTGTAATAGGGTCATTTCTCACAAGTATTTGAAAACGATTTAAAACTTGTAAAATATTTTTAAAAGATTATAAATTTGTAATATAGTATAACATTACCTAGATATAAAGTTTCATCGTTGACGCCTATTGATTCCGCCTTTTTTATTTGAAATTTTCGAAAACCATTTTTATGAGAGGTTGTTTTATCTGTATCGTTTGATTGTAAGACGAATTCACTGCCATTGGACTGGAAAATCCCATACTGGAAAAAATAGAGGAATTAGTTAATATGATATATTGTAAATTAAAACAAATTAAATAAATGTATTGTATTTCTAAACTAGTTTTGAGGATGGTAAATATAAATAAGCAAGGTTGAGTTAATTTGAAAGCTTGTCTGCTTAAATTACTACTTTTACGCCCATCTTTGTCTCTTGAATTGGTATAGTTCAAAGGGGAACTAGCCACGAAACAAGACTTAATATAATTCGCTTTTAGAAGTCAGTATATTAGTTTACTTTTTATGCCCAACCTTCGATAGTAGAAGGGCATTATGTTTTCTGGTCTGTGCGTCCGTTCGTCCGTTCGTCCGTCCGTCCGTCTGTCCCGCTTCAGGTTAAAGTTTTTGGTCAAGGTTGTTTTTGATGAAGTTGAAGTCCAACCGACTTCAAACTTGGTACACATGTTCCCTATGATATGATCTTTCTAATTTTAATGCCAAATTAGAGTTTTTACCCTAATGTCATGGTCCACTGAACATAGAAAATAATATTGCGAGTGGGGCATTCGTGTACTGGGGACACATTCTTGTTTCAAAATAAGCTACAAAAGATCGCGGATGAATAATTCACTTGTAATAATTCCTTATAATAATCATGTGACCTCAATTTAACCTTTAAAATTAACAGAACTGGAACAATCAAATTGCAAAATTTCGCTTGCCTGTTACATGTTCTGTATATTTTTTGTTGATATCGCTTCTATGACCTCGGTAGTTTTCGGAGGTCAACTCGATTGTTATTTGAATGTCGTCTAGACTAAAATACACACAACATGATGTTACAGATTATCAAGCACATGCCTTGTAAATTGGTTATTTGATACTCTTTATAATTTGAATATACGTTTTTGCATGTAATAGATCAACTAGAGGCTCCAAAGAGCCTGTGTCGCTCACCTTGGTCTATGTGAATATTAAACAAAAGACACAGATGGCTTTATGAAAAATTGTGTTTTGGTGATGGGGATGTGTTTGTATATCTTACTTTTCTAAACATTCTTGCTGCTTACAATTATCTCTATCTATGTTGAACTTGGCCCAATAGATTCAGTGGAAAAAGTTAGTGAAAATTTACAAATTTTAAGAAAATTGTTAAAAATTGACTATAAAAGGGCAATAACTCCCTAGGGGTCAATTGACCGTTTTGGTCATGTTGACTTATTTGTAGATCTTACTTTGCTAAACATTTTTGCCGTGTACAGTTTATCTCTATCTATAATAATATTCAAGATAATAACACAAAACAGCAAAATTTCCTTAATATTATCAATTCAGGGGCAGCAACCGAACAATTGGTTGTTCAATTCATCTGAAAATTTCAGGGTAGATAGATCTTGACCTGAATAACAATGTACCCTATGTTAGATTTGCTCTAAATGCTTTAGTTTTTTAGTTATATGCCAAAAACTGCATTTCACCCCTATGTTCTATTTTTAGCCATGGCAGCCATCTTGGTTGGTATGCCGGGTCACCGGACACAATTTTTTAACAAGATACCCCAATGATGATTGTGGCCAAGTTTGGTTTAATTTGTTTCAGTAGTTTTAGAGAAGAAGATTTTTCTAAAAGATTACTCAGATTTACGAAAAATTGTTAAAAATTTACTATAAAGGGCAATAACTCCTTAGGGGGTCAATTTGCTATTTTAGTAATGTTGACTTATTTGTAGATCTTACTTTGCTGAACAATTTTGCTGTTTACAGTTTATCTCTATCTATAATAGTATTCAAGATAATAACCAAAAACAGCAAAATTTCCTTAAAATTACAAATTCAGGAGCAGAAACCTAATAACGGGTTGTCTGATTCATCTGAAAATTTCAGGACAGATAGATCTTGACCTGATAACACTTTTACCCATGTCAGATTTGCTCTAAATGCTTTGGTTTTTGAGTAATAAGCCATAGACCGCATTTTACCATGCACTATGTTCTATTTTTAGCCGTGGTGGCCATCTTGGTTGGTATGCTGGGTCACCGGACACAATTTTTAAACTAGATACCCAAATGATAATTGGGGCTAAGTTTGGTTAAATTTGTTCCTATAGTTTCAGAGAAGAAGATTTTTGTAAAAGTTTACAGACGACAGACAACGGACGACGGACGACGGACGACGGACGACGTACGCCAAGTGATGAGAAAAGCTCACTTGGCCCTTTGGGCCAGGTGAGCTAAAAATGAAAATTTGAGTCAAATCGTTGAACACCCAATGCCCTGTTATGAGCCGATATCGTGTACATGAAAGTCTCCTTTTTTTGTTTTCAAAAACACCCATTTTGAATATATTAGAATACAAATTGTTCAGAAAAAAAACCAAATATAGAATATGGTGCTTTGATTTATTTATTCTCAACCTCAACGTGCATAAAATATTTGTAACTGGACGATAGGCAAATAACGAAACAACTCTGAATTCTTATTCTCTTCTCATATTTAAAAGCTTATCGACGTAAGAAACTGCATGGACTTTCATATTACATTTTTGCACATATATGTACTTAAATACGGAAATCATATTTCTGTCATTTCAAAATATTTCCGGACGAGAGGAGACGGAATGACGGTATATCATGAAACAAGAAACGTGACATACGATGAAATATTTCCATAACCAAACACTGCATTGTCAAATTAATCCTCCTTTTCATGCTAAATAGTTGACATACACTTAATTCGTGAAAGGCGGTTACTTTTATGGGTTTTAATCTTATTGTAACCTGAAACCTAAGAAAAATGTTAAATCATCATTTTTATGATTTACTATAAACCTTGCAAAGATTTAAATTTATTTCAGGTATAAAAGGGTCTATAATTGAGTGAAGAAACAACTTTGATTGAGATTTAATTATTTTGGTTGATTTTTATGAACCGTATGACTGTAAATAGGATTTGTAAAAAGACAGCGAATTGTTTCTGACGTCCTATAAGACCCGAGATGAATTGTGGGCAGGGTCTTTATTAAGAATTCGGATGCGGGAGAAGACACCTTGTCAGATTCCAGTGTTTTTGAATATTTGCATTTTGTTTAATTATACATTTGCACATGGTCAGTGATCAAAGATTGCGCAATTGTTAAAAATTGCCTCTGTCTCCAAATGTTCCTTGATGATTGCAATTACTATGGTAAAATAACAGCCCATTTAATTTTGAATATGAAAAGAAAAAACATTACATTGCAAAATTTAAAAACACTTTATAGATACAAGAAGATATGGTATGTTTGCCAATAAGATGACTCTCTGTCCTAGTCACAATATATAAAAGTAAACCATTATAGATCAATGTACTGTCTTAAACACGGAGTCTTGCCTCTCACCGAACAGAAAGCTATAAAGGGCCCCAAACATGACTAGAGTAAATCAATTCAGACAGGAAAACCAACGGTCTAGTCTATATACAAAACGAGAAACGAGAAACACTTATGATCAACACCAACCAACGACAACCACTGAACAACAGGTTCCTGGCTAAGGACAGCCAACAATCGACAACCACTACCCAAAAGGTTCCTGGCTAAGTACAAAAAACAATCGACAACCACTGACCAACAGGTTCCTGGCTAGGAACAACCAACAATCGACAACCACTGACCAACAGGTTCCTGGCTAGGGACAACCAACAATCGACAACCACTGACCAAAAGGTTATTGGCTAAGGACAACCAACAATCGACAACCACTGACCAACAGGTTCCTGGCTAAGGACAAACAACAATCGACAACCACTGAACAACAGGTTCCTGGCTAAGGACAGCCAACAATCGACAACCACTGAACAACAGGTTCCTGGCTAAGAACAACCATTAATCGACACACACTGAACAACAGGTTCCCTTACTAAGGACAAACAACAATCGACAACCACTGAACAACAGGTTCCTGGCTAAGGAAAACCAACAATCGACAACCACTGACCAACAGGTTCCTGGCTATGGACAACCAACAATCGACAACCACTGACCAACAGGTTCCTGGCTAAGGACAACCAACAATCGACAACCACTGAACAACAGGTTCCCTTGCTAAGGACCAACAACAATCGACAACCAGTGACCATTAGGTTCATGGTTAAGGACAACCAACAATCGACAACCACTGAACAACAGGTTCCTGGCTAAGGACAACCAACAATCGACAACCACTGAACAACAGGTCCTGGCTAAGGACAACCAACAATCGATAACTACTGAACAACAGGTTCCTGGCTAAGGACAACCAACAATCGACAACCACTGAACAACGGGTTCCTGGCTAAGGACAACCAACAATCGACAACCACTGAACAACAGGTTCCTGGCTAAGGACAACCAACAATCGACAACCACTGAACAACAGGTTCCTTGCTAAGGACAACCAACAATCGACAACCACTGAACAACAGGTTCCTGGCTAAGGACAACCAACAATCGACAACCACTGAACAACAGGTTCCTGGCTAAGGACAACCAACAATCGATAACCACTGAACAACAGGTTCCTGGCTAAGGACAACCAACAATCGACAACCACTGAACAACAGGTTCCTGGCTAAGGACAACCAACAATCGACAACCACTGAACAACAGGTTCCTGGCTAAGGACAACCAACAATCGACAACCACTGAACAACAGGTTCCTGGCTAAGGACAACCAACAATCGACAACTACTGAACAACAGGTTCCCTTGCTAAGGACAACCAACAATCGACAACCACTGAACAACAGGTTCCTGGCTAAGGACAACCAACAATCGACAACCACTGAACAACAGGTTCCCTTGCTAAGGACAAACAACAATCGACAACCACTGAACAACAGGTTCCTGGCTAAGGACAACCAACAATCGACAACCACTGAACAACAGGTTCCTGGCTAAGGACAACCAACAATCGACAACCACTGAACAACAGGTTCCTTGCTAAGGACAAACAACAATCGACAACCACTGAACAACAGGTTCCTGGCTAAGGACAACCAACAATCGACAACCACTGAATAACAGGTTCCTTGCTAAGGACAGGTGCAAATGCATCGGGTTTAAATGTTTTTATAGTCGTATACTAATAAAAATGTTTATACAGTTACTTACCATTGTTTCTGTTCTGTCTTTATTGAAGTGAACAAGGAAAGAGCCTCCATTTTCAATTTCTTGATAAAATACGTGTTCCTAAAACATAGAAAAGTTCAATAAGGTATTTTCTAGCATATATGAACATTATCTATAAAAATGTGGGTTTTCATGCTTAAAGTAAAAAGTATCAATTTTTCATATTTTTTTGGCGGAGTTTCCCTTGAACATGCAAATAATGTACTTTTAACAATTTTGTATCCATAAATCTGTATGTCGTTTCGTGAATGAATGAATGAATGAATGAATGAATGAATGAATGAATGAATGAATGAATGAATGAATGAATGAATGAATGAATGAATGAATGAATGAATGCAAAACCTGGTTCGGTCTTAAATTATGTAAATATGTATTTTTGTTCTAAAAAAAATATTTTGTAATCAGAAGTGCTTTTAACGTAACCACATGTTGTAGAATTTCTAGCTTAGAGGAAATGGATTTTTGTTATGATTTTTTTTTTTGGGGGGGGGGGGCGAGAAGGGGCTGTTGTAGTTGTTCTTTTTTAATTTGTGATATTTCCTTTCCTTTCAGTCCATCTTTCATTTCCATATTGATATGTTGTATTCATTATTACCTCCGTTTCCTCGTAATTTTCATTTTTCATAAGCTGATCTCTAAGACTTAAAGTCGGCACGTGTGTATTAAGTCTGTCATTTCTTTGAAGCGCCAGATGAACCTCGCTACCAGATGGCGCCAATGTTAAATCGTATCGATCAGGATGAAATTTCCCAGATGCCGAACGTTTGTTTCTTTCACTCGCTCGAACTTGTACCAGTATTTCATCTGAAAATGTAACAATGTAAAAAAAAATATGAAACATAGAGATTTCATTGTTATTGATGTCCGCATGATACTAACTCAATAGATAATCAACTTTGAGAAAATAGACTGAAAAAGGTGGAGAATTCATTAACCGTATCATTAATAGGCGACAAGACGAAGGAGTAATGGTATTTCTTTTTAAATCGGGTTCTAATATATTTGTATCCTTTAAATTTTAAGGTCTATTTTCTTTATCTTTAAAAATAATGTTTATTCTGAAAAATATCGTGCAAATAGATTTCATTTATTGAATTCGTTTATATTCTCCACTGTTGATCACTTATTCATTATTCATTAAACATTTTTCTCTTCATCAATTATTTTAACCAGTATTCTCTACATTTAAGACCTTCATCCATACTCTATTCATTCTTGTGAACGGCTTAGAAAATTGTTACTTTAAATATTCCTAAATATAAGGCTTTGTTTAATATCATTACATAAGTAAATCGCCCAGGTTTATGTTCAGATTTGTTTTTATGTAATTAAAGAGGGAGAAGATATACCAACGGAAAATAAGAATAATAACAAACAACAGAAAACGAATAAAACAAACAACACTAAGGGACGACATCAAAAGATCAATGTAGGATAAAAAAAACTTAATTCAAATAGTTTTTGGTTTGTTTTTGTTTTTTGTGTTTTTAGTTTTTTGTTTTTTGTTTTTTTGTTTTTTGTTTTTTGGGGGTGGGTGGGGGGTTGGGGGTATATGATATAGGGTGGGGTTTTTTTTTTTTTTTGGGGGGGGGGGGGTTATATAATATAGTTTTTTGTTTTTTATGGGGGGAGGTCAAATAATATAGTCTTTCAAACAATATTTGAATTTGCTACAAGTCCTTCATGACAGCAATTTTGATAAATTTGGGCAAATATTGAACATTCAATAATAAACAATAAAGATTCGGAAAAAGTGTCCTAAATGTCTCCATGTGTGCAAATTACACAAAAAGGCGGCTATGATTACAACTACATGTACATTTTGTAACACGTTGAGGAACAAAAAGGTACATATAAACGGAATACAGTCATATATATCTGGTTATACCAGAGGTCTAAAAAAAATCTTTGTTCTTCGAAGAAGTAAATAAGTCTATTGTATAATATACATAATAAATCGGATGATCTTTGATCAAAATTGATTTGAAAAACACTTGGCAAGGAAGTTTAATTATGATCAATACAAATTGTATCCTTTCATGAAAGAACCAAGGTTCCACGCATTGATCATATACAATTGTCCGTTAAAATTGCGTCATCTATATAATTATAAAGAATAATCATATAAGAATAGAAATAGGTCAAAATTAATATCAATTATTGTGTCTGTTGAATGTAAAAAATATATAAAGTCATTTCAATTGGTACTATTTTAGTCACTTTTATGTTTGTATTTGAAAGATTTTCCACTGGACATTCAAGCAACCACCAAATCGGTCAATTATATATTCATGTATAAATGTTCGTAAAGATATATGCACCCACCATGCCATATAGCACTGTCCCTTGGTGCCTCCTGCAGTTCAGCTAGATATATTCAGCCTACTAACAGTATTATTTTTTGTTACTTTCTAGAGGTGTGCCTGAGTCGAAGGTTTTATGTATACTCCTATATATATAATGATAATAATACATGAAAACTGTTGTTTCTTTTTTGTGTTTGTAACTATGTATACTGTATTGCTTATTATGTTCGTAAAATAATAATATTATTATGATATTATATTAGAATCATATTCAAAACAGTGTGGTCCTGGCCATTGATTGACGACCTAAATTATCCCATTGACTGGGACAGATTAGGTGAACGTTTGTCGGTAACAATCACTGCTCACTATGTACTTGTTAAAGACACTGAATCTGTGGGGTCACCAAAGGTTCTCAACACCTATATAAAAAAATTCGAAAAACGAATCCGGAATAATACGATGTGTTGATTTATATCAATAATATAAATCAAAACATAAAGGTTATTCCTGAATAATTTTTCGAATTATTTTATTATTAAAGGCGTTAAGAACCTTTGGTGACCCCGCAGTTTAATTTCTATAAAAAGCAAGAAGTGAGCAATGGTCGTTACAGACAAACGTTCACCTAATCTGTCCCAGTCAATGGGATAATTTAGGTCGTCAAATCAATGGACAGGACCACACTGTTTTGAATATGATTCTATGCTCCTTGTGAGCCCATTTTATTGAAATAAAGCATCTTCTTCTATAAAACATTAAATTCTATTCAAAATTAAAAGCAAAACGTTGGCTTCCTTGGAATACATAAAACCCGACTTCCAATAACTTGTAATGAACCAATTTTGACCGGAATCATTCATTTAAAACAATTGAGAATGGAAATGGGGAATGTGTCAAAGAGACAACAACCTGACCAAGGAGCAAACAACAGCCGACGGCCACCTGAGGGTTTAAACTCTTTTCAAATCATGTTCAATGATCATATAAATATTGTCAACACAAAGATGAAGATTTTATCAAAAGTAAATAAAATTTATATAAGCACTCTTGCAGCTCCTAAAATTTCTGTTTGTCCAAATTTGTGAAAACAGAGGGAATAAATAAAAAATAAGAAACAACAGTTTTCATAAATCAGTATATTAGTGTATACATGTATATAGGAGTATATATAAAACCTTCGTCTGAGGCACACCTCTAGAAAATAACAAAAAAGAATGAGTACTAGGCTAACTATATCTAGCTGAACTTCAGGCGGCATCAAGGGACGGTTGGGAGAAAATTAAAATGTGTATCGGGACATTAATGATATGGTAAGATATTGTACATATATTTGACCTTACTGTACCAGTAACTTAGATAATCCACTACTTTTCACACTATCACTTCATTGTATAACATTAAATAAGATAAAGCTTTATATATGCTCCTAGCAAATGGCTATTGTGTCAAATGTTTGCAAACTATTTAGACAAGCGATTAAACAATAACAAAGAGTATTCCAGACCTACGTCATTTGTTTATACAGTCCGCAGGAAGATATGTCACCTTCTGCTGTTGTTTTTTCTATGGTCGGGTTGTTGTCTCTTTGGCACATTCCCCATTTCCATTCTCAATTTTATTAGTCTGTACATAATAATTATTCAGATACTGCGCCGATCAGCGTTTAAACAGAAAGCACACAACAAAAGACAAACGATTAGTATACGCAAACCAGTAGAGCTAGTTGTTATCCAGTCTCACTTACAGATGGGAGATAAGCTAAATGGAACTGGCTTCTATAAATAAGCTTGACTTATACTAAAAAAAACAAATTTGTTCGATAATTGCTTGCTTATCTCAGAGATGAAAAAAGAAATACGTGGCCATAGAAAGTGAGAATAAAGAATAACGAAGCACCCGTTTTCAGGCTTTTAACATTTAATACATTAATGTTTACAAATGATATTTACAATATGAATTAAAATATTTGGCATAATTGTACAAAAATTTTCCACTTCGTTTCACACTTTTACACCTCATGGTATAACATTAAACATTAAATTGATTTAGCTATGAATGCTCAAAGCAAATTACTTTTTTGTCATGAAGTGTTTGAAAAATGTTTGGACAAGGTATTACACAATGTCGGCCAAAGTGCAATCCCGATGAACCTATGTGTCCCTTTACTGTTCTTACAATACATACATGGACGCTGTGATTCAAAGCAAAGGGGCGAACAGTGAAATCATGTATACATTCCCATTCTGAATGACTTAAAAAGTGTGTGGTATAAGTTTAATGTCGCATGCAACATGACTATGATTGCTTGAGCGGTCTGGCAGTTTTAGCTGAATAGTGATTTTTAATAAAAAAAAGAAAAAAAAAAAAAAAGAAGGCGACACACACAACATTATGTTTCCTTACATACATTTTCAAGGATTCAAGATTATTATGATAATAATGATGATAATGTATAGAAGGTAATGAATAACTGAATTTGATTAAAAATTCATACGTATACTAATATTATTTAACAACTGTCTAAATTGATAAATAATAAGATTCCGCTAAAAAAAAAAAAGGCTTTAAGGTCAATAACAATCCTTAGAAGTGTACAGAAAATGTCAGCTTAGATGACAAATTTAGTACAATTTTGTCTTGTCTATAATTTTCGCAGTTTTCAGTTTCTGTCAATATTCTTCAACAGCTTTTGACAAAACGCAAAAGAGTTAAAACGTCGTTTTATGACAGACACTGTTGATTGGAGTAACAAAATAAATCATCATTTAAGGGCAATAACTCTATATTGGGTCGGCAAACATTTTCAGCCAAGTCAATATATTATTTGGCAAATATTTTCTTGTTGGATATATTTGGGTTTTTTTACTATTTAACTATATCTACTATATAGCTTTGGCCTAAAATGCAAACATGTCCAAAATTAATGAAACATCATACTTTAAGGACAACAGTCAGTCTGAGGAGTAACTATAAGTTTATAGTGTAAGTTGATGGCAAGTCTTGAATGATAATGTTGGGTAGACGACTGGTTCATCAGACACATGATTATCTATATATAGATGTACCCAAGAATAATTGTAGCTAATTTTCGTTAATTTGGTTCGGTATTTCTACAGGCGAAGATTTTTCGCAAAAGTAAACATGTAACGACGACAAGTGCGTGAAGAGAATACATGTGTAACTCACTTCGTCCTGTTTTCCAAATGGTTTATACATGTATTAATGAAACCAATTTATTAAGTAAACTGTTTATATTATCTACCTTAATCACTTGAATACAGTCTATTTTTCTGTTAATACATACATGTATGTCAATAACTTACCAGAGTTATTATATTGTATGCGTTTGTAATTGATTTGTTTGCACATTGACGGAAATTCAATAATTTGAACTCCACCTACACTCATTTAAATATCAAGTTACTTTCTCAATATTTCTATCGAAAAATCTGTTCAAGTGAAGGATTTGTGAATATAAAATGCACAAAGGACAGAAGCGTGGGTTCAAGTGTACGCACCTCCCGTATAAATCATATTTGAAAGAAGATAGGATAATTATGTTTAAAAGAAATAATATATAAAATAAAATTAGTGTTGCAGATATATATGCTAGTAGGTAAATGTGTAACTTACATTTGTATATAGGTAAACCTTAGGTGCAACATAAACCGACTCCCCAAGGAGTTTTTGCATAGTTTCCTTTACGGCAAACATGCCATACAACTCTACCGAAACGAGACATCGAATTCGACGTCCCAATATACTTGTTAAATATATTGCTTCTTAGGACATCCCGCTCAACGAGAGTGGTACCCTCAACATTAGTCTGCCTCCTGGACAACAAAAGGGTAGAACTAGTGTTTTGCATGTTTCTACACCAAATTCACCCTTTTGATTTTTGTGGATCGGTAAATCATGGAGGTCGTTATAACTTATGTACATGTATGTTTAGAAATTATCTGCCTTCATCGCTAACACTATATTATCTTACCTCCTATACATTTCCAGGAATATGATAGGTTAAAAGCGTCCGCCTGCAAACCGTGTATATTTGATATTAGGTTAGTAGGGAGGCGGGGCTTATCTCATACACGGTTAGTAGTGGAGCTACGTCCCTTTATATTCCATATTAGGTAAGAAGGGGCGGGGCTTATTTCATACACGGTTAGTAATGGTGTTATGTCCCTTTATAAAAACAAAACGGTACTGAGAAAAAAAACTTAAAAGTTCCAACAGACGAAGAATTTGATGATTAAGATTGAAATAAATTCATAAAACACATTTAAACCTTACAAGTCGTTATTGTTGGCATCTGTTTTTGTAGGATCAATGGAAGTATTTTCTTAGTGCTAACAGTATTGAAGACTTGCTCATTTTGAGAACCACTAGTCTTAATTTCACACGTTAAGATAGTCGGTAAGATAAATTCGTTACATAGTGTGCTGGTGACGTAATACGTACTGTATATATGGGGTCAGTAAATTCCATATGGGGATTCGAGCTTCGAATTTACTGACCCCATATATACCGTATAAGGTCACTAGCACACTATGTAACTAATAATATGCTCCTTTAAATACCATAACATAACCACATTTATTGTATAGCTTGCGTTGGTATTTGATATGACTATCACTGCACATCCAGTAATTTAAATATCAAAATCTCAATTTTGTTATCTAAAGATCTGTTAAAAAGGAATATACCAGAGGCGTGGGTTCAAATGCTCCTTTCAGATAAAATTATATTTTAAAGAAGTTTTAATTCTGTTTTATAAGAAAAAGATTTATAAATTTATGTTTACAATTGCCAGTCTTTTGCTCCCTTTTCATACGTAAATCAATATTTTTACAGGACAGTAATGATAATTTTTTGAGAACGAAGACACGTAAACAAATTGCTGGTAATTACGCTTAGGATTCAATACTAAATTGAAGGTTGTAGCACTTTGTTGAATAAATTTAAAATTTGTCTACACGCGAACATGTGAAGAGATTGACCTGTTTGGTATTGACACTTCCCTGTTACTGAACAGCATACATTGTATAAATCTCTATTGCTGAACAGCATGCAATGTTTCCGCTTATAGATATCGTGTTAAGTTTTGTCTTTTGAAACTAAACCACACCTCTTCTTTTATTCATTGTCTACACTTAGAAGGCAGTTTCCTCCGTAATGGTAAAATAATCTACTTACAAACAATGATAGTTATTTGATTGTTAATATGATAAAAACAAACAGGAAAATTTCGTAATTTGAATTACCATTTTAGTAGTTACCAAGTGGGAAAATAAAGAAAAAAGCTTCTTGATTAAGATTTATAACTCCTCTACTGCACCGCACTCCCCCCCCCCCCCCCCCCCCCCCCCCCCTTTTCGAAGTAATTATCCCTAATTCTAAATATAATAGACTAGTACTTATATTCGGAAAATTGAAATGACAAATTACACGTTCAGGACATATGCACGATATAGAAACTGATAATGTTATCCAGATCATCTCCAAACCCCCTTCTCCTATATAAGGGTTAACAATCTTAAATTTGATGTACAATTTCGGAATATTCTTTCCTCTAGCTTTTAATTCTACAAATTTGGTAAATTGAATAACAAATTGCACGATAACTAATCATTCTACTCGGATCAACTCTAGACTCACCCTCTTCTAAGGGGGTAACAATCTTGAATAACATACATTTTTTGCAAATTCTTACCTCCAGCTGTTTCTCCAAAATGTGATAAAATATTCGAAAGTGTAAATATTCCAGAAATATTCCATACAAATAATAACAAAAACAGATGGCGCTTGGTTGTATTCATACTTATGTATCGTTTTAGCGTAGTAAATGGTGCGTGTGTGTATGTACCCGGTATATTTACGTTCTGTTAATTGTCGTATGCTTGCATAATTTAAATACCCAGTATAAATAATAGAAAAATCCCTCTCAGTACATTCGTACATCGATTGTTTGAATTTGAAATTTATATTTAAATGGCCATTTTTTTTTAGAATTTGATTATTGGACCGTGGTAGTGTATAGTAGTTAGGATTAGTTAGACGGCCGTCTTAAAGAAAAATCGTGATTTCGTGATTTAGAGTACGCATAAGAATGAATCAATGTTTATCTGATTCATAGCATTTCGTGATCGAAATATCTGTTGTTTTCACAGCTAGCAGATCTTGTTCTCAATAAATACCCGGACATATACCACCGAACCTTATTAGGAAGGATTAACATACATATATTACTGATTGAGAAATATCTATTATTATATGGAAATTATAATTTATTTATAGTCATGATAGTAAGTAGAAATGATACGGCACCTTGAGTAGCACCTCTAAAAATTGAAACTGGTCGTTACGAAAGATTAGATTTAGATAAAAGATTATGTTTCAATTGTGATAATATAGAAGATGAAAAACATGTATTGTTAACATGTCCATTATATGAAGATTTAAGGCAGTCATTATTTATTGATATAATTCAACAAAATGATATGTTTTTAACTTTGTCAGATGATGAAAAATTTATATTTTTGTTCAAAAATGAAAATGTTTGTAGTTCTGTTGCCAAAACCTGCAATAATATTTTATTACGACGAAACAGTATCTTATACTGTTAAAAACAAACTGTTTCAGTTATTTTTATTATATGTACATGTATCAGGTTTTATCCTTGGATGTGCATGGTGATATTGCACTTTTATGTTTTGTATAAATAACAAAACTTATGTTTTAATTCTGCTGTTTTATAATTGTATATAACAGTCTCTCATAGTTCTTTTATGAATGGCACATGCATTCTAAATTTTATATTGTGTACTTGATATTATATTGTGTTTATACTTGTATGTATGTGGTGAGATTTTAATAAACTATTGAATCTGAATCTGAATCTACGGCAATGAGTACACACATTGTAATTCCTTTGCTCAATTAACACCTATCTTTTGTTGATTATAATAATTACATGTATCTTTAAATTATAGATTAAAATCAATAATATAAAACCTGGTAATTACAAACTATTGACTACTTTTCAAGCTAAAGCTACTTTTAAATCAATCTGAACTTTTGACATCATTTTGCTACTTTATAAATCAATAAAATGAAGCCTAATAAACAACCTTATACTGCTTAAAACTTAAGTTTAAGTGAATATGATTTATCAATTAGCTTTCAATAACTGTAAGGACTCTTATTCTGTGCTTTTTTACTTGTTTTTAGGCTGTTTGTGTTTGTCCCTCATACCAATTGCTACGGATTTTTACAGTGTGTTCTTATGTTAACGTTGTATTGTTACACCACTGTCCAATGTTATGGGAAGGTTTGACCACTGACAACCATGTTTAACCTCTCCAATTTTTTTGTGTGCCTATTCCAAGTCAGGAGTTTGTAATTAATTCGTTATTGTTACTACAATATTTGTTTTGTGTAAACTGTTTTTCTATGACCTGGCCGTTTGGTTTCAGGTTTTTTTTAAATTGCTTCGAGGATCATCTTAATATTAAAACCTTTTGCAGCCCACTAAACAGTGTGGGTTGTTTTTGTTGTTTTAGGCCGTGCAGATGCATATAATTGCTTGCATCTACTTTATATGAACTGTGGTGGATATAGTTGTCTTATTTGCAATCATACCACATTGCGTTTTTTATACATGTATATATATTTAGAGATGCAAAAATAACGGCCATGACATAATCATCAAAAATAACATTATAATAACAATGTCATAACAATATTTTGCTTTATGTTTGTACCTGGAACTCTGTTAATAGAGTGTTATATTTTTTTTTTTTGACCCATATGGGTATAATTTGTAAATAATATCATAACATAAGAAGTAAACCGGGAGAAATATGCTGTCATGTTGTAGAAAAATTAATGTTCATCTGTTTCACCCAAAGACGTGAAGTTCAGATTTTATTTGTTATTCTTTTACTTTAATTGAAGTTTTACAGTAAAACTTCAAAGCAGCGTTGAATCGTATATTGCGATGTTTTAAAATATGCAACTTGAATTAGATAATGGAATTGATCAGTCACTCAAAAGGTTTCTTGAACGAATAATTTGAACTTAATGTACACTTTGCATTTGCTTTACAATTGAGAACATGTAATTTTCAATGAAAATTAAAGCATACACTTTAATGTTTTCAGTGAAGGGAAAAGTTGCCGTAAATCTCATATGATAGATATAAATACAACAATATAATTGTCCATAACTTTTCGTCATCTTTTTTGAGCGTATAATAAAAACAAATGATTATAATATGTTCTAATCGGCCAACGGGGCATAACTCAAATCAAAAACATGGTAGGGCATGCATATTTGGCATGACAATAACCTTATAATTTCAGATTAACACAAATAACATTAAATAAAAACAAACGATACATATTTTTTGTTAGTAAACATATAAGCAGCTTCAGCTGTTATTCATGTAATACACAATACAAGTGTGTCGAGTTGTCTAGCACAGAAAATGCAGCATGTTTACAGTCTTTCCCGTGTCAGCAGCAAGTACGATAGCAGTATGGTAACCTAAATGCATATGACACCAGGGAATAATATCTTAAACTTTGACTGGTATGCTAAATATATGTAGAAAATATCTGTATCTTAATATACTACCTGCAAAAAAGGAAGCTTGAATTCAGTTGACACAAGGGGGCGATGTTGTGAGGATAGAAGAACAATTGTATTTATTAAAAAAAAGAGGACTATATTTTGGTCATTTGTGAAGACTTGTCTCATTGGCAATTACACAATACCATCGACACGTAAATACATCCACAATTTTAAACTATAATAATCACGGCCGACCCTCGGCTAACCGAGAGATAGGTCGGTTAATCTATATTGAGTATGCGGCTATATCGGCGGTTGGTCTGTTAATCGGGTTGGTTATACGTCTGTTAAGAGTAAAACACACAATTTTAATATTAAAATCTATTTAATATTCAGATTTTAGGTACATTATAAGAATCAAATCAAAAAAAGAAAAGTGTCTGACAAAATGATATATATCATAGAACATTTTCCAACTATAAAAACATTTCATAGTCTGCGCAGTTTTCAGTAAAACTAAAAGGCGTCGCGCAAGTATGTAGTATTTATGCTTATACGCATAGCAATTTTTGTAATGAAAGGCGAAAAAAACAATTTTAGATATTATTTAAAGGACACACAATCGTACTTTGGTTCTAAAATATAAATTGAAATTTGTAAATATTTTATAATTGTAATATAACGTGAGTAATACCACGTTTTAGTGAACATTATGGGAATAAAGTCTGTTAATGGGTTGGACAATTGAAATTGTGTCAGTTAAGAGTTATTTAGCCACGACAATAGTTGTGCTACCTTTACATTTTCCCTTTGAAAAAGTTAAGAATGAGATGCTCTTGAGTAAAAAAAAAAATGACAATACGCTGCAACAGTATCCTTCTAGTAAGAACATTTTTATTTTGACTTCCTTTGCATTTTATTAAGGGGTGTGTCACTTCAATATATGGATATGGATTGCCTGCTGGAATATGCATGAATCTATTATTAACGTTTTCTTCAGCCTTAATTTTTGTGTCTGTTCAAAGTAGCACGTTCTCAAATCCGTCAGAAAGTGTCTTTCTAATACATCACAGGGTACATATAACGTATTGTCGTTCTCATATGCACATGATATTTGTCACTGGACGTTAAACTCTAAATCGTCAACATCATCCGATTGGTTCTTTTCTTCTATTACTGAATCATCTGTTGTTTACAAATCAGTCTAAAGAAGTAAATGGAAAGGAGCGAATGCAGTTACATTTGGTTATCTTAAGTTTTAATTCATTTTATTCCGTTTAGTTCCTTTCTACATAAGTGCAGAGGAGAACTGCAGTTGTCCGCATGTAAACTTTTAGCATTTATTACCAATATGAGTACATAGCAATCCGTTACTGTTTCAACACCCAGGGGTGTTTCATGTCTTTATTCTCAAACAGTTATTATTTTTTTCTATCTTTTTTTATTAATGCATCACTTCCTACTGTCCTTATCTATTATTCTATATATTCTGTGTTTCCATCCAGATTCTCGTGTATACAATGAGGGTCCGGATTGGGGTGTTGTTTATTTCTATATTCTTTAAATTGTGTGTTACTTTTCTCTACATTTTATTTTATCTTACTCATTATTATTTCTTTATTCTTTGTATATTCTAGCATCCCAATATATTTTACTTACTGATGTTTAGTTACATTACGACGTTTATCTCTGATTTATATACTGGTTAATACCAATTTAGATACAAATTAAAAACCAATTCTTCAGAGAACAATTGAAGGTCTTTCCCCCTCGATAATAAGAATGAAATTTAAAAAACGATGTTAGAAAATGTCACTCCTTGTTGATGTTATTTGGTTCTTCAAATTGATATAAAAAAAATAAGATTAATAGGTATATGCAGAAGACTTAATTGTTTTATTATGAACAGAAAACAATTTTAAGCAAAGGTCAAAATCTAAAACGTCAAATTGACCTTTGACCTTGACCTCAATTTCAAGGTCATAGGTCAGTGATCTCAAATCAAAAGACCCCAGGTCAATCATATGTATGGTTGTGGAGAAATACTGATTTCAAATACATAAGGGGAGAAAACTCCTATTAGGGTTAATCAAAACACTTCAACTGAAATAGGTTGAAGTTGCGCCTTTTTTTAAAAAGTAATTTGGCAAACAAATCATATCATTAACTGTAACAATTTCTTTTGAATAACGATAACAAGCAAAATTCAAAATTTATAACATGACCTTGACTGATCTCAATTGCAAGGTCATAGGTCAGGGAACTCAAAAACGGAAGACCGGAGGTCAATCATTTGTATGGTTGTGGAGAAATACTGATTTGAAATACATAAGGGGATAAAACTCCTATAAGGGTTAACCAAAACACTTTGACTGAAATAGGTTGAAGTTGCGCCTTATTGTAAACAGTTATTTGGCAAACACATCATATCATTTACTGTCACAGTTTCTGTGGAATAACGATACAAGCAAAATTCAAAATTTAGAACATGACCTTGACCTTTGACCTTGACCTCAATTTCCTTCAAATGGACCAAGAACTTCATATTAAAAGACTGTAGGCCTCTACGACTTATAACGTATGAATTTATCCAACAAATCGCCTATCTTAAATCTTCAAAGGGAAATAACTCCCATAAGATGTCTTCCGATCACTCAAGTCAAAATAAACCAAATCATTCTCAAGAGAAGACGAACAATTTGGTGAAAACAGTTTGCTAAAATCTTTTACGGTTTTAGAGATATAGCGATAACAAGAAAAAGGGGATGCGGGGAGATAACTCCTATAAGAATAAGTGTTCTGTCACACAGGGTGAGTTTTTAAAACCTCCATTACTGTACAACATCATTGGCCAAAAAATCCATTCGATATGTTGTAAAACAAAAAAAGCATCTCAGACAGCAAAAAAAAAATAATCAGAAGAAAAACAAAAGGTCTTTCCACGAAAAGTGGAAAGACCTAATTAGTGTCATTCATGACAACCTAAACAGAATCCACATGCGACCATTCTTGGATGAAATCAATATGTATAGATTATAACATGCCCTTTTCTATATCAGCCCTGGTATCATCCCGAGACTCCGAGGGATGATACCAGGGCAAATATGGAAAAACATGTTATAATCTTTAAGCTATTTATCACATATTTAAGTGTGGCAGAAAAGAGGGAAAAAAAGTTCAATTATAACAATTTAATGAAACATAACAGGTAAAAATTTATCCGTATCCGTAACAAATATGTGATAAAATATAAATAACACATAGCTGAGAGGGTGATAGAGCAGATTGGGTCCCGAGAAAACATTGTCAACCGCGGCGACAATGTTTTTTCGAGGGATACCGATCTGCCCTATCACTCTCTCAGCTATGTGATATTTGATTTATTATAATGAATGTCCTATCATCATTTTTTTTAACAGATGAGTTTTAATATAAAGTATTTTCTATGTAGTCACGTACTTGACAGCGTAACGGGTATTTGAAAAATCATCAGAAGTGAAGTAAATAGACAATAGTAGTGCATTGACTTGACATATAAACGATACAAGGATTAGGCCCGAAACGGGAAAAAAGCTCTGTTATCAAGAAAAAAAATATTTTCAATTGTTGTTATTTTGTTATTGTTATTTATTTTAATTAAATTTTGGGTAAATACCCCTTTCAAAAGGCCTCATATCTGGCTGAGAAATATACATCACAATGAACATGATGAAATGTACATCACCAGTTGAAACCCATCGATGGTGAACGAATGCGTTTAATATCAACAATAAGCATAACACACAATGATTTATAGGTTTTAAAGTAAAAATATTAACAAGTGAAATACGTTTTTCCAACAATTGTAAAAGAAATAAGTTTGAGTCGTTCCACGCTTCGTTGTATATATAGTAAATTAGAACTTTAAGCATTGTCTATAAAATAACTTGATGTAGATTCAATTCATTGTCGTTTAAACTGCCGATTTTTATTGGTCTAGCCGAGAGGGTGACATTCCAAAAAATTGTCACCCGCTCAGCCATGTGATAGAGTAAATTAACACCTTCGTATTAGGCAATCAAAATATGGCATTTTAACATGATGTATTAAAATACTTTAATATTACACTTTTTTATATCAGTTTTCAATATTCATGGCCTATAAAATTCATTGTTCATGTCAGTGTTTCCGTATATATTATGTTTCATTGCTCATGTGTTGTTTCCGTATATTTTAGCCACTCGTCTAGAGCCTACCCATTTGATCCGATAACACCCCATACAGCAATAAAATTATACTTTTATTGCCGTTCATTACTCTTAACAGACCAATTAACAGACCGGGTTTTATACATCCGACCCATTAACAGACCAGGTTTTAAATAAAGATTGATTTATGTCACCAAAATACAGATTTTTGTGTAGATTTTTCACACTATGATATCAATTTGGTTGACAAACATAATGCCTGTCTTTGTTCGATGTTCAAAATATCGCATGCAAGTAAATTCAACCAACATGTCTTTTTGTGTATATTTTGTGCGTGTAAAATGTGTATAAATTTATTGATGAGTAACACGCCTTTTCATTTTATAGATCGTACATCGAAGCTAGAAAAATAATAATTACACCACTGGATCAGTACATTGAATTGTTTTGTTAGACATGAATAATTTTTATGATAAACATATATTTAAAAAGTTATACAATGAAACATGCAGAATTTCCAATGATTTCCTCGATAACACCTGATTAACAGACTTTAGCCAACCCGATTAACAGACCCACCGCCGATATAGCCACATACTCAATATAGATTAACCGACCAATCAAACAACCAATATAGATTAACCGACCAATCAAACAACCAAACAAACAGTCTCCCTTTGTATATAAATTATTGTACAAAAAAGGCACTATTCCTCTTAGAATGTTAATTATATTATAGTTTGTTCTCTTCGACGAGCAACATATATACATTGTACTTGACTGTTATTCACGAACCCTTTGTAACAATGTCACAACAGGACCAAGTTGTTAAATAGTTTACAAATGTGTAAGTACATGTACGTAAAAGAGAAATTATTCAACTTATTGTCTGCTTAGCATTGATGCATCATCAAAAGTACAAATGTATGCTATCATGGGCATCTTTTTTTATGGAAAGCATAATACAGTATGATCAACACGACGGGTGCCACATGTTGAGCAGGATCTATTTATCATTCCGGAGTACCTGTGATCACTCCTTATGTCTGTTTATGCATAGAAGTTTATCTTTGAACTAACATGTTGATTTCTCACGGAATAATAGTTGTTACTGCATATGAGAATACTATCTTTCCCAAAATGGGGGTTCATTGATTCACGTCTGTTTTTCGAATCGTCACTTATTTGTCCGTATTTTTTAATGTGCTTCAGACCGTTACACTTCGATTGCATTTGGTCTCATCACCTATGACTTTTAGATATGCAACAGGGGCGGATCCTGCCATTTGTTTGTCCCAATTCAAATGCAAAAAATGAACCATCCAAAAAAAGGGGGTTACAAACCCGGACCCCCCTTTAGAATCCGCAACTAATGCCACTACTATCTAAATCAGCAATACGATGTGTGATATTATTTCAAATCTGACGAACATCTCATTATTGTTTACTATTATACTATACACTGTATGTATGTATTAACCCCACCAATCTAATCAAAATATTGATCTCTGATTACGTTATATATTACATATGAGCTTTAATTAGATTGTAACTTCCCTTGCCTCAAAACCCCAAGTCTCGCTGTCACTTCCTCGACAACAACAACATATATTGTCGCCAGCAGTTTTAGTTGCAGCGTAAAGACGATCAAACTACAACTGCATATTTGATTTAAAGCTCTGAAATTATCAAGAAGCAATTAATCAATGCAATGTACACTACAATTGGATGTACATACCAATACAATCCAGTGATGAAGTCTTTCTACGAAAATTATTTTTTCATTCCATAGAATGCAACATATATTTGTAATGCTCTTTATACCTTAGGATCCCTTTCATTAATGTTTTTAGGAGTTCCCAAGTCATTTGTTTCTAGGAAATAGTTCTGACTCCTAAAACACCCTGTTTCCCAGTAGAAATGTCTGTCCTTCAGCACGATCGACCTACTCCATAGACCTACATATAATTATACCAAATATAGTTAATGTTTTCTCGTAATAAATATATGCATGAATTATTGACGTTAAACATGTTAAACATAAAGCTCTATATATAGTACGCACTACCACTATATCATATATACAACTCGTCTAAACATCAACCCAACAATGTTAGATCTGTAAATTTGCTTTCGCAAATTTTTTGTTCTTCCCTCGCCGGGATTCGAACCCATTCTACTGAGATATCGTGACACCAAATCGCCTGCACTGTAGCCGTCCCTCTAGACCACACGACCACCTGGGCTTCACTATATCTAAGTTACGATACACTGTTCAGTGATTAATACACCAAGACATTGATCGACACAAACATGCTAACATCGGAAGGTCGCTGAGTATACTTTTTAGTATTGAATATTAATGAGTTTCTCCGTTTGCGTAATCCGATATAAATGTAGAATCGATGTGGGATAGTGTGTGTTTATCATGTGCTATAATTAGAAGCGTACAATGAAGTGCACGTGTAGAACTACTCGCTCTTTAGAAATATTAATACTATTTACATTATCATCATTATGAACATCTTTATTTTGTATTCAATATGGATTTTTACGATATTAACGTCGATAAAATGTAAAGTGAAAGATAAGCCACCTGATATACTAGATCAATTTCGTAATTGGGACATAAATGGTAGTCCTGAAGTACTAAGTAAGTATTATTTTCTAGTTAATTGCAGAAACTATATACTTGTAGTAAATATAGGCAATATGTGTGGGTGGTTGTAAGACTGGAATACATACCAACTGTGTATTATATACATACACAATGTACAGGTCATGTTATAATCATTTGTTATGATTGTGTATTGATCATATTTTTATATCATGGTTAACATGGTTAAAGTAAAAAAAGACAGCCATATCTTTTGCACGGTAAAAGAAACCCTTGTAGATTTCGAAAAAGAGTAGGCTTATCCCGATACAAGACAGCTAGCACTCGCACCCGCAAAGTCATGAAAGTGGAAAGGGATTAATAATATATATGTTGCAAAAACTTGTTTCCCAATCTACTATAAAAAATATGTTTAAAATAAAGTAAATAAATACATTTATCGTATTTAATTCCATCTGTCCAATATATGAAAATGAAGGTCTTATAAGGTTTTACGGTGTTTTTTTTAATTAATTATTTGGTTCTTTCTTTCTTTGCTATATTTTTTATTTGTAAATATTTACAGTTTTCATTTACAAGGAGATAAATGTTTAAATAAATAAAATTAAAAAGTCTCCACAAGAACGCTCTAGGTTACAAGATCACAATTATTTGCAATGCTTTTTCCGTAGGCATGTTAATATAAAAAAGAAGATGTGGTATAATTAGGTGGTGTTCAAAGTGTTGAAAAATGAACAAACTGGATCAACATAAAGAGTACAAAGGGCAGAAGAGCATGCAAAAAAAGACAAACATTAACCCCAAAAAAGTTCAAATTCTTGCATTCAATAGAAGGACATATTGACCCTTAGATACTTAACAGGTTAATCCAATGAATATTTTGTTTTACATTTGAATAGATATGGATTTAAAATTTCCGGAATTTGAAAAAGAGGGGCATTGCTTATATAATTGTTATTTTTATATATCTTAAAGATAATAACAAAGAAAAAGCTACAAGCATGACAAGTCAAAAGTACTAAGGAAAAGGAAAAAGTAAGGGACGACATCAAAAGTTTAATGAAGGATAAAAAACTTAATTCACATAGTTTTTTCACTGACCACCTCATCCCCCTCTTAACTTGATTTGGGAAAAATTGATTGACCCATATGGATATATGTAAAAACCAATGTCGGATAACCAAATCTTGCAGCAGTTCAACCCCCACCCCAAACTATTGAATTAAGTTTTTTTTTATCATACATTGATCTTTTGATGTCGTCCCTAAGGGGTCCATTTTACATGAGTCTGCGGTATGCAATGAAACAATGATCGCTGTTTTTTCTGAGGTACTAGTATATTTTTAAAATTTTTATTTCATTAATATTTATTGGTGTTGGGAGGGAACAGGAAGGGAAGACTAAGACTCGTCCACTTTTGGTGTTCTCATGTGTTCACAAGAACTTTGTACTCGTCCACTTTTGGTGTTCTCGTGTGTTCACAAGAACTTTGTACTCGTCCACATTTGGTGTTCTCATGTGTTCACAAGAACTTTGTACTTTTATTTGGTAAACCGCATACTCAGTTTGAAATGAGACAGTCATAGCTGAATGAATCATACTTCTGTTAAATCGATTTCTGGTAGTTACAACGTTTGAATTGTATTACAAAATATCTCTTTTTTCTGTAATACTGTAATATTTTGTTCTGTTGATGGTAGCGGGCAAATCTCCAATATTATGTAATCTAGCATGAAAATGTAATATCATCAGCCATGATAGGGTGATATACGGTGATATACAATGTATACTGCACGATTTGACAGCAGGTCATATACAAATGTATCTATTTCTAAGATCCGTAATAGGGTTCCAAAAGGAATCAAAACGTGTTCCTATGTGTCTCTGTGTGTGTAGTAAAAGAGGCGGGGATCAAGAAGCTTTTTTGTCAATTTGTATTCTGTTTTGACAAGCATTTTCAAATTTTACAATTAAACAACCCAAACCCCTACAGTTAAGATAACCTGTTTAGTACTCATGCAATTGGGACACGTATTCTTGTTATTTTACTATCATTTACTAGTTTTTATTTTAATGTTAAGTTTCAGAGGGTCAAACTTTAATCGTAACACTTTTCCAAATGACGAGTTATCAATGTGTTCTTGCCCTTTCTATCATTTTACTTTGAATATTTTGACTTTGAGATGCCCATCCATTTCGCAAAACGATAATATCACATACATGACATATTTTGTTGTCAAGGAAACACATTAAATAACTAAAATTATAATTTATTGTAATGCGTCATAACAACATGTGAATCAGAGCGAATACCAACATGACCAACATGTGAAGTAGGGCGATAACATCAAATACAGACCATTACAATGAAACTATATGATATTAAAAAGCTTTATATTTCGGAAAATACATAAATATTACATTTACAAAGGAATGTATCCGGTTATCTGTACGTTGTGTCATCTTGTGATACATCAAGGGAATATCAAAATGTTGTCCTCTTCAGTTGCAGAAAAAATGTCCATCCCTTCTACTTTTCCGGTTAGAGCATAGGTCCGAGACCACAATTATTTCGTAGCGCATTTCTTTTAGAACATAAATGAAAAAAAAAAAATCCCACCTGCGCTTTCTCAAAGAAACTATTACAGTGTGTTGTACTACTTTTGGGACAAATTATATCAAAATTATAGAAAACTTCATCGTCTCTAACTCAAAAGATGGTTTAGGGCGTCTTAAAATCTTTTGACAGCTTCCGAAGTGCTAATTATTTTTAACCTTTTTCAGCTGGACCAAATCACTACTTTCCTTTAAAATTCTGGACCCAAATTTTTTTACAGTGTAATTTCACCCATCTACTTGCAATTTGAGGCATTAAACATGGAGAAATGAAGGGGTATAAAAATTAATGGCAAGTAACCCACTGTCAACACTAGGGACTATATTTGTACCGTTGAAAATTTATGGTCTGTCAACGAATATTTGTTCCGCCATAGATGTAATTACATCTAACAGAAGTTCTACTGGAAACTTTGTTATAAACAATGTCATAATATCTTTTTCAGTTGGAACAAATAATCTATACCATTTATTCCGTTAGGAACATTTGCTGTAATATTTATTCCAGTGGAAATAGTATTCCAAAATATTGTTTCCATTTGGAACTTGTATTATAAAGTCATAAAACTTTGCTCAGTGCTCGGAGTACAAAAATCATGCTCGAAACCTGAAATCCAGCATTTTGATTGGTTGATTTTGGAATATGAGTACAAAAAACTGACTCGAACACATCCTAGCTACTCAATCACCATAGGAGATGTCATGAGATCATGTAAAGACTGCATCGGTTGTATCTTTATGACTTGCCGACTTGCCTGCCTCTGTTTATACATCTATCTGTAGATAATAATTAACAGATGTTTCACATGAAATCGAGGTCGATTGAACATCCAATTCAACATGGAACAATGGGCAACACATGCGCGTTTGATTTTGCAAGTTACAAAATGTATATGCTTTCAATCCTGGTATTTTAAAACTCGGTCTGCAAATTGAAATAATATTAATGTGCATGTCCTTTAAATGAATATGCTTGAGATATTGGCAACTGGAATTCAATCATGTTTATGTGGTTTCTTAGCTCAGTTATGCAGTTGAGGGAAGCTGTCAAAATTAATACCAACTATGAGTTGATAACAGTTTCTTTAGTGTATTCTTGGTAGTTTTTGCACAGTTTTTTTTTAATGTATTCTTCATATTTTTTACACAGCAAGACACATCACCTGTAGTCCTGAGATAATTATTTATTCTAGCTAAACTGTTTATCAGTAATGAAGAATAATTAGATAAGTACACCTTGCCATTAACATGATGAACTATACGTTGGTTATTCATTTTTCTCTGCTTCTGCTTCCGCGTGGCTTAAATATGGTTACCTAAGTTCTAGAGTTGCCAGATGTATTGCTCTTTCTTTCTTGAAAAAAATTATAAACAAATATAATTAAGTGCGTATAAACAGAATTGATCATCTTTTGACGTTGTGATGATGAATCATTTGAAGTACAGTTGAGTTATAGTTATTAAGAACTTTGACACAGGAGGATTGGCAAAAAGGGGGGTGTCTTTTGATGATATCTCTCACTGTGTTATGAAAGAAAAAAAATGCCATCTCTTTTCTTTAATATTTATGAAATAATGATTTAAAATTGATTTTTAAGTAATGCCATTTAATTTAGATTAATGAAGCCTTAGTAGACTTATAAAATGTAATTCATTACATGTACGACCTGAAAGTTGCATTGACCAACATATACACATGATATAGACTATAGGATAACTTTTGTAACAGTATAATTGTACTTTATTTGTTCATAATGCAGATTACCTTTATTTTACCTTTAGACAGGTAACAAAATCAGGTAAATCATATCTAAATGTCAAATTTTACGCTGTTTGATTTACAATGTTTACAACGGCAATACACATTTAACCCTGGAGTCAGTCATCCGGAAAACCTCCCAATATCTATTGTACAAGATTATTTATTGAAGTCACATGATTATTATAAGTGTATCTACTCACTTCCTTATATTTTACAATATTTTACAAATGTAAGATGTATAACTTGGAGTTTGTTTTATTTTATTTTATATGGATTTTCGGTGGTTATAAATGTTTCATTCAATCTTTTTCAAACCAGGATGTTAATTTCGACTCTGGTAAGTTGTTTAAACATGTACCATAGATGTAATACTAATTTATATATATGGATATGATAAATACAATATTAAGGTTCCCTATACTTTTTCAAGTAAACTGTAGTACATGTAGGTACAATAGCTAAGCAATCGGCTAGCGAGTATCAAAGTGTAATATATACATGGTATAAGCCTAAAGGTGAGATATGCTACGAAAGATTATGAAATAGAATTGATACATCAGCTTATGATTACATTTTCTTCATCGGTGCCAAATATACATTTTTGAAATGTTCTGACCATATTGTGCGAAGCTTCACATAATTCATACAAGATAGGTCAAACTTAGTCAGCAAGCGAGTATTTGACGTTTTTGTATTTTGTAAGGGCTGTGAACCATATACCTCACTTAAAATTGATATGATAAGAAGATGTGGTACAAAAGAATTTGACACCACATATCAAATGATGTAATTCAAGTTAGTATAAGTATAAACCTCCGTACGGCCTTTAAAAATATGCAATATCCACATCTCATGTAAGTATAAACCCTAGCCTATACAAGAACACGAAATATGTACCAAGTCAGTTTTTGATGTGTTTTGTCATTTGATTTTGTCATGTGATTTGGTACTTTCCTATTTGATTATCCTCTGAGTTCAGTATTTTTGTGATTTTACTTTTTGATAACAATAGCAGCAACTTTTTGTCAATTTTTAGAATTTCTAAAAGTTATGGCAAATTTAATTTCATCTAGACCATTGCACATACGATTTTTTAGTTGTGATACTATGGTGATTATAAAACTAGGAAGGGATGCTACTTTCTTAACATCTACTTTTTTTTCTGATTTCAGGTTCCATACGAGTAGAGTTACTAGACAACCATATATATAGACGTTCAGTTAGTTCTAGATACGATATCTCATTAAAATTCTCTCTCTCATCCAAACCTGTGATATTAAAATTACAACAAAATGCTCAACTCAGTTCTAGAATTCCAGTGTATGCTTTTGCACAAAATGGCTCAATAATACAAGAGGATTTACCTACAGATTTACACGTAAGTATATATACACACATGCACATGAAAGCATTACAAACTTATGTACTTTGTATAATATATACATGTGTTGATGCTTACATTTGGTAAAAATTTTATCCATAAATTCCGTTTTTATAGTCCGCTCAATTCAGAAATTCAGTCTCGAAAGTAGACTTGCTAAACATATCCCTTCCTTATTATTTTTTTTCTTCAATTTTGTCCAACAATTCTCCAAGAGCAATCAGTATACTTGCAGCTTTCAGTTAATAAGTAAGAAAGAAATAGTAGAATGAGAATTGTAGAAAGTCTATCTCGAAGGTAACAAGCAAATAGATGGGGGAAATTATTAAAAGAGGAAACAAAATTAATACAAAATTATGCCTGAAGGTAATATTAAAATAAGTGTATGAATGTTAAAAAATATAACCGGTCATTTTAAGGTGACAGTTTTGTATGAAAGAATATATATATTGCTAATCATAAATATACAGAGTATCCTCTATAGTACACACTGGCGCTTCAAAGGAAATTGATACATTTGTAATTATGAAAATATACTTGTTAATGTAAAAAGCTTATAACAATGTAAAAATGCCGAATCGGATGTATTTGCTAAATGATGAGAGGTTATGTCCATGTTCAAAATGAATCTACTTGAAAACACTCTTATCGTATTACTTTGATCATTTAGTGTCTGGTAAATGAATAATAATTGTTTAAGCGTGTGCTTTTATCAAGGCATCTATGGTCAATTTCCCCTGAAAGTGTAGTACCACGTGAGTACCACACAATGAGATCAACATAATCATGATGATAAAACTAGTGTTTGAACATTAAAGATAGATATATATTGAATGTATGACAGAAAGTTACAGGACAAAAAGTCACAGACAAAAAAGTCACGGTCATAAAATCACGGACAAAAAGTCACAGTCAGGACTACAAGTCACAATTCAGTTTTATATATTATTTAAAAAAAAAAAATTCAATTTTACATGAAAAAATGGAATTCTTTACCAAATTGATTAATTTGTATACACAGCTTTTATTTCCGATTGATACTGGTTTAGTTAAATATCATTGGACATGTTGGGGAAGTACTCGAACTTTGTCAAAATCATTTAAGATTAAAGTTTTGCATTTTGTTCATTGAATTTTAGTTCCTGAATAATAGTAATCCAAAAAGAAAAAAATATAACAGGAATGACGGATATATAATAGTTGTTCCTGTCGCATTTTAAAAAGGGTATAAAATATTTGTTCCAAGTGGAACAGATATCTTAGAATTGGTTATAACAAAGTTTGCGGAGGGACTTTTGTAAGGAAGAACAAATGTATACATATATATAGACAACCTTGATGTATTGTTATTGAGCACAATGATATAATAGTTTTAAGAACACATTGAAGAGATTTTCGAAAGCAATCCTAGTTGGGTATAGCTATATATATATATATATAAATTCGGATGAAATTTTCAGAACACATTGAAGAGATTTTCGAAAGCAATCCTAGTTGGGTAGCTATAAATTCGGATGAAGATTTAAGAACACATTGAAGAGATTTTCGAAGGCAATCCTAGTTGGGTAGCTTTACATTCGGATGAAGTTTTCAGAACACAATGAGGAGATTTTCGAAAGCAATCCTAGTTGGGTAGCTATAAATTCGGATGAAGTTTTCAGAACACAATGAGGAGATTTTCGAAAGCAATCCTAGTTGGGTAGCTATAAATTCGGATGAAGTTTTCAGAACACAATGAGGAGATTTTCGAAAGCAATCCTAGTTGGTTAGCTATAAATTCGGATGAAGAATTCAGTTAAATAATATCAAACACTTGGGGACAATATATGCAATGGACTCCTGCTCAAAGCCATTTCACATTGCATTATGCATCACCTATTTGTACACGTTATTTTTGCATTAAATTTCATAGACTATCTGTATAATTATGTACTTTGTTGAAGCTTGCTCTATACTATTAACTCTAGAGCTTGGAATTCCGTCAATAAAGAACTTCAATATGCGAAAAGAAAAACAATAATTTGATAGATATTTTTTCATGTATGCAGAAGATTGGATTGGGTTCCGATAGCATATTCAGTTGCATATCATAATTAGAGATGTATTAAATTCTCAGAATTATGCAAGTTAAGCATGAATCCGGTCTACAAAATTTAGTATTCTTCCCGCAAAGAACTGGTTGATATGATCTGAATTTCACAAATGTTTATAGTGTTGGTTTTTGGTTTATTTCTTTATATCATATTTTAACATATTATTTGCAGGATGTGAATTATTATTACGACACCTCCAATGGAGCCTCATTCTACATTGAATCTATAGATGGCTTAAGGAGTCATATGGTACGTAAGCATACATTTAGATTGAAATACAGTGGTCCTTCAAAGCGGAAAAGGGGGGGGGGGCGACAAAACTGAACGATTATGGTTAATACATTGTAATATGACCAATTTTAATTTACCACGAAGGTTTATTGGTCATAGGAAAATTGTCAAAACTCTGTGGTGAGGTGACCTTTTTCATGATTTGTTTTATAAGTTGAGAAAGGGTGTTCTTGGGAATGTACAAATATGCAGCCAAATTTATCTATTTTCTCTTCTTTTTTTTATATTTTTTTTCAATTTTCTGTATAGTATTGATCAACTGTTATATATTCTATAAAACCATCCATAGTCTCTTATAGCATCAAATGTTTATACCGCTCAGTTATAGTGTAAAATACAGTTATACCACCAACATCTAATGTTGAGGACCTTGAAATATGACTGACAACTAGTTCTGGCACTGCTGAATATAAACTTTTAAAATGTTTCAGGGTTTATAGTGTGACGTCAATTTTTATCGAACTAGTACACATTTTTGTGATTTAGGGGCAGTACCAACATTCCTACAAATAAATATAAGAAATGAAAATTATGGAAATGACTTAATACGTATGACTATTTATCATATGTGGTAACTGAGATAAGTAATATTATATATTGTGGTAACTCCTTCCGGACAAATTGCACTTATCATAAATATGGTCATTCTAATACCCTTGACCCTTGCTTTCAATGTGTAATCTTGACCTGCGTTTATAGTGTATTACTAAATATGGCCTTTTATAACAGTAAACTTATATAGTACTGCCATAAGGAATATATACATGAATGACTATGGTTCACCTAAAAATCGTACGACATTCTGAATCATTCTGTGGACGTATTTTATGTTGGCATCATTTCAGCTACTTTAGGTAGTATGCGATTTGTGAAATGATAGATATTTTGGACCAAAACTTATAGTTTACACCCTGCCGTTTTTAACGTATTGTCATTGTAATAATATGTATTGACACAGAAAAGAATAAAGATACGAAGAACCCCATGTTTAGACTCTTAATCAGCGAGATCGTTTTCAAGGTTTACATTTTTCAAAATTTCTTTATATTCACTGTAAATATCATGCTTAGGATTTAAACACTTGTGATACATGTAAAGATCTAAACGTGTTTAGGATTGTGTTTAATTTCTAAACACATTTTTCAGTAAGCACATAATATTTAAACATGACGTGAATTTAAACACGTTTAAAAGTGTTTTCTAAGCTAAACACGATTCTAAACACAATCCTAAACACATTGTACTGAGACACGTTTAGATCTAAACATGTAAAAAAAAAGTGCACAAAAGATGTGCTTAGAATTGTGTTTAGGATCTAAACACCATTTTTACAGTGTTGACACTGTTATTAAACATGATAAAGAGGAAGAACAAATATTGACAGTATGCATGTAATGAAAACCTATTTAAATAAGAATGAAAAAAGATACCGTTTCTCAGAAAATAAAGATGAAACGTGTGAGTCATTTCTTTATTTCCTGATTATTTTGTATGCATAACAAAGAGATCAATTTTACAGTAAAATTCAAAGTAGATATATACAAAATGTAGCGATTCCGCCCATCCGTCCGTCCGTCTGTCTCGTATCTGGTTCATCTTTTTGTTCAATGTAGTTTCGCTGATTCAGGTCACATCAGCTAGAAAGTAATAGAGGTTAATATGATGTGATCTTTTACTCTATAAATATCAAATGATTTCTCAGGCCAATCACCGAAAAGGGTAATGTGAAAGTGCGATCAAGGCATCGGGTGTCATATAAACAAATAACTTTATTTTCCATCTTAACATAGCAAAAGTTTTTCTGTAAAAATAAAGATTACAAATACAAGTTATATTAATCATATTCATTTGATTTATAATTTGATGCAGACATTTTGCATATATTTATTTGTAAAGCCCCAGTCCCACTAGTCCACGATCGTACCACGCTCACCTCGATATAAAATACATTCAGATCGTGGTGAGGTCGCAGTATGAGCGGCATGAAAATGTAAATTTTTGTTGCTTTCACGATGCTACTACGCCCTCATAACGCTTCTACAACGATCCCGCTACGATTATACCACGTTCTCACCGCGCTTATTCTACGACCTCACTACGCCTACCAAGATCTTTCTACGCTCATCACGTTCCTACCACGATCATACCACGAGTTATCCGATTGCAACACGATCTTACCACGCTTCTACTGCGATTATAGCACGTTCTTACCACGATTATAAGTACGTTCATACCGCGATCTACTACGTTCTCAGCAATAACGTCAACATCGTGTTCCATATCAATACAGTTCCATTCCTTCTTTTTCTGATTAATACGTAGAATTCTCGGAAACAATACAGTTATGCCACCAAAATCTACTAGAACACGTGGGCGTGGTTGTAAGGGTTGATGTAGAGGCAGAGGGAGCTCTGATAGTAACGAATCCTGATCAAACAGAGATGTCGGACCGACCAATCCAACCTAAATTACAACCTACATGTATGCTGGTCCATAAAGCTCAAATGGCGATATTTTAGTGAACGATAGCAGAGATGACACAGATGTGTCAATAGATATAGGAAGATGTGGTATGAGTGCCAATGAGACAACTCTCCATCCAAGTAACAATTTGCAAAAGTAAACCATTATAGGCCAAGGTACGGCCTTCAACACGGAGCCTTGGCTCAAACCGAACAGCAAGCTATATAGGACCCCAAATATACTAGTGTAAAACCATTCAAACGGGAAAACCAACAGTCTAATCCATACAAAAACGAGACGCATGGTTGAGTCGTTAGAGAAAATGGAAAGAAGTCCTAATAAGATACAGACAAACAAAGTCTTGAGAAATTTAATATATTTTATGTGAAAATGACAATGAGAATGATGGTCGTAGTATGAACGTAGTCAGGTAGTAAGAAGAGCGCGATGAGGACGGCAAGAGCGTGCTAGAATCGCACTATGGTCGTGGACAGCGTGGTATAGTCGTAGTGGAAGCGTAGTTGGGTCGCGGTTGGAACGTGATGGTCGTAGTGAGTTCGTAATAACGTCGCTGTGAGATCGTAGCGCAGTCTCTCTGAATAGAATCATGCTTTCGCTACGCTCTCGCTACGATGGTACAGCGACCTTTGCGATCTTGCTACGATCTTAGTGCCCCTCACTACGCTTCTACTACGACCTGATTCGCCACGACCGCACCACGATTGTTTTGAACATGTTCAAAGTTGGCCACGATCATCACGATCTTGCAGACCTCACCACGACCGTGGTACGACCCTACTGCGATCTACACGATCGTACTACGATCATCAAAATGTGCATTTTTTTCACAGATCGTAGTGCGATCGTGGCCTAGTTGGACTGCGGTATAAAGCTTGTCAAAACTTACTAAAAGCTGTATACATTTGATTTGTATTATTTCCTACTGTTTTCCTAATATAAGTTGGGGAAATCTTCCACTAATTTCTTGAATGTAAATAAAAGTATATTATCAAAATGATTTTACAAAATACAAAACAATGGCTAAATTAAGAATTATGCGCATCGCTAACCAGAGTCTTTCAAACACCGCTTATGTCCCAAGTCTTTTTAGATCTTAGTTCTCTAATAAATACTTCATAGTTGGTGATAATAGCAGAACTGTGCGCGAACATTAACCTCTGTCAAAATGTTTCATCTTTGAATAGACTCGGTCTTTTATGGTTGAACCTTTTGTTATAAAGACTGTATGTTAACCTCAATATAACTCGAATAGTTCTGCGCCCTCTAGCGGCCTATAGCCTATCGATGTAGCAATCGGAGATTAGACGGAGATCAGCGGAATATAACGACTGACATTATTCGGGTTAACCTCAATAGGTCTTTTATTCGATAATTTGTTGTATTTCTGTCCAATTGAAGTGTACCCAGCAACTCCTCTTGTTTGTTGTATTTCTGTCCCATTTTAAAAGTGTACCATGCAGCAACTCTTGTTTAGATTTTCAACTTTCAAAAAGAATATGGATACTCACAATTCTGACGGATGACAGGCGAGGATCAACATATGAAATAAAGTTATTTTGTAGTAATAAATGTAGATTGAACGCATATACATGTAGTACCATCGAATAAAATGTGTGCATGGTATCTCTGACATGTCTGATGAGATTATTCTGCTTTCAGTATGGTACATTCCATTTTGAAAATGAGGAATACATCTTAGAGTTTAAGAACAACAACTCCGTTGTGACTCATAAGGAGTCTCAACAGCCAAAGAGTATCTATCATTTTAAGATACGGAAGACGTCGTCACAGACACGAGAAGATTCGTCGTCACAGACATATCATTTGAAAAATCTGAACGACCCAATATACACAAGTAAGTGCTTTAGTTTATTGTAGAATTTAATAACCAATATATTCACAGGACCGTGTTTGTAATGGGAATTGGTGTTAAAAAAAGTTCTGGTAACAATTCTATGTAGACTTTATTTTAAGATTTTCTATTTGGTATTATATTCTTTGCCGATATTTGTGTATATACAATGTACATGGGCATGTAAATGTTTGCTTCATCAATAACAAACTTCACAAATGCTTTTACACATCTTTCTCGTAAAGCAATCTTATCTTATTTAGGATAAGTTATATACCTTCTTTTATATCTTCTTCGCACTACCCACCCAAACCAATATTTATATAGTCCTGTACGAAACATCTTCTCTACTGTGCATATATTTTTATGGTCCAAATGTTGTAATAATAATGTTCCAATTTGTTAAAAGAGTAGAGAGAAGCTAGAAGAACTGCGACCCTTAGCTAACCAATAATCCTAAATACTAGACTAGTTTATCGATTTTTTTTATTGGGAGTTGGAGCCGTCACACAACAACGTAATCTACACATTTTTCACAACAATCAATTTATTCATGTCCCCGGTGGCCGAGTGGTCTAAGTTCTTCTTGAGGTAAAAAGAGAACAAATAAGTTGTGCGTAAGAGATCGCTAGACTGTAAACAATAGTGTGATTTGGAACCCCGCAGCTCGCACGATGCGTCGACTCTGATCTCAATTGACTATGCAAAAGAATTAAAAACAAGACAGCTATAAATACCAAATACTGTTAACCACCAAATCAATCAATCAGTTTAAGACCTACAAAGTGATTCATTATGTTAACTTTTGATTCGCGGACGCAATTTCTAAAAGTCCGAGGGACGGATCCATCCATTTTTAACGGAGTGGGTTTCCTACCCAGGATAAAAGGATGGAATAGTGTCGACCATACATTTTATGTCCCTATTCAAAAGTATTGATCGTCTAAATAAGGGGTTTCGACCACCGGATCCCCAACCCCCACCCCCTGGACCCGCCACTGAAAGATTCAATCAAATAATTGACGACGATTTCTTTCTTGTAGATATTAACAAAACCTTTACAGAGCATCGAAGAAAAAAAAGAGCACCATCTTACCACGTAGAAGTTTTATTTGTAGTGGATTATTCCATATATAAACAGTAAGTTACTACGAAATTGTTTTGTCTGGTCGAGAGAGATCTTAAATTTAACATTATAGGGCTATTGCATGACTTTTATAAATCCACCTAATGCAATGGTTCTGAGAGCTGTAATAAGTGGCGTGCCTAGTAAGATATCAACTATTTATCGAGGCAATGCCGAAATATCGAAAGGACAACTAACTTACTTGCTATTATACACATGATTAGTCACTTAGTTTTTCATTATACCGCAAAACACATATTCAAAAAAAATAATCTTTGTACACCATTTTGAAAGAAAATGAATGCCACATATACGTGCACGTCGTGCACAAAAAGATGTTTTACCCTTGACCACCAGATCGCATGTCCAAAAATTGGTTTCGTTCTCTTACTTAAGTTAGTTAGCCTCAAACAAATGTTATGAAAGTTATTCCCTATTTATTTAGTTCTTGTGTTATTTCAAAGTATTTAGAGTTGACAGTAATTAAAAGTAGGAATACTGTGTTAAAACGTTTTGACAGTATATATGTATAATGTCAATTGTCAGTAAAATCATAGAATATTGCAGGCTATCTTTCGATTATGTTATGTGGGAAATATTATATACCGAGCTAAGCAATAGTATAATTCTATTTCTTATGCGATGAAGAATAATTATGATTTCTAGGATGGTAACAGTGACATTATATTCAGCTTTTCATTACATTCACAATATCAAACATAATATTTTTTTGAGTCATTATTTATTACATCCGGGTTAATAATATTCAATAAAATAAAAATGTCAAACGAATTCTTCCACGTAAGTTATAGATAATAATATTTTGAATAATTTGTAAGATTTAGTACATGACTTTTGTACTCTTTGACAGTTTCTTATGATCGGGCAAATCAATTTTATTTTTTGATGCATGTTATCATGGTTATTATTGTGGATTAACTTGATAAAAATGCGCTTCCCATACGGGGGTCTGGGTGGGGTTTACAAAATAGTGAATAATGGACAATAAATTAGACATTAATTGGGAAACAAAAAGAGCAGAGCATAATGGTGTGCTTACATAAAAAGCATAGCGAATAAAGGTACAAATAATACAGTTGACCAAAAGAATACCTGAATTAATGTCCCCCCCCCCTAACCGCCCAATCCAGACCCTCCGATATACTATTTAATCTTGATAAAATTCTCTGTAACATGCTGTTTAATGGCGATAAAACTTTTTCTGATTATCTTATATTTGTTTATGTTATCGATCAAACTAAATTAACAGATAGTTAGATTGATAGGTGATAATGTAACGATATTTGATAAGGGCATCTGATGTACGCACGGGTTTAAGGATATATGAATAACAGGGGTGCATGAGAGTGTGCCAAAGATGTTCGGTGAGGTTAAACACCTTACAAACATGACAAAATTAATATTCACAGTGTACTTTGTTTGAGATTTCTAAAATATTTGTGTTATTTCCGTAGCATATTCATGACCTTTCCTTAAGGAACCTGTTCAGTAGTAGTATCTGCATATCTTTGTTATTTGAAGAGTTTGATAATGTTAATGCTGATGCCATGATGGTTTTTTTCTATTTAAATCATTGTCATTTTAAAGATTATTGATGACATAACGTATACAAAATCATGTTTGTTATGTAGAAGACTTATGTTGACGTATAAGTTTTTGGTAATTTGTGTCGTTTGGTTTCTGTCTTATTAGAAATAACGAAATCTCCTTATGTTATTATATAAAAAAAAAGATGAACACCGTGTTTGGTAAGTATAAATATAATACATGATATACCGAAACCCCATTGGAAGTCTATTATCTGATATCAGGATCAACACGAATGTTTACACCTTTCAAATTTTGTTTAACATTTTAAGATTGAAGATACTGATTGGCAGATGCTGTCTAGAGATGGATAATATTTACTTATATCACCCTGAACATCAGTCAATATATAACGCAAGCAATAGTGCAAAGATCGGTTTCAAAGATTTGGTATCTGATACGTTTTTACTTATGTACACGTGCTGTATAGAAAGATTCGATACATTCTGTGTATTTGTCCAAATAATCAAGTCTCTTCTTATATGTCGTGTAGGATAACGAAGACAATTATTACCCCACTAACTATTGTAATGCTAACAGAGAACCAACCGAGTATATCATCTTCTTGAACATATTAAAAATTTAGAGCACGCAATGTTTGCTTGAATAAAAAAAACTCTTTCCCCAAATAAGGGTGTACACGGATGCAGCTGAATCTAATGAAATCAATAATTATGATAGAAACAATAAACTAAATATATTACGGAAATTCACCAGACGCTCTTGGTGATCTGCCATCTACACCACAAATTCTTTAAATGTCAAATATTGTATAAAGTACATGTATATGACAACAATGACAACTACTTGTGATTTTCCTGTCTTTGGATTGACACGTTTTGATCTGGGTGAAACATTTTTTTAACTTTCCAATTTTCAGTCCTTATAATGTAAATATCAATCAAGGGAATCAGAAAAAAAATAGATGGAACTAACCAAATGGACACTCAAACTCAACGCCATGGCTATTATAGACAAAAAGCCCATCTGTTGAAAGATACTAGAAGTACCGTTAACACATATTCATTCATATACGAAAGGCAAATCATAACTACCGATACCAGTTTTTGATTGAAAAAGATTTGTATTGCTCCTATAATTTACAACTCAAGGTTAACAACTTTTAGCTGACGCCATAAAGATATCTTGTAGAGAATGTAGATTTATAAAAGCTTATGGAATCTATAAAATGTGTGTAAACCTTATTATTTAAATGACTGTGATCACGGTAAAACGAGGATCCTTTTAATGAGCGATATTTATTATGGAAAATCAACAATAGAACAAAATACCCTTCTGATACCTACTGTATATTTTTTTAAAGAAAGAATGTTCACTATCTTTACTGAAAGACTAAACATTAAGTCATTTGTAATAGTAAGACTAAGTAGCTTTCATCCCTTGTCCAGGTTTTGATATACATGTACTCTTGACCGTTTCGGTTATATCACTTGTTCAACGTTTCAATTGGCTTTTGCTTTTAAATGTGTTGGCCACCAACATCACCGAAGAGACATGTTAAGGGATTATTTCCTTTTCCTAGAAGAAACTTTCTTTGCTAAAAGAAAACTCTAGTCTTTTATATGTATATTAAAATGAAAAGGGTGTGTTTCCTTGTCCTTGGAGAAAACAGAAATTATTTCCTGCTGAAAGAAAACTTCAATTGTTTAAAAATTGATCTGTTCATTGATTATTTCCTTTTATTTTGTAGTATACAATAGATCTTTTTCCTTGATGAATGAAACAAACTTGAACTGTGTACAGTTAAATTGTAAAGGCACAAGTTTACTTTTCGTGGAAGAAAACTGATTTATGTCCTTGAAAAGAGATCATTTGAATCATGCATGTAAACATACATGTATGCTACAAATGTTTGCACCTGTCCTAAGTCAGGAATCTGATGTTCAGTAGTTGTCGTTTGTTTATGTAATTTATACGTGTTTCTCGTTTCTCGTTTTTTTTTTGTTATAGATTAGACCGTTGGTTTTCCCGTATGAATGGTGTTACACTAGTAATTTTGGGGCCCTTTATAGCTTGTTGTTCGTTGTGAGCCAAGGCTCTGTGTTGAAGGCCGTACCTTGACCTATAATGGTGATACTTTTATAAATTGTTATTTGGATGGAGAGTTGTCTCATTGGCACTCATACCACATCTTCCTATATCTATATACTGATAAATTCAATGTTACTACATTATAAGGGATTTGAAGTTTATGGGAATACCTGCGTCTTCCGAGACATAACAATCAAATAAAGGACGCATGTGCAGACCACCCGGTAACAAAAATTAGTTATGTTGCCCCAAGTACTCAGTCAGGGTATGTTTTACTGTCCAACTCCTCTGTAAATTAGTGCAATGCCGTCAATATTTAAATATATAACTTACAAATGTATAAAACGTTTGGGAATTCACAGAACTCTTCCCGATTTTTCGTGTACATTGTGATTAAAAATACCATTGCAAATATATAAGTAACTTATTTGCACCATTGACCAGTTGTTTTACTGGTCAGACTGAGTAAGTCGTCTGTCATCCGTTATTTTTTGACCATCAATGGCGATTGATGAAAATGCAATAGAGTCCAATGCATGTCAGATTAAGACAGTATAATCTCGACAATCCTTTCTCATTTGAACGGTTAAAGTACAAATAAAAAAAAATATTCCGATCTCTTGGATTGACCGATATGGAATGATGAATGTCCAATGGTGTTTTTTGTACTTTATAAATTTCTCTTAGTCTATTGTTCAGTTAGAATTTAGATATATGGAAGGATGAATTTTCAATGTATTTTCTTTGTAATATCATTTCGAGTGTCCGTGATACTCGAATCGATAGAGATTTACTTCTGTGTTTCTACATGTAGACCTATAATAATTATATAGGACTTCGTAGGTTCTTATCGTTTGCATTAATCGTTTTTTTGTCGAATTTCATTTTGCTATCAATAAAACATCGAATGCAAAAGATAATGAACCTACGTCTTGCATATATAATATTGGACTACAGTGTTGCAGTGTTCTGTGTATTTGTTTAATAGGCAGAATGATGGAAGCTTGCTTAGTATATTTCAACAGATTCTTTTTATCTTCCCTGACTGTGATGACAGAATCTAGATTACAATCGCATCTTCATACACGTCTTGCATATTTATCATATTTTACAGCAAAATAAACACTGTGCACTTATCACTAATGTGCAACCGTTTTATTTGATAACACATGTTTATTCTTTTGAAAATATCTTGAAAAGAACTATCTTTAAAAAAGATGTCCGACGTATTTAAATTTGAGTATATGTTTAAAACTATCATTTCGATAACCTTCAGAAGCACAAAGATGCCATTTAAATAACGTTTTCTCTGATCTGTTTGTGTGCAGTATTCTCGGTCCGCGTATCCTTCTGTTTACATTCACTAAAACCCCACGGAAATCTCACAAGCGTAGGTGCGTTCTAAAAGTCATGTACGTTCGTACAACAAAGTTTACGTTAAAAATTATATAATTGTCCCGAATAAACAGCTGTCACGGGTACAAAGAGCTATTGGAGAAACAATTATTTTAATAAAAATATAAACCTTTGTAAGATCTAGTTCAAATATTTATAGTTTTTCACTTGCTTTCCATCACGATATAATTAACGAGACGTTTTTTCAAACACAACCAAATCACCCACCATGACAGCATTTTGTCCAATCACAGAAAGGATTTTCGAGCATGCGTATTCTGTTGCCATAGTTAAGCTTCCTTAAGTTCAAAGGGCACAAACCGAAACTATACCGACTTCGTCGGAAAAACTCATAACAAGAATGTTATTCAGTACTAAAATTTTAAAATTAAAAAGGTTGCGAGAACTGTTAGAAAAATTATTTCCATGTGAGTTTTATTTGCACATTCATAAAGTCAAGTTTGTTGAGAAATCATGGATGTCAACTATCTTCAATCTATTTATGCTTTTATAAATTTAAATATTGTTTAAAACGTTTGAGACGCTCTATGTTCATTGTCATCATTGTTGATCAGTCTGTCTAACATATAACTAACGTTGCCCTTTAAAGTACCGGACAGTTTACTTAAACGGAATAAGTGTAGTGTGATTGATTGATTAGTGTATTGTTTAACGTCCATTGGCATATATTTGATGGATATTCAGATGAGATTAAATTAACAGTTTTCTTCAATTTGTGGACGGGGGACTTCATTTCTATATCATTTATTTTATAGGCCGTTTTTCTCTTTTCATTATTTAAAAAAATCATTTTACTCTATTCATTATATGTTAGCCCCCCATTATTTTTTAAATATTTTTTGGCGCTTATTTTACGATTTGTGAAGTGTTCATTAAAAATTCTGTAAATTCCCAACTGGACTTAAAAAAAAATTGTTAACCACGGCAAAGACATTCATTTGAAAATATAAGTCATGCAGTAATATTCTGACAAAGTATATGACTTGTCTCATTTGTTACTGACGTCTACATATTCTGTTTCAGTTGGTATGACAAAAACAGAGGATCCAGTGCTCAGGCTATCCATTCAATACGACAGATATATGCCTTTGTTGCCAATGGCGTAAGTATATGCTGTGAAAGTAGTTGCTCATTAAAAAAGCTGAACTAATTAAACAATGAACAGAATTGATAGAAACATGCCGAAGTCTCTAAAAATGAACTGAATGAAAAAGATTGAAAATCGCGACAGAATCTAAAAATATATTTTGTGTGAACAGAATTTTATTATGAATATACATTTTACAACATAAATTCTTATTCACAAATAGAATTCAGAAACAAGCAGCAAGTGCATATATTAATCTGGCTCCTTCAAAAAAGAGTTGAATGGAAAAGAAGATTTAAAATTGTATCAGTTTAAGACCAAAACAATCTTAGATATTCTAGTCAAAACTATAAACAATGCAACATCACTTTTGTTGTCGTTATTCATCTTATATCATAAAGAGACATGCATTCGACACGCCTGAAAAGCTCATTATCCATCGTATGCTCCAGAAAGACCAGAGAAACGTTTCGAGCGCATTTTGCGGTTAGATGTCAACCACGCTTAATCAAACCGAATAAATAACACGAGTGCATGCGGGTTAACTTGAAATATCTATAAACTACCTACGATAGAAGGCAATACTCTAACATTTAGAAATGCTACTATTGTATCATAAGATCTCGTAGTTAAAAAAAGAAAAGAAAAGAAAACACTTCGCCATACTATTATATAACGTAACCTTCAAACTCAGCTTCAAAGAAGAGACACAATACATATTTGTATAATATTATATATAATATATATTTTCCAAAAAACTCCTGATTGCACATGGACCACATTTTTTGTAGACATACACGTATATATATTATACATTTTACATTTCCTTCCTTCCTTACAAACCCTGATTTACTTTCTATTGAGACCCAATCATCACGTCGATTGATGTATAAGTGTGACGGGAGTGTTTTCCTGTAGATAATTATATATAAATCAATGAAGCGTTTACTACTTATACTACAATAAGGATAGTTTATCTGTTTGTTTTTTATAGCTCATATGGCTTAAAGGGCAAATTGAGCTTTTCTCATCACTTAGCGTCCGTTGTCTGTCGTCGTCTGTTAATTTTTACAAAAATATTTCCTCTGAAACTACTAGGCCAAATTAAATCAAACATGGCCACAATCATCATTGGGTTATATAGTTATCTAGTGTCGAGCATTAACAACTATGGACAACACATTATTCATAAACCCTTTATGTAGATTTTGCTATTGGGATGTACATTGTTATCATTTTCTACATGTAAAAGGTTCATTAAATGAATTAAAATTGAGAATGGAAATTGGGAATGTGTCAAAGAGAAAACAATCCCACCATAGAACAGACAACAGCAGAAGGTCACCAATGGGTCTTCAATGCAGCGAGTAATTCCCGCACCCGGAGGCGTCCTTCAGCTGGCCCCTAAATAAATATATATACTAGTTTAGTGATAATGAACGCCATACTAAACTCCAAATTATACAGAAGAAACTAAAATTATAAATAATACAAGACTAACAAAGGCCAGAGGCTCCGGACTTGGGACAGGCGCAAAAATGCGGCTGGGTTAAACATGTTTATGAGATCTCAACCCTCCCCTTTACCTCTAGCCAATGTAGACAAGTAAACGCATAACAATACGCACATTAAAATGCAATTCAAGAGAATTCAGAATATGTTTATGGACTGGTACACATCTAAATAATGAAATACAGTTATAGTTTATAACCTTAGGTATATACATGTATGTAAGGAATTTTAAATTGCTGGAGCTCAAATAAAGAATGCAAACACTTTTTATTATAGTTTGTAGTGGCTTATATTATAGGGTTTGGGTCGAATTAGCAGGGTACTAAAACAATAAATGTTTATAACAATATAAAGAATATAGAAAATGGAATTAAAAAAAAACATGACTGTTTAACATGACTGTTTAAACACGCCCCATTAAGACATTCTTATATGCTTTACTTTTATTAATTGTGACTTGGATTGAGAGTTGTCGCATTGGCACTCATACCATATCTTCTAATACCTATTTGATTCATTTACTTTATCTATATCCGTTTTTCATTGATTTGCAGATGGATGGTAGATACAAATCTATGTCACCCAATTTTATTGGCATTGCGTTCGCTGGAATCATCATTTGTAAGGTACAGTATGTTTCATATCTATACACTCACATGTTAACCCGTCACTGTGTTACACTTGTTAACCCGTCACTGTGGATAACAAATTAAACAGGGACAATTGACAATTTTGTCAAATTTTGCTTTTAATATTAATACTGACGGCATGAACTATTTATCTTTATTACGTTTAAAAATATAATTGAATGTTCATTATTCGATTAAAGATCATGGTGCTGTTTACACTATCGTAATGTTGTAGTGAAGGACTATTTATATAATAATGTTGTGTTTAACATTGACTATGTGGAAATAGTAGCCAGGGTGAGAGAGAATAGTGAACGACCCGAAGCACAGTACTAAAAAGTAAAAATACAAAAATTCTGAAATCCGAGGAAATTCAAAACGGAAAGCCCTTAATCAAATGGCAAAATCAAAAGCACAAACACATCAAACGAATGGATAACAACTGTCATATTCCTGAATTGGTACACGCATTTTCTAATGTAATGTAGAATATCAAAATGTCAAAAATTGGCGTACATCAGTCAACTAAGTCAGCATTACAGTAATGACATGATTGATAACAGATTCTTCTACAATCTCAATTAATAAATTAAAAAAAAACAAATATGGAGTCACCAAGGTTGCAACTCCTCACCCTTTCATCCGTCATGTTGACCTTATAATTACTATTTGCTTTTCCTTGCTTTCATGTTTGGTCATTTAGCTTCCAGTCGCACCTATGTTTTTATTATATCATAACTATTTGAACTGTCGGACATTATCTGTGGAATCGAATTGGATACAACAGCTTTCGAAAAAAACATAAATTACAACAAACAATCGTTTAACCTGACAAAGTGGTACAAGTCATTCGTTAAAGTTATTTTTATTAATCTCTGAAAAGGGTATGCATTCATTTAATTTTAGTATCAAAACATCTGATCTAATCTAACATTAAACTGTGTGCCTCAATTCCGTAAATGAAAAACAAAAAAATACAATAGAGATATTACTATGAGCGACGTATAATACTGTTACTTTAGTTAAACATGTGCACCTTTTTGAGCAAAATATCTTTTGAAGACAACATTTTCCAATGAAAATTTAGAAACCTTTGTCTTTATTGATTTACTCAACCACATCACTATATCGCAAACAAATACTATTAGTTACATAGTGTAATTTACTGACCCCGTATATATCATGTTAGGTCACTAGCACACTATGTAACGAATTTATCTTACCGACTATATGTTGAATTTAGACTAGAGTTGTCTCATTTGCTATCATAACACATCTTCTTATTTCTATATTAAAGTGTTCAAGTGTTCAATTTAAATCTTCTTCTATTGGTCTTCACTAAAAAAATGAATGCAAACAATAACTATTCATTATTAACAACCTATTACACTATTAAACAGAGCTTTCAATACTTTTAAATAATCAAACAGTGCCAAAGTCGTAAATCCACTACTAACCTTGTATTAAATTACGCCCCGCCTCCCTACTAACCAAATATTGAATATACACGGTCTCCACGTGGACGCTTTTAACCAATCATATTCCTAGAAATTTATAGGAGGTAAAATAAAATTATTGTATTGTTTTATATACATTCCAGACGCCATCAGAATCAGAATGGACTGAATCATTAAGACAGACACATGAGACCCCTAATCTAGTGGATGCACATCAGGCATTAGAAAAGTTCAAAGATTGGGTACAGAAACAAACCGATCTACCATCAAATGACCATGCTATGTTATTAACCAGGTATATATTACCAATGTTATTTCAACTGATCGGGCGGAACTTACGTTTAAATTTGCATAAGGCCAGTCTATTTGAAGATGTGTGTGATAAGGATGATAGCCGTTATAATTATTACTGATTTCTAATCACCTATCAGTGTCATCAAAGGAATTTACAAAACAATGACTGGACACTTCATTCATGAGTTTATCCTAAACACCTTTCTATAGATGGACTGGTTTATTATGAGAGAACCGGTTAAACTCCGCCCAGTCAAATGAAATAAATCGAGTAATACAACTCATCAAATAGTCAATTGGATCAAAATGCATATAGATTTGTCGGTGAACAGTAGCCAATGAAAAAAAAAGCAAACTAAAAATTGTAAATGATTGGGTCAGGACCTATAAGGATGGAACACATTTTTAGAAGATATCAAATTTGCAAATCAATTACCTCTGGAAAATATGTGTTCAATCCTATATTTGTTTTGAATTGCTTTATGTAATACACATTGCATTTCTTATGCGTTTGAACCATCTTAACGAATGCTTTGCTTGATGAGGGCATCAATATAATGTTCATGTTGTAATGATGAACAAGTTCTTTTGTGTATAACCTGTATAATGAACAACTTTTTTTTCTTTATTTTTTTGTAACAGATATAGCTTGTCTAGTGGTCAGTCTTCATCCCTGGAAGGTAAGTAATGTTTTAATATTTTAATCAGTAATTTAAGTATAAGAAAAAAAAGACACATTCATATTAAGGTCTGATTATAAATTTGCTAACCAACATGAGTTAAAATTCATGTTATAAAAAAGTTTGTTTTTTGTTTAAATTTCTTTTCTAATTTTTGCCATACCTGTACGTGAGGTTTAATATTCATGCTTTTTCTTTCCAATGAAACAGATCATTCTTAAAGATCAAATTTACGCATTGATAGACATATCTGCACGTTAGTATCATGATAAAAAAAACTACCTATTTTTTTTAATTAGAAAAAATGCCCTTTTCTCTAGATCTGTTAGTACCATAATTTAATATCGGTTGAACTGCTGCATTATGTGTTTTAGACTTAAGATTTGTTTTGCCGTGTCTACTATATACGTCCTTATCAATGTAATTTGGTTTTGTATGACCAACCTAGGGGCATTATGTTTTTCGGTCTGCGCATCTGTTCGTTCACTCGTTCATCCCTCCGTTCTTTCGTGTGTCCAGCTTTGGGTTAAAATGTTTTGGTCAAGGCAGCTTTTGATAAAATTAAAGTCTAATCAACTTAAAACTAAGAATATATTTTCTCTATGATATTATCTTTTAATTTTAGTGCCCAATTTCACGGTCCACTGAACAGAGAAAATAATAGTGGAGTGAGACATCCGTGTACTATGGACATTCTTTGTTATTGGTTACTTGGATCCTTTTCATTTTTATACGATCATTTCATTGTTTTATAATGATGATAATACATGATTTTTTGTTTTGGTCCATATGTAAGGTTATGCGTATGTCGGAGCAATATGTTCACCTTCTAGTCAGTCTATCATGGAAGAGAGTGAAGACTATAGTATGATAACAGTGGCGGCTCATGAACTTGGACATAGGTAAATATATGTTAGGGAGGTTTTGGTTGTATGTATGATACGTAAAACTAAGATATATGCTATCTTTAATATAACAGTTGCTGCTCATGAACTTGGACACAGGTAAACATGTTGGTTTTAGTTGCAGGATAATCTTTAAAAACAGGAATGTATGCTTTGTTTTTTTACCTATTATATCTGTTTGTTTTGTTTACACATCGTTGTCAATATAATGAATTTTGTGCAACTGTCATACAAAATGAATGAGTAAGCTAGTTTTAAAGCCAGGTTTAATACAATTCCATTTTTCTTCTTAAGAAAATGCTTGTACCAAGTCATGACAGTTGTTATCCTTTCATTTCATGTGTAAATTGAATAAAGAATCATTTTTAAGCTTTTGAATTCCTCAAGATGATTGAAAGCATTCAAAACTTTGCAATATTTTTGGAGCTATATTTTCATGATGGCATCAATAGTAATGATTGAAAACATATGTATTTGTATAATTGTAGCCTTGGTGCTAATCATGACGGACAGGGGAATTCCTGTAAAAAGGATGATTTCTTTATAATGGCTGCCACAAATATGCCAAGTATGGGTAATCCTAACCCTTGGAGATTTTCATCTTGCTCTGTGAACTACTTTCACCAAACAATTCGACGACTTGATTCGTAAGTTTCATTTTGTGAATAAATTCTGTAAGTATATGACAAAGATATATTAACCTAGCATCTAGCGATGAGAAAAAAAATAAGAATTGAAAACAATTGTGTTCTATTTCTAGAGGTGACATTTTTATTCCCACTAGTTTTTACTTTGTCTTATAATGGGAATCGTGAAATTTTAACATTGGCATTAATGTTGTCTTGAGTTTTAGATAGTGTTTTTCGACAGGTAAAAGTTACTTTACTTTTGTGGAATTAATTTTCTTATTATAGAACATGTGTTGCGTGCAGTGATGCTCACATTCCAGAATTATAAAGAGATTATATGTTGCAGAGATTTTAGATAGAAAATATTTAAGTTTTTAAACGTAACTTTTACGGATAGGATAAAACGGATATTTGAACGATGAGCTCTTGTACATATTTTGAAGATACACTGACTAAAAATTTGAGGAAAGGCACATCTTTATAAATAAAGGCAAATAAAGACTACAGAAGTATACCACTGTTAGAAATTTTCAAAAGTCATAAATTAGATTGAGAGAAAACATATCTGGGCTACAAACTAAAACCGAAGGAAACACAAAAACAAACGCCAACATACATAGAAACGACTGTTATACTCCTGACCTGTATACTGTATATCTATTCTTTCCAGAAAACCTGAAGAAAGCAAAAAAGATCACAATAAACATAGAATAATTCATCATCGGAAGAAATCATTTTAAACTTCTGTAAACGTTGACTTTTTCATCTGTATACATGGTATACTTCCATTCGTAATATATCTCAAATGTAGAATTGAACAAATAGCTCAGAGAACTTTCTACTTATAAAAAATCCTTCAATTGTTTGAGCTTCTAAAATTACAGGAATAGGAAAAACTGTTTAACGTCTTTTGGACCTAGTTACAACCCTAATGAAATTAGACCATATTTGTCGAAGTTACCAGGACAACTATACACAGCAGATGAGCAATGCCAGAGTAGACATGGTGACAAGTCATCGCTATGTCGGGTAAGAAACGACAGTTCATCTGCAATAAATTTTATAGAAAATCTTATTATTGATGAATAATCTAGGACTGCTCTTTATAATTTTATCAACAAGAATGTAATCATTAAACTTATCTTTATTGTTATATAAAAATATTTAGTTTGTTGCAAAATCAAAACCAAAAAAAAATATAATTTAGTAAAGAAATAATAATTATAATAGAAATGATTACATGGACAAAACTTATAAGTTTTCTGCCCTCAGTCCTATTGGTTGTTTATAATGGAGCCAATAACATGTTCCAAGATGGAGGGGTTTATCATTTCTTTTACGTTTTATATTTTCGATAAGAGAAATGAGAAGGTTAACAATTTTCAAATAAATTATTCCGAAGTTTTGTTTTTTTCTAGTAATTTTATATTCGAGTTATTGCAACGTTTTATATAAGGCGTTTTTGATAATTAAATTTCAATAAAACACAGTTTGGAATTAAATACCTTTCAATTTTGTACAATGATGACAACGTTTATGTATTTGTAGGAACAATACCAGGGTGATTATAGACAGATGTGTGGGTTAATGTGTTTATGTATTTGTAGGAACAATACCAGGGTGATTATAGACAGATGTGTGGGTTAAAGTGTTTATGTATTTGTAGGAACAATACTAGGGTGATTATAGACAGATATGTGGATTAATGTGTTTATGTATTTGTAGGAACAATACCAGGGTGATTATAGACAGATGTGTGGGTTAATGTGTTTATGTATTTGTAGGAACAATACCAGGGTGATTATAGACAGATGTGTGGGTTAATGTGTTTATGTATTTGTAGGAACAATACCAGGGTGATTATAGACAGATGTGTGGGTTAATGTGGTGTCGTGACATAACAACTCAAGGTTGTAAAAGTATGGTGCCTGCTGATGGAACACTTTGTGCCAGCAAACATGTAAGAATAATGTTTAAACTAAGCATATAAAGTTGATAAATGTTTCGTTTTAATGAACTTAGTAGACACTGAACAATATGAAAATAAAATAACAAAAGAAGATTTGAAAGGGTCGTATAGTGTGTTGCGACCAACCGCAAAAACACATTAGTATGAGACAGCACACAATTTCCTAAAACCTTATTTAACAAGGAGGAATAGTTGAAATTATGTTGTGCTGCGTATACGATTCGTATGTTGTATGTGAATTATTTTTTGATGTATGAATTTGATTATGCCTTCGGTATCTTATACTCTTTTTTTTACTCCAAACGGCATTAGAACATGTTTGCTAAGGTTCCTTATAATCATTCCCATCGCCTTTATCACCCTGCTCAAGCGCTCCGTATTTCTTGTATCACAGCTTTGAGACGAGAGCAGGCATTATCAGTGACGTCACAATGTGTGGGGAGACGTTATAAAGCTTGCTTTCGTCAAGCGTAAAACTGTCTTAGGGAGGAAGAAAAGACATATATATGAACGATAAACTGATAATCGGATTCACAAAGATTACGTAAAAATCAGCCGCTCACTCGTCAAAAAGGTTCACATGTGACTCGCCAATGATGTTTTACTATATCAATGTTTAGAAAACCGGATAATCTTTACTAATTTATACAAGTACACACATTTTAGGGGTATTTGTATGCCCCGTTTATGGGCATTATGTTTTCTGGTCTGTGTGTCCGTTCGTTTGTCATTTCGTCCGTCTGTCCCGCTTCAGGTTAAAGTTTTTGGTGGAGGTACACATGTTTCCTATGACATGATCTTTCTAATTTTAAATCCAAATTAGAGTTTTGACCCAAATTTGCACGACCCAATGCACATAGCAAATAATGTTGCGATTGGGGCATCGGCATAGTATGGACACATTGTTTACATTGTTATATCTGTATGCTGTTATTCTTTACAGTGGTGTATAAATGGTGTATGTACTTACTCAAGCCGCGCAGCTTCCACGCCCGGTACGTTTACAAATAGATAAAGGCAACAGTAGTATATCGCTGTTCCAAATTCATAAATCGATTGAGCTTAAACAAGTCCTGGTTAGAAACTTAAACTGAGGGAAACACATAAAATATAAGAGAACTACGACACAACAGATACACAACACTAATATGTAACACACACATACACACAGAAACGAACAATAATATAACAATGGCCATTTTCCTGCCTTGGTACAGGACATTTTAAGAAAACAAATTAAAAAAAAAAGTAATAGTACAAGTAACGATAACTGTATAAAATATTACTGAACTCATTGCTTTTTAATTCTAGTAGTTCACTCATATCAACCTTTAACTAAGAGGGACAATATGATAATTAACAGGATGTATACTTACACAAAAGTATGTCAATTGAAGGCAATACAAGTATACCGCTGTTTAAAAGTCATAAATCGATTGGGAAAAAAACAAATTCGGGTTACAAATTAAAACTGAGGAAAACACATCAAGTATAAGATAACTATTAAACAACGGAAACAACACTAAAATATAACACACACAGAAACGGACTATAATATAACAATGGCAATTTTCCTGACTTGGTTCAGGACATTTTAAGAAAAAAAAATAACATTACAATTAACGATATCTGTATAAATATTTTTGAAATCATTGCATTTTAATTCTAGTAGTTCACTCATATTAACCTCACATCAAGAGGGACACTATGATAATTAATAGGATGTATACTAACACAATTAGTTAAACATAAGTCATTAACGTAAACTCGTTTAATTAACCTGATAGAAAGAAATCAGGAAGAGGACATCAAACGTTATATAGCATATATATTTGTACCTTGGTAGATATCCGGCGCTATAAACGAAAATATGCATTCATAAAACTAAACATACAAATGGTTATTTTATGTCATCATATAAACAATATAAATATGTAACTAAAAACTACTCATGAATTAGCCCCTTCGGGTATATAACTTCAGCACTTTTATGTTTCGATCCATTAAAATCCAATCAAATTTCCAGAATTTGAAAATACATATTTGTATAATTACAGCAAAGTGTGCTCACGGTGATTATGTTGGCTCTATGGATAATCGTGGTAATACATGTACACAAATTGTGACAAAAGACAAAACGGAATGCTACAGAGATAGAATTGGACAATCATGCTGTGCATCATGTGCTAAAGTGTCATCCGGAGTTACAGGTAAACTATCTAAGTGATTGAGATATCATAACTGTTCAAAGGCGTTATCAATTTTCTATTGAGCTTTAATTGTTAGCAGAATTATTAACATGCATTTATTTATTCACTTCGACGAACAACGGGCATAAATCAGAAACAAATAACGAGAACCTTTCAAACTGTTTTTAGATTTTTTTTCTATTTTAAATGAATATGTACTTTTCAGATACAATTTCAGGAAGACGCCCTAGGTATAGACGAACCACTGTTAAAACTATTAATTACTTGCCAACAACAACACCTTTCAAGGGTTTAAAACTTTTACTGAAATATATTACTTTGCTTTGCATATGATACATCAAAATACTTTTTTGCTACAGATGTATTAAATTATAGCCCTGTTTACGACAACAAGAGTCAATTGAAATATACAACGTGTTTTTAAAAGATGGAGAACGTGTCTTCTGTCTCTTGAAAGTAGGGAAATATGGACATTAACTTCAAGTCCCGGTTTGGGGGTCTCATCGAAGCGTTGTCTTCTCGAGTGTACAAATTTCTTATCATTCTTGAATGGGTTAATCAAAAAACATTGGAATATGCATTTGCCGGTTTATTTCAATGCAAAAGATATTCATGATATAGAGGAAGGGATAGCTTTAAGACAGAATAAAGTAGACATTTTTTTCATTAGGTGTATTATCTTGTGGTCTAATATTCTACTATGCATGGAAAATACTATAATCGTGCTATACATCTTTTGGTATTTAGGACTTTTGTTTTCATTATTAACACAATCAACAATCGGACATTAAACATATTTAATGCAAACTTGCATTTGAACAAATGAAATATAAAACGATGAAAATTTTGGCACTCTGACAGGTAATAAATCGTATAATCATAGAATAACATTTTCAATTCAAATTGAGAATTGAAATAGGGAATTGTCAAAGAGAACACAATCCCACCAAAGTGCAGATAATAGCCAAAGGCACGCAATGGATCTTCAACCCAGCGAGAAAATCATCACCCGGAGTTGGGCATGAGCTGGCTACTAAATAAATAGTCATACTAAACTCTAAAACATATAAATGAACTAAAATTTAAAAGAAACATACAAGAGTCACAAAAGCAAGAGGCTCCTGACTGGAACAGGCGGCAGGATTAAACATGTTTTGTGAGATCTTAACCTTAAAACTGTACATCTAGCCAACGTAGAATCTATAAACACACAGCAATACTCAAAGTAAAACTAAGTCCGAGTCAAAAATATGTAACAAAAGAAATAATCAAAGGTAACAATAAAGCGCAATCCCTCCGGTTAGGGGTTTAGTTTCATACCATCATAAAATAAACGAAAAGAACATAAAACGTATCTGTTTTGTGCTTGTAACTAAAGAAGAGAATGTCAATGGACGTTTTAGAATATCTTTCTTGTCCATCGGGGCCATGTATATAACTGTGAGATTGTTATTTTTTTTTTAAATACAAAAGCCTCTTGATTCTAGTATTTTTATACGACCGCAAAATTTGAAAAAATTTTCGTCGTATATTGCTATCACGTTGGCGTCGTCGTCGTCGTCGTCGTCGTCGTCGTCGTCGTCGTCGTCCGAATACTTTTAGTTTTCGCACTCTAACTTTAGTAAAAGTGAATGGAAATCTATGAAATTTTAACACAAGGTTTATGACCACAAAAGGAAGGTTGGTATTGATTTTGGGAGTTTTGGTCCCAACATTTTAGGAATTAGGGGCCAAAAGGGCCCAAATAAGCATTTTCTTGGTTTTCGCACTATAACTTTAGTTTAAGTTAATAGAAATCTATGAAATTTTGACACAAGGTTTATGACCACAAAAGAACGGTTGGGATTGATTTTGGAAGTTTTGGTTTCAACAGTTTAGGAATTAGGGGCCAAAAAAGGGCCCAAATAAGCATTATTCTTGGTTTTCGCACAATAACTTTAGTTTAAGTAAATAGAAATCAATGAAATTTAAACACAATGTTAATGACTACAAAAGGAAGGTTGGTATTGATTTTGGGAGTTTAGGTCCTAACAGTTTAGGAATTAGGGGCCAAAAAGGGACCCAAATAAGCATTTTTCTTGGTTTTCGCACCATAACGTTAGTATAAGTAAATAGAAATCTAACTGTCATGACTGTGTATGTAGATTCTTAACTTTTGGTCCCGTTTTCAAATTGGTCTACATTAAGGTCCAAAGGGTCCAAAATTAAACTTAGTTTGATTTTGACAAAAAATGAATCAGTTAGGTTCTTTGATATGCTGAATCTAAAAATGTACTTAGATTCTTGATTATTGGCCCAGTTTTCAAGTTGGTCCAAATCGGGGTCCAAAATTAAACTTTGTTTGATTTTCATCAAAAATTGAATAAATGGGGTTCTTTGATATACCAAATCTAACTGTGTATGTAGATTCTTCATTTTTGGTCCTGTTTTCAAATTGGTCTACACTAAAGTCCAAAGGGTCCAAAATTAAACTTAGTCTGATTTTAACAAAAATTGAAATCTTGGGGTTCTTTGATATGCTGAATCCAAAAATGTACTTAGATTTTTTATTATGGGCCCAGTTTTCAAGTTGGTCCAAATCAGGATCTAAAATTATTATATTAAGTATTGTGCAATAGCAAGTCTTTTCAATTGCACAGTATTGCGCAATGGCAAGAAATATCTAATTGCACAATATTGTGAAATAGCAAATTTTTTTTTAATTAGAGTTATCTTTCTTTGTCCAGAATAGTAAGCAAGAAATATCTAATTGCAAAATATTGTGCAATAGCAAGATTTTTTTTTAATTGGAGTTATCTTTCTTTGTCCAGAATCAACTTAAATCTTTGTTATATACAATATACAATGTATATTCACTTTTTACTACCAACTGATAAATTAAAATAATCTTTACCATTCAGTGATAACAAGCAGTTTTTTTACATCTTAATATTTTATGATGTATTTAAATGAGTAGTTATTGTTGCAAACTCCATTAGAAATTTTAATTGAGATTAGTTTTGGAATAAGGGAAAGGGGGATGTGATTAAAAAAATTGGGTTCAATTTTTCTCATTTGAAATTTCATAAATAAAAAAGAAAATTTCTTCAAACATTTTTTTGAGAGGATTAATATTCAACAGCATAGTGAATTGCTCTAAGAGAAAACAAAAATTTTAAGTTCATTAGAACACATTCATTCTGTGTCAGAAACCTATGCTGTGTCAACTATTTAATCACAATCCAAATTTAGAGCTGAATCCAGCTTGAATGTTGTGCCCATACTTGCCCCAACCGTTCAGGGTTCAACCTCTGTGGTCGTATAAAGCTACGCCCTGCGGAGCATCTGGTTGTCTTTAATATATCTTTTTCCCTGTAAATGCTTACTTCACTTACCTAGCGAATTTTTAAGTTTTCTTAAACTTCAGTATTTTTTTTATACAAAATCTTAATTGTAAAATTTATCGTAAATCTCAAATATTCGTTCACAATTCAACTTAATATTTTTATCGTAAGATTAATTTTACACTTAATATATTTGTGAAAAGGGCCACAGTATAAAACATTCTATGTTGACACGCTATTTATGCTTTTTGTTTATGAAAGCTTCAATGAATAGAATTTATAATCAATGGCAGTTAAAATTCTTGCCTCCTGGAATGTTGCTGTATATTCATTAAATGTGTATCAATATATAGAAAACAAAATTTAAGTTCAATTTTTATCATGAAAGATTTTTTTTTAAATGTGCCAACTGTCTTTTGCGGATTGACACAATGCGTGTATTATTTTGAATATGATAGTTAACAAGCATATGGAATAATAATATCAGTACACATTTAAATGCACTGAATAATATTGTTGTAAATTGAAAACAATATTATACACTGTTTAAATAATGTCGTTCTGATTCGTACGTGCAATATTCAAAACTAGAAGTAAACATGTCCGTCTGTGACATACATTTCAATCTAATGCCCAAATATTTCAAAAGGTTATCAAACCATAAGCTTCATTTTTTTTATTTTAAGGGAAAAAAGCATGTGTTAAGGGTGATATCACTACGGTTATTAATAACTAACATGCCAAGATTTCATACCAAATTTCATCAACATACTTTAATAATAATCATGCTCTGTAGACCATTACAAGAACTGAATGCTTTGAATAATAACACTTCAGTGTTTCTGTTGTTTTCCACTTATAGTTAATGTGTTTCCCTCGGTTTTAGTTTGAAACTCGAATTTGTTTTTTCCCAATCGATTTATGACTTACGAAAAACGGTATACTACTGTTGCCTTTACTAGAATTTAATTCTCAGTTTACTATTATAATTGTGTTTATTTGTTTTTATTATTAGAAATAAGAAGTAAGTATTAGAAATAGGTATTAACAAAGCTAGAATTACTTGTAAGATTAAGGGCCAAATTGATTTGTCATTCGTGAATCAGTAGAAAGAATGGTTGGCGAGTCCTCAGACCATATTTGTAATTACATAATCAATAATAGAAGGACAATATATTAGGCCTATTTGTTCTGACTGTCATGATTTCCTGAATAGCAACAATGCCTTTCATGGCAGAAATTCCTACCAAATTTAACTTGCACTATTATAACCCTGGTCTGAATTATACTGACAAAATAATAACTCTGGTTAGCCGAAGTAAAACATCATTGTTTGAACTCGTTTAGTAACATTAAGATTTATATGTCTAACATATAATATGTGTTTGTTTTTACCTAGGGTGCTTTTACGGAGACAGAATACCTACATCACTTTGTAATAAAACTGCCTGTCCTTACTACAAAAAAGAAGAGCTGAGTCATTGTTGTAATACATGTTCTGCATACTTTAGCGTTCCAGATCCAAATAGACTTCCAACGGAATCAGGTATGTTTGATATGAATAAAGACTTTCCTAACTACACATAAACCTTTTTGTATTATCAAGTTGAGCAGAGAATTTGAAAATTATGGAGCGAAATGTTTTACTCACAATTTTTACACTAGAAGCGAACGGATTACCGGCTAAGTAAGATTGAAATGGCATTAAAATTTGAAAATAGATTTGATACATGAATTTTCCCGTTTGAATGGTTTTACATTTGGTACCCCTTTATAGCTTTCTGTTCGGTGTTAGTCAAGGCTAAATGTACTTTGACCTATAATAGTTTGCTTTTATAAATTGTGACTTGGAAGGAGAGTAGTCTCATTGGCACTCATACCACATCTTTTTATGTCTATAGAATTTCTATTGTATTATTGTTTTCTTGTAGATGGTACTACTGAGATACTAATAGGAGTATCGGTTGCCATCGTGATAATAGCTGTTATTTGTGGAATTTACATACATAGGAGGGGAGGTAACTCTGGTGGAAGACATAAAATTCCACTTAAAGGAAGATCTATTCAGGTAATAGTACTGGTCGGTGACCATTGTCCATATGGTCACTGTATAGACACAATAACAAAAGAGTGGCAAAAGATACCAGAGGGACAGTCAAACTCATAGATAAAAAATAAACTAGCAGCGCCATGACTGAAAAAGAAAAAGACGATGACAAACAGACCAATAATAAAATCTAATACACAACAAAGAAATCTAAAGACTAAGCAACACGAATCCAACTAAAAACTAAGGGTGATACCAGGTGCTCCGGAAGGGTACGGAGATCCTGCTCCACATGTCATTTTTTAAAAGACCGCAAAAAGTTTTGCAGACGTATTGGTATCACGTCGTTGTCGTCGTCGTAAGCGTCGTCCGAAGATGGATTGTTTCCGGGTAATAACTTTAGTATGAGTAAATAGAAATCAATAGAATTTTAAAACAATGTTTATAACCATAAAAGGAAGTTTGGGATTGATTTTGAGGGGTTATGGTCCGTAAGGTTTAGGAATAAGGGCCCAAAGGAGCCCAAAATAAGCATCTACTAGTGTCAAGACAATAACTTGTGTAAAAGTATTTCAGTTGTTCTGAAATTGTACCACAATGTTTAATACCATAAGTAGAAGGTTGGGATATATTTTAAGGGTTATGGGGTAAACAATCTGGGAATAAAGGGCCAAATAGGAGCCAAAAACAAGCATTTTTGTAGTTTCAAGACAATAAATTGGAGTTATCTTTCTTTGTCCAGAACGGTTATTGAATCACCTTTATGAAATCTTTTTTGAAAATTGAAGTTATCTTTCTTTGTCCAGAACAATAGTTGAATCAATTTAAGTCAATGCTATAATATATACAATATACAATGCAATATTCACTTTTACTACCAACTGATAAATTAAAGCAATCTTTACCATTCAGTGATTACAAGCACTTTGGTTACCAATCTAGGGTTATGCCCTTTACAATTTGAAAAATTGAAGATTTGTTTTCGTTTCTGTTCTCTTAACTAAAGTTTGTCTGAACTAAATTTAATGAAATGTGCATATGATGCTTATTACCTCTAAACTCAGTTTAAGTTCAATTTTATGCAGCTTCACTTTTACAGTTCTTGAGTTATGTCCCTTTATAACGTTATATGCTAGCGGGGCATCATCTGTGTCCCTTTGGACACGACACATTCCCCATTTTTTTTTAAGTTACTATTAATTAATATTAATGTTAACCATGACATTTTATATTTTAATACTTTATAATGTATTTAAATGAGTAGTTATTGTTGCAAACTCCATTAGAAATTTGAATTGTGATCATTTTTTGAATAAGGTAAAGGGGGAGGTGAAAAAAATTTGAGGAGGGAGTTCAATTTTTCCCATTTCAGATTTCAGAAATTTAAAAGAAAATTTCCTTTTGAGAGGATTAATGTTCAACAGGAAAGTGAATTACTCAAAAGCCAAAAAAAAATTATGTTCATTAGACCACATTCATTCTGTGTCAGAAACCTAAGCTGTGTCAACTCTTTAATCACAATCCAAATTCAAAGCTGTATCCAGCTTGAATGTTGTGTCCATACTTTCCTCAATCATTCAGGGTTCGACCTCTGCGGTCGTATAAAGCTGCGCCCTTCGGAGTATCTGGTTATATTTCATTTAAATTTAAATTAATATTACGAAATTCCGGACAGGTGTAGCCTTAAATATAAGGCTAATTTCAAGTTTATTTTTATATATTCAGAATTTCATGTATATTTTTAGACCATCTTAGTTTGATACGACATATTACATCGATAATATTATGTCATGCTTTATAAATTTTCATAAGAGACCCAAAAATATTTGATTCTCATAAAATTTTACAGACCCATTTTTATCATTTCGTGTTAATTGTATACTATACATGTCCCGGTTGACCCAGAGAAGGTATTCAGTTTTTTTACCAAATCGGCATGTTTACAATTTAAAAGAAACATGAAGTTGAATAATGCAAAATCAACAGTACATGTACCTCCGATAAGCTTGTAGCTTAGTAATGCCATATTGAAAGTATAGTACTAGATCCTTTTCATTGAAGAAATACATGCAATGAACATAACCGTAACTGAAGAACTGATCATTATTTGTTGACTGTGGACTTTTGACCTTTGTTTCGCCTAACAATAGTAGGCCCGTGATTAACTAGATAATTAATACATCAATAATTAATTTTAGGACTATTCATATTGTAAGATATCTGACAATAGAAATGTAAAAAAAAACTCAAAACCTGAAATGTAGCATGCTTCTGAAAGAACGTTAACTCTCGTATGAAAAAACCAACATGTTCTTCAACTTATTTAACATTTTTCTTTAAAGAATTCATTCCTCATAAACTAGTTGATGCACTGATACTTCAGAAATATATTTTCCTTTTATCTGTATCAAATATGTATGAAAGGTCGAAGTCGAACTGCTAAATTTATTTTTCACATAAACTTTTAAAAGAGATATACTCAAAACTTGTTTAGTGCTTGTGTCCTTTCATTACTATAAACAGCATGCTAATCTGTCAATATATGGGCTGCCTCGGATAGAAATCGACCTTGTACAAATCAACATCAATATATCTGTAAACTTATTTCTGTTTTTAAAAGGAATTCAACAGAAGTTCCAGGACTGTTTACAAGTTGAATTGTTACTCGAATATTACAAGACGGAACAAACTTCATTTAATTTTTCATTGTATTTCGTATTTCAAAGTTCCAAAATCAATCCGAGTCTTATACATATTTACGTACACTTGCATAATGTTGATTGCCATCCGATGCAGCTCATATTTCAAATTTTAATTTTTCTGAAAAAACTTCACTTTCTTCATGTTCTTGCTATTATTATATTTCCCTAATCCTTAAATGTATTTTTAAAATCATTTTATTAGTTAAATGTTCAACGATTAAAAAGGTTTTTTTTAGCTGTTTAAAAAACACCAACATAATCATCATCATATAGGATTCAACAACATAATCATCATCATAAAGGATTCAAGTTCCTGTGTGATTAACTTCTTGGATCAAGTTAATATTCGAAGAGAGATCCTTTTTTCCCCTTAAATTGAAGATTCTAAGATTTGAATGTTGTTCCTTAATTAAATATTTTATAGTTAAAACGTGGACATATAAACAAAGAGTTGTTACCGAATTCTGATTGTTTTGCTACCTTTTTAAGACTCATAAACTCCTCAAAGATACCTGGATTACAAAAATTCGTCACCGGACGCGCGTTTCTTCAACAAAAGATTCATCATATACGCTCGAAATGAAAGAGTAAAGAAGGCATAATGATGTACGAAGTTGAAGATGAATGGTTATCCAAGAATACTTATCTTGCGATCGAAAGAGGAAAACTTCTTACATTTATGCACGATTACTGATTGCAGATTATTGATAAATTGAATCAAGCCAAAAATCCACATGATGTCATTTGTTTCGTGAAAATTGCAGATGTTAAGATTCCTTAATTGAACTTTTGTAAAAATTGTTCACAGTTGAGCGAAAAATTATCACTTCAACAATATTATTTAAAGTTGACAGAATGTAATTTTATTTATTATGAATTATTGAGAAGTGATAAAGGTAGAATATTGCACTATTGACAATAGTTTTGTATAGGCACATTAACTTACGTCAGTCTGAATGTACATTATTGCATTGCTTCTTATCACCTGAAAGTTTTTATTCATTTCTGTAATATAAGCAAACCCAAGTAGAATTTGTTTTCGCCTATGGATTCATAACTATTGAACAGTGGTATACTTCTGCTGTCTTTATTTAAGACGAGCAAAGATAAATGAAATGCTTGACATTAAAATTTATGAATATTGAATATTGCCAACATATATCTATTCAAATGATTCATAGCCAGATTGAAAACAATCTAACATTGTCCTAACGGTAAACATTGACATTGTTCAGTTATGCATATTATGTATGACAGTACTTGTCACAGGCGAGTATTCAAGTAGTACCTGTAAATCTAGTTCATGTTGATTTTGAAATATTGTAAAACTTACGGGATAACTTTCATGTTTACTAACAAACTACAGAACCTAACCTTTTAATTGTTAATTAAATATCCAAATGTTACTTGCCTCTTGATTTGTATTAGTCATTAGCAATGCGTAAGGTATAACTGGTAAAGCCAGATTACATGTTTATTATGCTGGGTATTTTTCAAAACTATATGTCATACCTATTGGCCTTTCTCTAAACATGGAGATGTGATTTGATTGTTCAGTTCGTTTCATCCTGACGAGTTGGTCACATCAGCTTAGAATGTATAATTAAGATGCGATCTTTGTACGATATGCCTAATGAGAGTTTTTATCAAAAATTGCAGAGTTAATTGATGCAAAAATTCTAGAGCATGCAGGTCATGATTATATATGCTATTTGACAATTGGTAATACATTTGCATGCTAATAGTTAAGTACATGATTTATGACATTGCAAAATGTTCCGAATATACAATGTTCTGGTATTAACGAGTATATTAATTGTTGATGAATTCATCATTGCTTATGAATAATATCAACATTTTGTTCTGTTACAGGAGACACATTCAAGGCCATCAAAACCTCCACTTCGAAAACCTTTATCTTCAATTACTACTAACGGTGATAAAAATAGTAATTCCGCGAAGCATCTTATTTCTCTTCCTACTTTAAATAGCCATACAAATGTAAATTTGAAATCAAATCTTCAAAAGCCTGCTTCTGGCAACAAAAGTGATAGTCGTACTGTGAATGGACATATAAGAACATCGGAACCTCGACAACCGTCGAAATTTAGTGGCAAAAATGATTCAGAACAATCTTGTTTACATAACCGCAACCCTTTAAATAATCAACAGAGGAATCATAATCCGAAGAAACCAAAAAGTTCATTATCCGAGGATAGTATATTACTTTCTCCAAAACATAAACAGAGCAATATAGACAAAACTGAACTAAAGACTGACACCTCTATCAAAGACAGAATTGCTGTTCTGAGTGGTAATAGTGGAGGTTCAAGCACAATTGACGATAGCGTTCCAAAAACTAAGGTCAATGTAAACAACGTTCGACCAATATCAAATGCAAAACCAAAGACAAATTTTACAAAATCTCAACCTGAAGATACAAAAATAGATAATAAATTTAATAAAACGCCATTGCGTCCTCCAGGAAGAAGTGGAGTCGAAACCATAAAATTTAAAGGTGCCGATAAATCACCTTCACCTTTGACTCAAAAGGGGGATACAGGTTTTGTCACTAAATCAGGAAAATTTCAACCAAGACCGCAATTTGAAAAAACAGTTGGAGTTGCCAAGAGATCTGATGGCATTTCTGGAAAAACGTCTTCAGACAGCAATGAACCTTCCCTAGTACCAAAGTATAAACCTATGGAATATGGAAAACCAAAAAGTAATACAAAAAATGTCAATGTATAATTACATGTCTTATAATTTATTTATTTATTGCCTAAAAATTTGTTATTTTACATTAAATAAAAAAGAATTGTCAATTTGTGCTTAAGACTTATACATAAAGTACGAGTTGATAGTCTATGATCAACAATCATATAGAGAAAATTAAAGGCAATTGTTTCATCATATTTAGAGTTGGTAACATGTTTCAATGTTTCACTTGTTAACATTGATTAAATACGTACTGAATGGTATATGTAATAAGCTGTTATGGATTTGGCAAAACTTTTAAGAATGTTGGTCCTCATTGCTCTTCAACTTCGTACTTTATTAGGCCTTTTTAACTTTTTTGGATTCGAGCGTCACTGATGAGTCTTTTGTAGACGAAACGCGCGTCTGGCGTATATACAAAATTTAGTCCTGGTATCTCTGATGAGTTTATTATAATATTTTAAAGATGACAGGAACAAAAATGTCTTTAAACCTTTCACTTGACTGGCATGAAAACCCTATAACTTTCAAGATTTATTAATACAGGCTGCTTAAAACAAGAGGTCCATTTAATCACCAGCGTCATTTGAGTAAGTCTTCAACAATTTTGTATTCAAGTTTTAAAATTATAAAACATCACTATATAGCTTTGTATGTTTTATCATTTTTTTTCTAGTTATTCATTTATTGTTTGAATTAACCGTCCAAATATTGATTTTTACACTATACAGCACTGTAATTATTTTGACATCGAGATGCACTGCATAAAGGTATCCCTTAATTTTGTCATTTATTTTGACCCCCGTGGAAAGCGTTGCACATAACAGATGTCGCTCTGTCAGTCCGTTATAGCTACCGCTTTAGCGTGTATATTTCCTTCAAGACAAACTTATATCATAGTTTGTATCACAAAAGGCTTTGATGAGTTTGATCAACTTATTTTGTAAACATGTATGCCCCTTGAAAACATTAATTGTATTGAAAATGTATCGTTAGTGCTCTCATTTCTACAATTCTTGCCATATTTTAATGAAACAAGTTTTTGAGAATTTAGTACTTGAAAAAACATGAAATAAAACAGAAGTCACTATTATGCCATGATTTGCATCGTTAAAATAAATTCAAACATTTCAAATCATCTATCGTTATATTATTTAGATTTCATTTATTGACATATCGTTTTCAGTCGAGATCTACACCAAGTAACAAAATTTCAGAGAAGCTTGGTTATCTATTATCTGCATAAGACAATAACAATCAAAAACCAACCATCATCAAATATGAAAATGTTTCATGAGTTCATACATACTTTCAATCCAGTATATATGTTATAGTTGATGTAAAACCAGTAAGATCTTGAAAGCGTACACAGTAGTAAAATTGCCTTAGTAAACAGAAGATGTGATATTATGTTTCATTTTCTGAAAACCTTGTACGTTTGTGTAATTTAAGAATGGATATGGCTACCTTTCATTTTGCCCTCATCATGCTCATATTTGGACAATGTTTGGGCCTTTGCCAAGAAGATCAAACAAGCAAAATCATTGATTTTCATATCCAGATATATTGATGATGTTCTTTCCATTTAACAATCAAAAATTTCTTATTGAATTCCATTAGTTTGTTCACTAGAACTTGAACTAACGAAACAACAGACACAGCTTCCTCAGTCTTATATTTATACCTCGAATTAATGATATAAGTTTATATTGAATTTAAATCCTGGTATGTATGATAAGTATATTTAGTAGCAATATACTAACTTCACATTCATATGGAATATATATTTCTCAACGTATTCGGCATTTAAGAGCTTGCAGCTGATACTCAGATTTTGTAAGCCTTTAAACGCGTCAACCAGTGTCTGGTTAGAAAATTTATGACCAAGGGTACTAAATATGTCAAAGTACGTCTCGTCTTTTTTTCTTAAAACAAGTTCATCGGAAGGTTCCAAGATCTTGCTGATAAATATTTATTATCAACTTTACAAATAATACACGATGGTCTCTAGAAGTATGGTTCTGGTTAATGACGCTGCTTGTTTTTGGAAAATGACGCTTTCAGCGTCTTGTTCCAATACTGCTGACCTGAGCTTCCATTACATTTCTCTGCCTTCCGCGCTTGGTTTCGTATATTTTCTTCCCCATTACATTTCTCCGCCTACCGCGCTTGGTTTCATATTTACTATTTTACATACAAACTGGAATCTGCTTGTATTTAATCATGTGTAGTAATCAACCGGGAACCAGTTTACATACCTCTGGTCCTTCTAAGGCTTTTCTACCTCAGGCATAAATTACCTTTAATAGCTGGCAAAACTTTTAGGAATTTTGGCCCTCAATGCTCTTCAACTTTGTACTTTATTTGGCCTTTTTAACTTTTTTGGATTCTAGCGTCACTGATGAGTCTTTTGTAGACGAAACGCGCGTCTGGCGTATATACTAAATTAAGTCCTGGTATCTTTGATGAGTTTATCTTATTACCAAAAAGATCGAATGTACCAATCAATGAAGTTAAGATACTCATAAATCTATTTTTATAACCTTATTGATTATGTGAAGTAAAACTAAAACATTGTTAAAACATTAAAGATATATAATTCATCGGGAAATACTTGATAGTCTTTTCGTTTAACAAACAACTGCCTTTTTTATAAGAAAATATAATATGTCCGTGTTGGTCCACTTTCTACTGGTTATAAGACAGATCGAAGTACCGGAAATCCATCTTTGTTTACAAAGTTACACCTGTAGAGTCTGTAACAGACTGTATCTGTATGACATGTGAATAAATTGTCGATATAGATGCTGGCTTTAATACAACGGTTTGAGAGAGCGCCGCCGATTTATTGGCGGGGCGGGAGAACAGATTTGAAGCTCTCTACGTTTGATGCGTGCACAACAGTGTCGTCATAGCTGATTCGATGCGATCACTGTCTTACAAAGGATGAGTTTGCATAATGTACGGTGTTTTACATAGTGGAATGTCAATAAACTCACTGTAAGAGTTATTCTTTACTTGCTTTTCCATTGTTTTCCACAATAATTGTTGTCGTGGTATTCTTTGAATATCTCTGCAGTTAAGGTTCTCTTTGGACATGTTTTTTTGAGGAATTCGTCTGGTTCAATAGCGTAAATCAGCCCCTCAACTACTTTTTACATAAATACTAACTTTGGCTTCAACTCCTTGTTAATCCTTGTCTGGATATCTTCTTGAAGTTCCAGTTTGGCAAGCATTTTGGAGACTTATCCATCCTCTCTTGACTTGTAATTTCTGGTGATAAATTTTGCCGCTTGACATGTTTTATTTTGTTACCGGGTAGGGGTCCCATACTATGGTTCCATATTCAATAATGAGATCCATTCCTAAAGGTCTAGTTCATTATCCAATCTGACACAAATTTCAATAACTGGAATGCCACCCAAGTTGAATATATGGTGACCCACTATAACAGCATAGTTACTTGGAATTATGTTTAATACCATGATGGTTCAAAAGCATAAACTTAAATGGAGACAGAAATTTGACATGAAAGATTGTGGATTAGTGTAAATTAAAAATTAGCTTACTATGATATATGGTTAAAGAATGAATATCAAATTATATGGTCATGGGCAGAGTTGTTATCTAATATCAATATGGCAGAGAAGTGGTTTCAAATTTAATATAAAGGGACCTGACTGACATGAAATAAAAAATCAAAGGAGTATCCCTATTTGTCTAATCTTCAAGGCGAAATAAAACAAGTATAACAATATTATGCTATTGTATAAATCTACAGAAATAGAATTTGCTTCAAGTAACTGAAATAACTATGTCACTAGTAACTTATTTAATGTGTATGTGGGTAATTAGTCCTATAACATATGACCTCGGGAGCATTATTTACTATTTCTATATACTGTTCTGATAAATGTTTTTTTACTATCAATGTGTCACACTTCGCATTCAAAATTAGAAAAATAATGAAAATATCAGTATAAAAACATTAAAAATTGAATAAGAATGCGGAGTCGTATGTTATAGGACTAGTGGGTATAAGAGCTTGTTACAACAGGCTCTCCATAATCATTTGGTTTGGAGGATACTGAGTTAAGCCTTTTTCAACTGATTTTTATACGACCGCAAAAATTTTTGGTCGTATATTGGTATCACGTTGGCGTCGTCGTCTGCGTCGTCGTTGTCCGAATACTTTTAGTTTTCGCACTCTAACTTTAGTTTAAGTCTATAGAAATCTATGAAATTTGAAAACAAGGTTTATGACACCAAAAGGTAGGTTGGGATTGATTTTGGAAGTTTTAATTCTAACAGTTTAGGAATTAGGGGCCAAAAAGGGCCCAAATAAGCATTTTCTTGGTTTTCGCACTATCACTTTAGTTTAAGCCAATAGAAAACTATGAAATTTTGACACAAGGCTTATGACTACAAAAGGAAGGTTGGGATTGATTTTGGGAGTTTTGGTTCCAACAGTTTAGGAATAAGGGGCAAAAAAAGGGCCCAACTAAGCATTATTCTTGGTTTTCGCTCAATAACTTTAGTATAAGTAAATAGAAATAAATGAAATTTTAATATAAGGTCTATGACCACAAAAGCAAGGTTGGGATTGATTTTGGGAGTTAAGGTCCCAACAGTTTTGGAATTAGGGGCCAAAAAGGGCACAAATAAGCATTTTTCTTGGTTTTCACACCATAACATTAGTATAAGTAAATAGAAATCTATGAAATCGAAACACAAGGTTTATGACCATGAAAGGAAGGTTGGGATTGATTTCGGGAGTTTTGGTCCTAAAAGGGGCCAAAATTAAACTTTTGTTTGATTTCATCAAAAATTGAATAATAGGGGTTCTTTGATATGCCGAATCTAACCGTGCATTTAGATTTTAATTTGTGGTCCCGTTTTCAAATTTGTCTACATTAAGGTTCAAAGGGTCCAAAATTAAACTTAGTTTGACACAAGCAGTGCAAGGTTGGAAATTTGCCAAAAACTTTAGGTTAATGAACTGCATTGGAAATTTGCCAATATAAAATGTTGCATTGGAGTTATCTGTCTTTGTCCAGAAAAGTAGTTAAATTAATTTAAATAATGACTGTATGACATTTTATATTTTATGATGTATTTAAATGAGTAGTTATTGTTGAAAACTCCATAAGAATTTGAATTGAGATCATTTTTGGAAAAAGGGAAAGGGGAGGTGAAAAAAATTGGTGGGGTTAAATTTTTCTTATTTCAGATATCAGAAATGAAAAAGAAAATTTCTTCAGATATCAAAGGATTAATATTCAACAGCAAAATGAATTGCTCAAAAGCAAAAAAAAAAACATTTTAAGTTCATTCGAGCACATTCATTCTGTGTCAGAAACCTATGCTGTGTCAACTATTTAATCACAATCCAAATTCAGAGCTGTATCCAGTTTGAATGTTGTGTCCATACTAGCCACAACCGTTCAGGGTTCGACCTCTGCGGCCGTATAAAGCTGCGCCCTGAGGAGCATCTGGTTATAGTTCGTTCTTATGTTATACTGTTATACCACTGTCCCAGGTTGGGGGGAGGGTTAGGATCCCGCTCATATGTTTAACCCCGCCACATTATTTATGTATGTGCCTGTCCCAAGTCAGGAGCCTGTAATTCAGTGGTTGTCGTTTGTTTATGTGTTACATATTTGTTTTTCGTTCATTTTTTTACATAATTAAGGCCGTTAGTTTTCTCGTTTGAATTGTTTTACATTATCTTATCGGGGCCTTTTATAGCTGACTATGCGGTATGGGCTTTGCTGATTGTTGAAGGCCGTACGGTGACCTACAGTTGTTAATGTCTGTGGCATTTTGGTCTTTTGTGGATAGTTGTCTCATTAGCAATCATATCACATCTTCTTTATTATAGTAGTCTGTATTCTTGATTTAGAAAAATTACACATTACTTAGAGTACTTTAGATCATTCAGGTAGTCTTTATTTAGTATGTACAAAAGAACAGCCAGTAGCCATTGGATATTGTAGATCATTTAAATAGTCTTTTACCTTTTTATTAGTACAAAAGAACAGCTAGTAATCATTGGATATTGTAGATCATTCCAGTATTCTTGATCACCTATTTATTTGTTCCAAAAAAAACAGCCAGTAGTCATTGGATACTGTAGATCATTCAGGTAGTCTTGACCTATTTATTTGTACACAAAAAACCAGCCAGTAGTCATTAGATACTGTAGATCATGGTAGTCTTGACTCTTGATCTGTTCATTTGTATTAAAAAAAAGCCAGTTGTCATCTTCACTTCACACACGCATATACGAATATCAATGATATGCTTACGAGACATGTTGCAATGTTAAACTTATTACGGTATGTGAAAATCAAGACTTGCATAAAAAATAACGGGAAACACTTTCGAACCACATTAACGAACGAAAACCAATGAACAACATAATCCTTACTGGGACAAACAAAGGCAACTGGTTTGAATGTTTTAATAGGTACCAACCTTTACGCTTACCTGAAACAATAGTGGTACATAACAACATAGAAAGACAGACTATAAAATAACAATTAAAATGGATTAGCTCAATAAAAACACAAGTGAACATATACTGAAAGAATACATTTGATCTATGACACAATGTCAATACAAAATCAAAAATAAAAAGGGTGAAAAATCAACCATAACCTTGGCCAACATAACACTAAATTTAATATAATTTAAACAGGTAAATAAAACAAATTTTGTTTTTAGGTAAACAGTAATGGAAAACGGAATTTTTTGTTTAAAAAATAAATAATTTTGTTGTTTATAGTACGAGATTAGAAGTCAAAATGTATACCAAACCCTTATCAAACGTTGTGTATATTAAAGTTGAAGAAACGAACGAGATTTAACATTTAAGAACAAAACAATCATCATAAACTGCATCAACTGGTCAAATTAAAATGGAAGCATTTAACACTTGGAAACCTGTTCATTCGACAGTGTTGTAAGAAAGGCATTACTACATAAATTGCTCAAAAAGGGAATAGGTGGGAAATTTTATGACTTGTTAAAACATATGTATAGTAATACATTATATTGTTGTAAAACAGATGGATTTATTAGTGAATCATTCCATACTAATTTAGGGGTGAAACAGGGGGACAGTCTTAGCCCCACCCTTTTTAATATTTTTGTTGATGACATAGATTCCTATTTCAACCCCGTTTTGTCTGATCCAGTTAATTTAAATCAGAATAACTTTAGTCATCTTCTTTATGCAGATGATTTAATCTTAATTTCAGAAACACCTAATGGCTTGCAACACTGTGTGGATGCCTTACAATCCTTTTGTATTGATTGGGGCCTAAATGTGAACACTAAGAAAACCCAAACTATGATTTTATCAAATAGTAAAAATAGATCTTTATTAGATAAACATTATTTTTATTTTGGTCCCCAACCATTAGAATCTACTACAGAATATAAATACTTAGGTATAGTCTTCAACAATAGAGGTAAACTAAATATAGCAGCTGAAAGTCTTGCTGATAAAGCACGTAAGGCATATTTCGCCTTGAAATCAAAATTACCATATTTTAATTGTATTGCAGTGGAAAATGGGTAAGACTTTTCAACTCATTAATTTTACCAATTATGACTTATGGATCTGAAATTTGGATCTCAGATTTTAATATAAATCTTGACACTGCTGATAAACTGCCGTTTGAAAAGGTTCAGAATATGATTATGAAAAATGTTCTTGGTGTTCATGGTAAGGCTTCAAATTAAGCTTTACGAACAGAACTTGAGCTATATCCAGTGTGTTTTATATCATATAAACTAATGTTTAAATACTATGCTAGATTAACTGACATTGAAGTTGGAAACAACCCAAAATTTGATTTATTAAAATCTGCATTCATTGAAGATAAAAAGATGTATACACAGAAGAGCTCTTGCTGGGTACAATCATTACATCAACTAAAAAAGTTAATCAACTTTGATTCACTTCAAATATCACATAATGTGTTTGAGGACTCACTAAAAAACTTTTATAAATGCATGATTTTAGGTCAACTTGAGTATATTAAATCTAATAACACAGGTAAACTAAGATTTTATAGTAAAATGTGCTCATCATTTGACTTAAAAGCTTACTTAAGATTTGATATTAAGAAATATGATAGATCACTGCTTACAAAAATTAGAATAAGTGCACATTCACTTGCAATTGAAACTGGGAGGTATAGCAAACCAAAAATTTTAGCAAGTGAAAGATACTGCAAACTTTGTAAAGATAAAGTGGAAGATGAAGTTCATTTTCTTTTATATTGTCCTCTATATAAAGACCTTCGAGAGAAGTTTGATATTTTCAAAAACCTTAATCATGATGATGATATTAAATCAACGATTTATTTACTTAACCCACTAAATCTGGTTGACACCAGACAAATATGTAATTATTTAAGTCAAGCTTTTGAACTTCGTAATAAAAATCTAATGTCAGTTGGTCTACCATAAGTATAATACTGTGTAATACTGTGATATTATATGTATAATTAGTACTTGAAATGTTTTCTTTATGTTGTATTTACATAAATTGTCATGTTTAATGTGTTTGTATCTTGGTATACGCATTGTATCATATGTGGTTTGTCCAATAGAATATTTGAATTTGAATGTAGTATAGATCAGTATAGAAAGTCCCTGCTTCAATATGATAGGACATACTTAATTTCCTGTACATTCCTATGACTAGATTATTCCTCACAGTCGGTGTCCAGAACTTTTCATAAGGGGGTCCTCGTACTGTCCTAAAAAAGTGGGCTCCAGCCATGCTTCACTGATTCCCAATATAATCAACCAAATTTCTACCACAAAAAATGGGCGTTCCATCCCCCCCCCCCCCCCCATATCCGCTCCCTGGATCTGCCTCAACTCTAGTCCGAGATTTATAATAGCCTTTCAAGACATCATAAGTATTTGAACTACTGTTTTACCAGACAAGCTGATGGGACGTCGCACACTCACCCCCTCCTCTTTTACCCCGTTTATTTTATTCATATATTAAGCATCGAAACCTTCGCAAATTATAATGCACAATATATTTTAACATCTTTCTCTTAATAATGAAAGCTACATTACAATAATATATACCTGAGAGTGACCAGTGGCTGAAGAGGTGGTAGGGTCGATCAGCAATGTCTGCCATGATTGATACGAGGATTGATAGCCATGGTCTGAAGTAAATCCAATGTGCCAATCCTAAACTGAAGAGCTTCGTTCCGCCTCTGCATTCTAAGTTGATTTGATATTAATCATACTGCACTTTTAGTTTGACTTTAGTATTAAATAATGTACAGCATCAAAAGCCGCATCATTGCAGGTGTTTATTCTTTTGGTTAGAGGCTTCCCGTCCGAAGATTTTTGGTTGAGAATTGATAAAACCTTCTAAATTGTTGGCCCGCATCAAGCTTTTGGTTTAGAGGATTCCCGCCCGATTATTTCTGATTGGCTATAGTAATAATCTTTCGGCCTTGCTTTTGGTTTAGAGGATTCCCGCCCGATTTTTTTTTTGATTGGCTAGAAATAATCTTTCGGCCTTGTGTTAAAAATGCGGGTTTTGTGTTGAAATAATCTGTCGGTCTTGTGTAAAAAAGCGGGTTTTGTGTTGAAATAATCTTTCACCCTTGTGTAAAAAGGCGGGGTTTGTGTAATAATAATCTGTCGGCTTTGTGAAAATAAAACTGCGGCCGCCGCAAAAAATAATAGGAAAATATGAATATGCGGGCTGGAATAATAATAATTTGCGGTCGGGAATGATAATAATGTTCGGGCGGGATTAAAAAAAATCCTCGGGCGGGAATAATGATAATTTGCGGGCGGGAATTTGAAGGCCGCCGAATAATTATTTATAATGCATTTCTAATGGGGAAAATAATAATAATCGGTGGGTTCACTGTGGCTTTCCATAATATATATCATGTCCACAAGCATTTTGGGTTGTTATGATAAATGTTCCACCTACTTTTAATAAAGAAGAAAGCCTGCAGTCAGCCCATCGATTGAAAATACAGAGCTTGGTTTGTAGGAAGAACAAAAAAGACGTTATGATTAGGTACTCCTGCATTACACATTTCTATGACAGTTCAGTATGCTTTTTAGTATATAAATCATGATCATTTATGGCACACGAAAGATAAAAACTCTATCATTTTCTTTATTTCTTTTTATTTCTTTTTATTTTGAGTGTTCAAACTACAATGCAAACATACATTTTTACAATACATAAGTGAATGACATGAAATTTACTACTGTTATTATGCGAGTTTTACAAGTTTACGAAGTGAATACACAGTATATGATACATCTTAGGATCTTTGAGAGTTTATTAAATATAAAATCATATTCAAAATCCATTAAAATTTTAGAAAATTTGAAATTTCTAAATTTGACCTTGACTTCGATTTCAATGTCATTTGTCAGCAGTGATCTCAAGTTGGAAGATCCCATTCATCAATTAAATTGGTTATGGAGTCAAACTGAATCCAAATACATCAGTGGAGAAAAAAATATATAGTGAATTAGTTATATATCATTAATTTATCTAAATTTGATATAGTACAAACTAGATATGTTAAAACGGCATAAATGACCACGTCTCAAAAAACACATGTGGACACAAACATGATGGTAGTCTCACATAATAAAAATTCAGCTCAATTTCTGAAAGCGTTTACAAAAAAATCCGTTTAATTGTGATTTTCAACAATTTATCAAAGTCCAAAGCCCGTAATTTCAGCAAAAATTAGCGGAGCAGAAACGAAACTTCAACTTCATCTGTAATTCATCATGGTTAACTTATATTTGTTCGGCATCACTATTTTTTCCGAAATTACGGACTTTGGACTTTGATAAATTGTTGAAAATCACAGATACATGTATAAGGACTTTTATTCTAAAAGCTTTCAGATATTTGGCTAATGTTTTGGTATGTGAGTTAACCATGATGAATTACAGATCAAGTTGAAGTTTCGTTTCTGCTCCGCTAATTTTTGCTGAAATTACGGGCTTTGGACTTTGATAAATTGTTGAATATCTGAAAGCTTTTAGAATAAAAGTCCTTATACATGTATCTGTGATTTTCAACAATTTATCAAAGTCCAAAGTCCGTAATTTCGGAAAAAATAGTGATGACGAACAAAACTTAAATTTGATCTGTAACTCATCATGGTTAACTCACATACCAAAAATCAGCCTAATGTCTGTAAGCGTTCAGGTGTCAGACCACCAATTAAAAGTCCCTATCTGTTCAACCAAATTTTGCAATTTTCACAGCTTTCTAAATATTTTACCTTAAGTTTAACTTCATAGAAACCAGGTATATCCTGAATTGTACATGTATCAGCTTTCTGCATGCCAATTTTCAACATACCTTTAAAGCCTTCCAACAAACAAAAAACTGACCTTCAAAGAGAGGCACTCCAAAAATAACCCCTGGTTTTCTGGAAATCTTAAATTAGTATACTATGGAGCGCATTAATCCCCAATTTTAATGCAAACTCATAGACATGTAAATTTTTGCTCAAAATGGTCTAAATATATTTCTCTTTCACCAAAAGTTTCATTTCAGCCAATTTGTTGGTTAGTTTAAGTAAACAATGACATCAAATGCACTATTTTTTGTCCGAGTAGGCCTACCTTCACATACGTTCTAAATTGGAGGGAGTAATTGGTGGTGTGACACCTAAGAAAAAAACATCCGTATAAGTGTGATTTTCAACAATTTATCAAAGTCAAAAACCCGTAATTTTGGCAGAAATTAGCTGCACGGAGCAAAACTTAAACTTGATCTGTATCTCATCATGGTTAACTCCCATACCGAAAATCAGCCCAAAATATGAAGGCATTTAGAAAAAAAAAGTGTGTATAATGGTTTGTTGCGGAATGACGGAATGACAGGACGACAGAATGACGGAATGACGAACAAGCGTAAAACAATATGGCACCAAGAACTTGTGGGGCCATAAAAAATAAATATAGATGAGATTGGAGAACAATTGTTACCTTTCTATGTTTTCTATCTCTTTTAAAACATCTTCATTTGTCACTAATATACAACTTGTACCATCGTTTAAAATCATACCAAAATTTATCAATTGGTAATTTATTTTTTTTAATTTTTTTATACATTTTTTGCTTGCTCTATTCTAATAAAAATGTCTAATATGTCCAACTAAAATGTATTTATAATATGTATATTGTGTATCTTTAATGTTATATATTTTCCTGTTTAATGCTTTAATTGATTTAATAGTCAGTTTATAGTAATAAAATCTCTGAATAGTTATTGTGTACTGATTGAACGAGCATTGTCAACTAACAACCAACCAACACTGTTAAGGTAGCACAATACAAAGATTTTATAACTCAAATTCTCCAGTTTTCAAATGCTGTAACTTTCGTTATAATGCTTGAACATTTATAAAAGTGGTATTTATGGATAGCTAACAGATTACTTTTTTCAAATTAATGCACTGTTAATATTATACAACAATTATGTTATATGTATTTATCAAAGTTGTACAAAAGTCGAACATGAAGAATGTTGTTGTTGTTTATAGTTAACACGTGTTTAGTTATTTATAGTAAGGTCGGTTTGAAAGGGTTTAAAGTTTCATGCACGGGTGAATTCAGGTAGTTTAAAGTCATTCGAGCCATTGCAGTTAAAGTGACCAGTAGCACATAATATACCCGCTTCATATAACACGTGTGTTGGTATGGCTAGTTCCGAAAGAGAAGAAAGTCCACCGTCAAGACATTCTGACATTAATGTTACAGATCGAGATACTGTAACGAAGATTGCAGATATCACTTTCAACAACTTCAAGCAGTACTTCGACAGCAAAATTGGCAGCCTGAAGAGAGAACTCAAAGAGGACGCGACTAATAAATCCGAAAGAGTGGTAAAACAACTTAAATCAGAACATTCGTACAAGTTTAAGTTTAATGGTAATCAGGTCCAACATGAATTCAACTCGGATATTGACTACGAGGTATCCAGGATTAAACGCGCGGCAGAGCGTGAGGACTATTCCAAAGTCCGTGACATTTGTTCCGACATCAGAGATAAGATTCACAAGAGAAACAAATGCATTAAGATTGCCGATAAGTCGCCAGCAGGGTGGGATACCGTGAGGGAATATATGTCTGATGACCTTGCTTCAGACTCGGAGGACGAAAAGAAGATTCGGTCAGCGGAAACTCGAGCTATACGTGGTAAGAAGCAGAAGGAACAAGCACGCGTTAAAAGTATGAATGGTGGAAATCCTTCAGTTAGGACAACACCCGAAGATCTTCCGTCTACTTCCAATTCTACCAATCGTAATTTTCGTCCCTACCAGTATGAAAAGCAAGTCGGACCCAAGTCGACAGATCGCTGCTTCAGATGTAATGGTCAAGGACATTGGAGACGTGATTGCACAAGATACAACAAGACAACGAACGGAAATTAAAGATATAAATGATAAGTATTCTTTAAATCTTATTGATACTGAAAATCTTGGTAAAAATGAACATTTAGATATTATTCAATTAGATTCATTTGAATATGAAAAATCTTTTCAGTCTGCATCTGTAAAAGGGAGATTAAAAGAACATTTAAACTATTGGCAAGAAATTGATACAAATACATTTGTTTTAGACATTATTAAAAACGGTTATTCCATCCCGTTTATCACGACTCCGCCAGTTATGTTTAACGAGAACAATAAGTCAGCTTATAATAATGCTGAATTTGTTTCAGAAGCTATTTCAGATTTACTTAAAAATAATTGTATTGTACAGGTAAAATCGATACCTCATGTTGTCAATCCACTCACTGTTTCAGTTCAAAGTTCAGGGGAAAAGAGGTTAATTCTTGATCTACGTTTAGTTAACGAACACGTTTGGAAGAGTAAAATTAAGTTTGAGGATTGGAGAATTGCTTTGCAGTATTTTGATAGAAATAATTACACGTTTAAATTCGATTTAAGGTCGGGATATCATCATTTGGACATTGAACAATCTTGCCATACCTATTTAGGTTTTTCGTGGAAACAGAATTGTTATGTGTTTACGGTTTTACCTTTTGGATTGTCATCCAGTCCTTATATATTTACTAAATGCCTAAGGCCGCTAGTTAAACACTGGAGAAAATGTGGAATTCGCATTGTTTTATATCTTGATGACGGATGGGGAACGAACAGTACTTTTGATTATTGTAATGCAGATTCAAAAATTTGTTTTAAAATCTTTGACTGAAGCAGGTTTTGTAATAAATACAGAAAAATCTGTTTGGAAACCGTGTCAGGAGTTAATATGGTTAGGTATAATTTGGAATTCGAAAACGCACACTATTCATATTCCCGACAAACGAGTTTTAGATCTCACTCTTAGTATTGATCACGTGGTAAATAGTTTACCTTCTATTTCTGCACGAAATTTAGCTAGAATAACGGGACGTATTGTTTCTATGTCACCTGTACTAGGTAACGTGACGAGATTGATGACCAGAAATATTTATCGGTTGATTGAATCTAGAGTGTCATGGGATTATACATTTAAATTATCGGACCAAGATGTTATAAACGAGTTGTTATTTTGGAAAGTACATGTTTCTAAACTAAATGTAAAGTGTTTGTCGGATTATAAGATTCCTTCTGTAGTTATGTATTCTGATGCGAGCAGTTTTGCCTGTGGTGCATATTCGTGTCAATTAGATGATAAAATATTTCACAAAATGTGGTCTGAGGATGAAAGAAAAAGGAGTTCTACATGGAGAGAAATGTATGCCATAAAAAGTTGCTTAGAAACTTTTCAGTATCAGTTAGTCGGGAAAGTAGTGAAATGGTTCACGGATTGCCTTAATTGTATTCATATTATTCAGACTGGTAGTTCAAAACCTGATTTACATCAGTTAGCTATGACCATATTTTCAGTATGTGTTAAAAATTCGATATATTTAGATATACAGTGGATTCCTAGAGATCAAAATGTCCAGGCTGATTCCTTAAGTAGGATTTTTGATTATGATGATTGGAGTGTGACTGATGAATTTTTTCATTTTATAGATGACTTGTTTGGGCCGCATACATGCGATAGATTTGCGGATAGCAATAATAATAAAATTGCTAGTTTTAATTCAAAATTTCATACACAAGGTACATCAGGTGTAGACGCTTTTGCTTTTAATTGGGTAAACGATAATAATTGGTCAGTGCCACCTATTAACTTAATTAGCCGAGTGATCAAACACAGTGTAGCTTGTAAAGCTAGTTGTACGTTAGTGGTCCCGAAGTGGATATCTGCATCATATTGGCCATTATTATTTCAAAGAAACATGTTATGTCAACCTTACATCGCAGATATGTTAGAATTTAAAGATGCAAGAGATATTTATAAACACGGATCTAATAAAAAGTCTTTATTTGGATCAGATAGATTTACAGGCAGTGTTCTTGTTGTTCGCATTGTTCCTTAATAATGTTATATTGTACAAATGAAATTGAAGATCTCAATGAATTAGCTTGGTCAAGTATTTATAGGTATGTGAAGTTATTATTGCTATTGATATAAAATAGTCGGTTGGAGGCAGGTGGTTAAAATAAAGCCACTTGGATTGTTGTATGATATCCACTGGGCAAATTTGTTATTGAAGCCACTAGGCAGGTTGTTTAAATTAAGACATTCAGCTTGGTATGATAGTCATTGAAAAATTTTGTTATATTAAAGCCACGGGGTGTTTGTTTTTGAAGCCACTAGGCAGGTTGTTAAAATTAAGCCTCTGAACTTGTTTGTAAGCCACTACGCAGGCTGTTTAAATTAAGCCATTGCGCTTGCTTGTATGATAACCACTGAGTAATGTTATATTAAAGCCACTGGGCAGGTTGTTTAAAATCAAGCCACTGGACTGTGTTGTTTTTGAAGCCACTGGGCTTGTTGTTTTTTGAAACACTGGAAGTTTTGTGACATTAAAGCCACTGGGCTTATGTCATTGAAGCGACTGGGATTGTTGGTATGAAGCCACTGGGATTGTTGGTATGAAGCCACTGGGCTTGTTGGTATACATGGTATAAAGCCACTGGGCTTGTTGATATAAAAGCCACTGATCTTGTCACTGAAGCCACTGGGCTTGGTATGAAGCCACTGGGCTTGCTATGAAGCACTGGGCTTGTTGGTATAAAGCCACTGGGCTTTGTTGATATGAAAGCCACTGGGCTTGGTGTTATTAGAGCCACTAGGCTTGTTGGTATGAAGCCACTGGGTTTTTTGGTATAAAGTCACTGGGCTTGGTGTTATTAGAGCCACTGGGCTGTTGGTATAAGCACTGGGCTTGATGTTATTAGAGCCACTGGGCTTATGTCATTGAAGCCACTGGGCTTGTTTTTTGGTATGAAGCCACTGGGCTTGCTGGTATAAAGCCACTGGGCTTGGTGTTATTAGAGCCACTGGGCTTATGTCATTGAAGCCACTGGGTTTGTTGGTATGAAGCCACTGGGCTGGTTGGTATGAAGCCACTGGGCTTGTGTATAAGCCACTGGGCTGGTTATAAAGCCACTGGGCTTGGTGTTATTAGAGCCACTGGGCTTATGTCATTGGAGCCACTGGGCTTGTTGGTATGAAGCCACTGGGCTTGTTGGTATGAAGCCACTGGGCTTTTTGGTATAAAGCCACTGGGATTGTTGATATACAATTCATTGGTTGGTTGTTCTTGAAGCACTGGGCAGGTTGTTCAAATAAAGTCACTGGGCTGGTTAATTTCTGAAGCCACTTGGTTTGTTGGTATTGAACCACTGGGAAGTTCTTTGTGGTATTGAAGTCAGTGAGCTTATGTTTTTGCAGTCACGCCATGTATATATATATAAATCAATAGGCTTATGAGTATTAAAGCCAACGGGTTTGTTGGTATGGTAGCCATTGGGCAAATTCATTTCGCTTATGTTTTTGAAGCCAATGGGTTTTTAAAAGTAACTGGGTTGATTGTATTTGGTCAGCAGACTGACGGTTATTATAAAATACTTGTTTTTACATTGAGCTGAATGTTGACGAAAAGATTTCTTAGTGTCACTGATCGAAACACTACACGTTTACGTTCTGTTACTTAAATTACACATTGTATGCCAACAAATTTATTAACGGGTTATATATTTTCTTTTCGTTTATACATGTTTCAGATTTGTTTCATGTTGGGAGGTGGACGGAATTTCATAAAGAAAAGGATAAGAGTTTAAAAGGATTATTATTCAAATTACCAGAAATTGTTTTGAAATCTAAAGCTCAAAATACAGTCAAGAAGTATAATTATGCTTTCCGAAGTTGGTGTAAATGGTGTAAAAATTATGATTCTGTAAACAGCATGCCAGCCACCGATTATCATGTTAGTTTGTATCTAATTTATTTGATGCAAAATGAGTGTTCGTCGTCTAAAATAGAAGAAGTAATATATTCTATTGCTTGGGCACATAATATAGCTGGATATAACAATCCATGTGCATCTGAGCTAGTCAAAAATGTAGCCGAAGGTGCAAAGAGGCAGCTTTCTCGTCCTTGTTCTAAAAAGGAACCCATTACACCAGAAATACTTACTCAATTAGTTAATAGATTTGGTTCTACTGAAAATCTGTTGGATAAACGAATAGTGACTATGTGTTTGATAGGCTATGCCGGTTTTCTGAGATTTTCAGAAATAGTTAATATTAGGGCATGTGATATCCAATTTCAATCTACACATATGTCTATTTTTATAGAAAAGAGCAAGACGGACAAATACAGGCAGGGAAGTTGTGTTATAATTGCGAAAAGTAACAATATTACATGTCCAGTTACTTGTTTAGAGAGCTATATTAAAGATGCTGACATAAATCTTGAAGATGATAAATTTATTTTTCGGCAAATAACATTCTTTAAGAAAGCGAATACTCATAAGCTTCGTAATGATTCAAGACACATCTCATATACTAGAGCCAGAGAATTATTATTAGAAAAATTACAATGTTTAGGTCTTGATAAAACTAAGTTTGGATTACACTCGTTAAGATCTGGTGGTGCTACTTCAGCCGCTAACGCTGGGATTTCGGATAGAATTTTCAAGAAACACGGAAGGTGGAAATCAGACAGAGCAAAAGATGGTTACGTAAAAGAGGACCTTAAAACACAGTTGTCTGTTTCACAAAATTTAGGAATTTAATAAATAGTCTTTTTTCTTATGCTTTTCCCGTTCTTTGTGTGTCGAAAATGTGCACTTGTCTCTGCAAGTGGCGTCTCCCATGTGAGAGTTTGTGGTTATTTGATAAATATTTTATATTCGTTTGAGTTTACGAATTAGAATTTAAATGTATTTATCAAAGTTGTACAAAAGTCGAACATGAAGAATGTTGTTGTTGTTTATAGTTAACACGTGTTTAGTTATTTATAGTAAGGTCGGTTTGAAAGGGGTTTAAAGTTTCATGCACGGGTGAATTCAGGTAGTTTAAAGTCATTCGAGCCATTGCAGTTAAAGTGACCAGTAGCACTTTTCCAAATAAATAATATAATAATTTTATATTATTTATTTTCAGATTTGTTCATCTTTAGTATGCGGTAACCAGTACCAGATGAGAATGTTCGGTGTATTTACACAAAAACATTGATTCATTATACATATACGAATAATAAAATGTGCACTTGTCTCTGCAAGTGGCGTCTCCCATGTGAGAGTTTGTGGTTATTTGATAAATATTTTATATTCGTTTGAGTTTACGAATTAGAATTTAACAATTATAATGTTAACTGTGTCTACAAAATTTTACATGAGTTTTCCACTTTTAATTGAAATCAGCTTCTTCGTTGATATCCCGAGAGGTTTGATTTTATCTTATGTTGTTCCTATAGCCATTATATACAAAAGAGTGTGTCAGATTTCGGATAAAATGTACAGATCAAATTTTACACCTAATCAAACATTATCTACTTTTATGTGGTAGGGGTGTTTACACTAACTAGAGATTTATGAGAGAATGGAACACGATAGGGATAATTTGAGACACCCTTTTGTAGCTCCTGCTGTGTTGATTAAGATTTCGTTGAAATTTCCTGTATTGTTATAGAGATGAAAGAGCTAAATTCATTCAAGTGAACTGACCAAGATTTTGCCATAAATTGCATAATAATTGATTACATAATGATTGTATAACAAAAATATTGCATTCATTAAAAAGATTAATCTTTTATCTTTCTATACATACCTCTTTTATTAATTTATATGCAGTCGGAGGAAAGTAACAGCATTTTAAAGGTTGAAGATTGGAAGTAAAAAAAACTTTGTTTTGTGCTACCTTTAACAATGATTTCAAATGTAAATTACTGAAAAATACTCATTAAAAAACTTCATGATAATAAGATGCAGAGATTATACACATCTCCTTCCTATGTACATTCCTTCTAAACATTTTAAGATATAAAGTAAAAAAAACTGTATTATTCTTTTTTCTGATGAACAAATTTCTTTTGTAAGAATGTATTAAAATGAAAATAAAACAAATATGCATGTAAGTATACTTTTTTTGGCTCAATAATATTTTCATCTCAATAAGTGAATATTAATTTGCATTGCTTATTTTGCAATCAACCATATTTTAACAAAACAAGTGATATACACTTTCAATATCTATATTGTGTTTGCATTGCTTTTGCTTTGAACATCACTATGTATAAAACAAAGACATCCAACTAAAAAACAGGAGTCAAAGCAAATCAGCCAAAACGTTTTCAATGATTCTGATATTTTTACCAATGTTGTTGAAAGCCTTGCCAATGTCTCTTAGGGATGGTCGGATATTATGTAAGGAGCAAATATTAGACTTCCACTCTTGAAGAATTTGACGATTAAGTTTCACTAAATCTCTCTCTGTTTGTTTGTATTTGATCTCTTCCCAGGTTCTGAATTCCAAACCAAGCTCAACAAGAAATGCAAGCGAGTTGTTCCCCACTAACGGAGCGACTCTGTCTAGATGTTCCTCTGTAGGAACCAAATCCCATTTTTCTGGTTCTTGGTCTATCAAATGCCAATTAAAATATAGTAACAAATGTGCTTCCATTAAGACGACATTGAATTATAACATAATGTTGTACTGCTGTACCCTTTTTTGAAATTTGTACATGTACCTTTTATGCACCTGTCATACAAGTGATCGGTTTAATTAGCTATAAGACCATGTTTAATCAACCATGCATTTTCTTATCAATTCTTGTACCAAATCTGGAATCGTTTCATGTGTTTGAACTTTTGATTTTGCTATTTGAAAAGGGAGTTCCATTTTGATTTTATTCTTGGAGTTGAGTATTTTTTTAATTTTATTGTCTATGTAAATAGTATTCACTTATATTTCATTGTCTCAAAATTAATTGAATCTGAACAAGCATAAATGTTGTCATTAAAAAATTAAAAGAACAATTATACTTTGTATCTCCAATCTATTATTCAAATTGTTAAACTTACATAAGTCTACAAGATTGCCTCTAACAACCTAAATGAAATGAAAATAAAAAATCAACATTTCAGACAGTTAAACAAACAGTCTGTAATTTTATTGGATAACTAGTTATCATTAATTTGTTTTCCTTTGCAACTTCATGTTTAAACGACTTAAATATAGCAAACTTTCATTTGAATCAATTTTCTGTGCAATTATTCGATCGTTACAAATAAGATCTTATTTGGAAGAATAAATGAACAACTATAAATTTAACTCACCTTGCAAAGAGAGTGTATGGTCCGTATTTTACCAAACTCAACTGCTTTTCTGATGTCATTAAATGATAAATGGCTACCATCGAAGGGTCTTCGGAGTGCTTCAAATTTCAATCTCTCCGGCTCTTCTCTAAATGTCACATACAGATCATCCCATGTTTGAGAATCCATTCCCAGATGCATTCCTAACTCTTTGATTTCATTGATGCTGTACTGCATTGACAATCGACGGAAGTGAATATCTAGAGGAATCTGTTTTAAGAACTCAGTATCAGTCACTGAAATGATCATAAGGTCAAGGATTATTAATAATAAGATAGATACAAAAGAAATACATCTAAAAAGTGGATATGGACGAGTACTTATACATAATCACAACAGAATAACACAATAAGTACAGATCTGAATGATACAACAGTTACTAACGGCTAGTTCAAAGTAAATAACATTTAATGACAAAAAATGTAACATAGATTTAAATATCAATCATATTCAACATCCAAGTGATCAAGTGTCAAGACTTCACAAACAATGAAAACAAAACATACAGAAACCAACGGTATGTATGTATGTATAGAGCCATGAATATGCATAATGTATATAACAATGATCTATAGTTTGATTTCAATTTACTGTTAACAAAATCAATATTGATAATATCAAAAACAAGTTTCAAAGGTCTACTTACAGTGTTGAATTAGTTACCTTTTAGAATAAGTTTATTTAAAGTATGACCTATACCATATTTAATTTTAACTAGTTGTCGCTCGAATTGGTTTAGTTAAGTCTTAAAGATTTTATATAAAAAAGAAGGCTTCCTTTTAAAACGATCTTTTAAATAAATGTTTTGGTCCTTGTTGAAGACCGCATTGAGAACCACCATTCTTCACCTCATCGTCTGTGGGTCTCTTACATATAGTTGTTTCATTTGGAATCGTTCTACATTTTCTCTTTCTATACGGAATGAGCACGAAATACATAGTTATTATCTTTGGAAGTAATCAAACGTAAGTCATACGAAATATACATCACCTGGGCATGATTTCCCACATTGAATGTCGTCGTCCTAAAATAGAGATTTCAAATAAGTCAATGAGGAAATAAATTAAAAGTAGAAATAACGTAAAAGGGTAATAAGATAAAATGACTCAGAACACTTTCTAAAAAGATAAACAAAATCTCTCTTTGCAGTAGACTAACGATTAAACATCAAACGTGAAAAAAATCATTCGGGATTCCGGATTAATAAAAGGTTTGCCAAAACCTTAAATAATTAGGAGGTTTGAGAAATATGTCTATCAGCCAACATTTTTGTGCAATATACATGGAAAACAAAATATTTGTTTCGGTAGGGCATTTATATACAAACATTACCATTCATGTCCCACAGTCAGAAAAGTTTAACCTCTTTGAATATATTTACACTTTTGTATAATGTTTTATACCTACATACATATTTTTTTTGAACTATCAACATATAAAAAATGATAAATCTATAAAGCAGTGTAACTTGTGTTATCCGACACACTTGCAAGGATAGGCAGTCTTTAGGTCCAGATAAAAAGTGTCGGCTAAAGAAGGATGTTTGGTGTCGGATTATGCAGAAAAAGTAAAATCACCAAAATACTGGACTATATAAATATTTAAAACAGAAAGTCCCTAATCAAATAGCGAAATCAATTGATAAATAACATCAAACGAATGGACAACAACTGTATTTTTGACTCGGTACAGGCATTTTGAAATGTAGAAAATGGTGGTTTGAACCTGGTTTTATAGCGCTAAACCTCTCACATGTATAACAATTGCATTAAATTCCATATATTTACAACGATGCGTGAATAAAACAGACATAATAGGTACAGTAGTCAAAATATGGGTATAGCAGTCATCACTGTGTCACGATCTCAAAACAAGCAAATATTTAACAAAAACACAAAAAGCATCTATCAGATTTTAAAACACATACATTGCTACGCGTGTTCGGCGTCATGAAATATAAACGTCACAAATGACGAAATATAACATAATTTTGCCGTTCATTGTTTTTTTGCCAAACAAATATATAATTTCACATGAGGAATGGGTGTATACGGGTCAAAAGTATGTTAGAACTAATTTTCGAAACCGACCGAGATTCAAAATTAACCAGAAGTTTTTTAGAATTTTCAAGAATCCACATATGGTTAATACACCTACGCGAGTAAAATAATTTAGTCGTTTAAAGTATTTACAACTTTATTATAGAACAATAACATAATGACATATATAAAGCAATAACTCATTGACGGGAATACACTGTATATCTTTTTTCATATTTTCTATTTCTAATATTTGGGGTACCGTCTCATGCCTATGTTTAGTTTATGAAGATATTGTATAAAAGATCACGACAATCAAATATCATCAAGCTTCTGTATCTATCCTACAATTATACTATATAGCACGTGTCCCTGAGATTGAATATAGTCTATTTGTTTGAAATATTGAGATATGTGCCAACGTGATACATTAGCTATATTGAAAACTGTATCATGTATGCATTTTATATTTAAAGAATGAATCTATTAAAATAATAAACCGTCATTCTTTTCTTTTTATGTTGCAAGATTTGTATAATGATATTGATGGTGGCAGGAATTATCGCCAATATCATCATATCTAAACATTAGCTTTTAAATACTTTGAATTGGTGGACATTTTATTTTCTATCTCATGAAAACATTTAATTTGCTAGTTCTTACCTTTGGTATGTCCCACGACGACATCAAATCTTTGGTATGCTCAATTCCATGTTTTGGACATATCCATGAATCATCTTGGTCTTCGAGTTTTGACATTGGCAAGAGACAAGGATCATCAAATGAACTGCAACACAAACTCAGATAAAAAGAGCTTTTGTTGGCAATATAATCTGTACTGCTGGTCTTGACGTAAAGCTGACTAATTTTTTCTAATGCAACAGCTAAACATTCACGAATACTAGATGCAAGATCTCTCGTAATGAGAGTTCGATTCCGCAAGTGAACAAGACGGACAACAATGACTTCATCATCACAGTTTACACACATATCTAGAGATTGGTCAATATTGAAAATAGCTGACCTATGAAACAGCATTTCGTCATCATTCGGTCCGTATTTTTTCACTGCAAAAATACTCAAGCAATAACTGATGAATCGAAAGGATAAAGCCGGTGGTATCATTGAGGAAGAGTGGCTAAAAGCTATAGCAATATTACTCTGAGTGAATGTCGGCGACATAAGATAACCTGTTGTGTCATTGGTTCTAACCATGCTGGCCACGTAGTAGAATTCAGCTGGTATACGTGTTTGTGACTTATCATATCGTTTGGGTTCAACTAGTATATCAAGATGTGTCATGACTCCCAATAAATATTCCTTGTGGTCTTGAAATTTATTGTACTTTTTCTTCTTCCAAATATTTTCTATGGACTTCTTCTCTATTATTCCTTTCTTACTCATCAAATCCCAAGATTCCTGCCTCTTGTTGTCACCTTCACAAAATCTCCTATCAGTAATGATTGATTTAAAGGCATCAATCAGATGTGTCGGGGAAAGAATGATGTGCTGATCCAAATTGGCCTCATCAAAGTATAAAATGCGTCCAACAGAGTGCTGAAATTTTAGAAATACTTTCAATTCCTGTTCCGTTAACGGTCGAACAGGTTGAAGGGAATTAATCCTTTCCATTTGCTCCATTGTTATCAAATGAATGTTGCGACTTAGAAGTGAATCAAATTCCCATTCCAGAGGGATAAAGCATTTGGGAAGATTCTGACCCCATGTCGGTTGCTCAATCGCTTGCTCGATTATGACCTTTTTGATTTTCGCCATTCCCGGATCATTTTTGTTCCTTGCGTTTACAAAGAGTTGCTCCTTGATAACTAGATGAGACAGTAATGGACCTCCAGCAAACATCTCCTCTATATCATGAAATATTTGTTGACGTCTTGGTTTGACATCCACCTGTAAAACCAAACGTATGATCTTGAAATTTGTAAAGGACTAGGGGCTATAAGGGCCATTTTCGACCCCACTCCCAAATTTCATTTAACTTGTCATGTTGTAAGTCTATACCATAGACCTTCTGAAAATAATTGAATTTTGGGTCTATCTCGTTTATTCTGTTGCCTAGCAACCAATATAATGGCGGAGTTAAACTATCAAATATGATTATTATACAGCTTTAATATATCTATATTTGAAATTAAACCTGTTTAGCATGTAGTGAACTTTACACGTGTACACTACTTAAATATTACATAATGAAATGCACATTTTTGCCAAATATTCACTGTTGTTTCTCCCTAGCAACACATCTGTGCCCATGGCAACCACAACTTGTTTTCTATTTAATTTTAAATATGTTACAACAGAAAGGCAATTTAAGATGCAAATTGAAAAAGTAACAAACTCCGAAGTAAATGTTAAGGGGAAAAGCAATATTATTGAAACATCAACAAACAAAACAAAACACCGGGTATTTTTGACATATACAGACTGTAAATCAAGTGCTGGTGGGGTCTTACTTATCAGCGACAAGTAGAATAATATAAAGACAAGAACACATATTTAGCGCTAAGAAATCTTATTAATAATATTAATTGTCTAAAATAAAAAGATACAGACACATGCATTAAAGGGTGTTTTCAAATGTCGGTGTATTTCCATTACAGTAGTTAGTTTCAGGTAGGGGTTGGGGTTGGAGTGGGGACTTCTATTTACAAGCTGATAAGACGTGTCTCTGGAACAGTTCACCTTTTAAAGCTTAAAATACGCAAAAAGTTAAGAAAACTATCAGATATTTATGATAAGGACAATAAAGTTCCCATAACTTCTTTGACTGTCAACTTGTTTGGTGTTCCCCCTGTGTCTTTATCAGCCAATTTTTCTCTTTTGACACTTAAGTATTCCTCTTTTACATAAAACCACATGAAACCAAATCAATATGGGAAAAGCTAAAAAAAAATCCTATGCAATATATGAAAAGGTGTATATATTTTAAAAATGTAAAACAGGGTGAGGTAACAAAACAGTGGCCCCCCTATCAATTAAGTATTGGAGTACACCACCCCCTTCCAGATATATGTAGATGATCGTTAGGGTTGACTTTTCGAAAATCATCTTATTTTTATTATCTATTTCAGACGTCCAGATTTATAACCATATCATTCTATAGCATTACAAAACTGGTATGCTACTATCTCAAATAAATCTGTATTCTTAAAATTTTTCTACATTCTTTACATATATTATTCGTTTTATTGTAGTTCTTGTCACTGTGACTAGTTTATCTTTCGCCTTCACTAATCTTAGTGTCGTATGACTTGGTCTTTGATTATCATGACAATATTCATTATACATACGTCAAAATAGTTGAAAACAAGAATGTGTCTTTTGTACATGGATGGCCAAATCGCAAGACTAACAAAGGCCAGAGAATCCTGAATTAGGACAGACTCAAAAATCGGCGGGCTTAAACGTGTTATTTTGAGATCTCAAACCCCCTCTCCCTTGACCTCCAGCCAAAGTAGAAAAAAATCAAACACACAACAATACGCACAGTAAAACTTAATTCAAAATAAGTCTGTGTCTGATTTCAGATTAAACTACCTTGACCGAAAATTAAACTAATAAACCTGAAGCGGTACACAAGGACGATCGGACAAACAGACAAACATACGCACTGACAAATGAACGCACAGACCAGAAAACATAATGCTCACAAATGGGGCGTAACAACAAAACCTCACATTTTTAAAATTACACTTTATTTTTACAAATGATTATGAATTTATTCAAAACATAACCTTAAAAAAGGTAACAGACATGTAGGATGCTTACAGACTTCAGGCACTTGTTGCTATGCATGGGAAGGTCAACTATCCATATATATATATGTACATGTACAATGTACATGTACAATGTATATACGGATATATAGATAGTCTACCTTATGCATTGTCCGTTCTCTTACCATCAAATTTTATAGAACTTGTTCTCTATGATCATTACCAACAAAGACACATCCAATTGGAATATATGCAGTTTCATTTTCAAAATAAATTTCGTGTTTCTCGACAATTATTTAAATTTAAGCAAAATAGTCTTTTAAATTCGTTTCCCCCCTTTTTCTAACATAAATCATGGATCCGACCCTAATACCAGAGAGAGAAGATTGCCCCATTCAAACACCAGATTTTGAATTGCTAATTAGCAGAAACATAAGAAATGTACAGATTTTGTTATATTGTAGTTTATTGCTTTTGGATTTTTTTAAAGAAAGTCTCAACTAGATATACTTACAGAAATAATATAAGGAATACACGTTACATTCATAAACAAAAAATAAAGTTCCTATAGGCATAAGAATGTATAAACTAAACTTTGTCAGATGAATAGGTCCAATTTGGACGACAAATTTCAGCTTTTTATTGCTCGGCTTGGCTATGAAAATATTAAATAAACTATCGCACCAACCTTGCACCAAAAAGATTTTTTATCGAAGTTTGATATGTATGAAGTTGTCAACATGTTAAATTTTCTAATTAGTGCAAGTATGGTGCGGTAGTCAAAATTTAGAAAAACCATCCAAATTTCTGTATTTTTGCTGATTTTCCCAATAATGACGTCATTTGCACCTACCATTGTGACGTTATTGAACCTTTTTTTGTTAGATAAAAACATTTTTTTTAAATCATTGACTTATATTCTAATAATTTATGGAGAAAATTCTGCTCTGTTAGAATTTTTATTATCTTGTAAATCTGGGGCCATTTTAGGCCATTATAGCCCCTACTCCTTTGCATTTTATCAATAAAAGTAAATTACGGTCTTTCAAAATAGAGAAGATAAAATACAAAAGGATGATAGCTAAAAATTATAATCTTATCTGCCAGCGTGTTACATTGATGATTATCTAAATGTAACAGATAATAATAATAATTATTATTATTATTATGAGACTGTTAACGATTTAAGTGATTGTTAGACATTCAAATTGAAGAACTGCATACAATCTAAATATATCGTGTTGTTTTTCTGCTCTTATCAGCTTAGTGTTTTCTAAAATTTAAAGTTAGAAAAAGAAGTTTTGATTGTTATTGACGAACATATTTTTTAATTTACATTTTTGGTGCATTGTAAGACATAGTTAAGAAGCGGGCATATAATGTTATTGATAGTGCACATATCAATCCTCTCTGTTTTTGTTGTTAAGAAATACAAACTAGAGGCTCCAAAGAGCATGTGTCGCTCACCTTGGTCTATGTGCATATTAAACAAAGGACACAGATGGATTCATGACAAATTGTGTTTTGCTTATGATGATGTGTTTGTACATCTTACTTTACTGAACATTCTTGGTACTAACAATTTTCTCTATTTATAATAAACTTGGCCCTTTAGATACAGAGGAAAATATTTTGTAAAAATTTACAAAAAATTACCAAATTAGTGAAAATTGTTAAAAATTTACTATAATGGGAAATGACTCCTTAAGGGGTCATCTGACCATTTTGGTCATGTTGACTTTTTTTTTAGATCTTACTTTGCTGGACATTATTGTTGTTTACAGTTTATCTCTATCTATAATAGTATTAAAGATAATAACCAAAAACGGCAAAATTTCTTTAAAAATTACCAATTGGGGGCCAGCAACCCAACAACAGTTGTCCAATTTATCTGAAAATTTCAGGGCAGATAGATGTTGAGTTGATAAACAATTTACCCCCCATGTCAGATTTGCTTTAAATGCTTTGGTTTCAGAGTTATAAGCCAAAATCTACATTTTACCCCTATGTTCTATTTTTAGCCATGGGGGCCATCTTGGTTGGTTGGCCGGGTCACCGAACACAATTATTAAACAAGATACCCTAATGATGGTTGTGGCTAAGTTTGGTTAAATTTGACCCAATAGTTTCAGAGGGGAAGATTACAAAAATTTATGAAAAATTGGTAAAAAATAACTATAAGGGCAATAACTCCTTAAGAGGTCAGCTTACCAGTATGGTCATGTTGACTTATTTGTAGTTCTTACTTTGCTGAACATTATTGCTGTTTACAGTTTATCGCTATCTTAAATAATATTCGAAATAATAACCAAAAATGGCACAATTTCCTTAAAATTACCATTTCAGGGGCAGCAACCCAACAATCGGTTGTCCGATTCAGTTGAAAATGTCAGGGCAGATAGATCTTGACCTGATACACAATGTGACGTTACATTTTACCCTTATATTCTTTTTTTTAGCCAAAGCGGCCATCTTGGTTAGTTAGCCGGGTCACCGGACACAATTTTTAAACTAGATACCCCAGTGACAATTGTGGTTAAATTTTGTTAAATTTGGCCCAGTAGTTTCAGAGGAGAAGATTTTTGTAAAAGTTAATGATGACGGACGACGATAGTCGACGACGACCGACGACGGACGAGGGACGACGACGGATGACGGACGCCAAGTGATGGCAAAATCTATCTTGGCCCTTTGAGCCAGGTGAGCTAAAAATACTTACAGCTTCTAATTTATCCTTATGAGTTAAGACAATCATGATTTTAGGAAATCCTGGTCCACTTCCTTTACAGTATGTTACAATTGTATTGATCCAAAATCTAAGGTAGTCTAGAAAGAAACCCCGTGTAAATGATGTATTTAGCAATTTTAAAAGCACACATTTTGGTACAATTTTACAGTCACTCATTATTATTACTTTTGAAAGACTTAAAAAATTTAACACAAAGTTTAGAATTAACGATGTTATTTATACAAATTATAAACACAGAAGCTTATATGAGTATAAAATGTACATATGACGCAAATATCAAAACAATGATAAATGATGAACGATAGGTTTTAATATTAATTGTTTTTGGCTTTTAACTATATGTAGCTGTCAGTAACTGCGAGTACTCTCAAATCGTAATTTCTTGTTCATCTGACCTGTTTTTACTATTTGTAATGTTTTGTTGTTATTAATGTTTAACTATTCAGGGTTATGTCTATATACCTGCTTTGTTAATTGTTTGGTATTGCTATAAATTCTCAATTCTATGTACTATGAAAATCAAAGTTTTTTTTAATGTTTTTTTAAAAAGCTTTCCTTTCTTCATATGAACTGTACATGTATACCTAACAATACAATTATGTTCATTTACCTGTATATAATTTTATTGCAAATGACGTATTTTGATTCAAGCCTATTTTTGATTTTTCTCAAATTGTTTCACATTTCACAGCAGTATATACTCTTACTTACATATTCATCCTTTATTTTATTGATTTTGTAATTATATTGTATCATAGATCAAATTCATTCGTTCATTGTATGATCACTTGTATTAATATATCTTGTAATTGAGTTGAGCCATTTCAGGTGATATTTTGTAGCATGTCTTTCTATGTTGTGATGTTATACTATTGTTTCAGATAATGGTGAAGGTTTTGGTACCTTAAAACGTTTAAATACGGTGCAATTGTTTTGAACCTGTCCGAAGTCAGGAATCTGATGATCAGTGGTTGTCGTTTGTTGATGTGGTTCATAAATGTTCAACTTTTCTTGTTTTTTATATAGATTCGACAGTTAGTTTTCACGTTTGAATGGTTTGACACTAGCAGTAAGTGGCGCATTTATTCCTTGCTGTTAGATGTGAGTCAAGGCTCCGTGTTGCAGACTGGTCTTTGACCTTTAATGGTTTACTTTTATAAATTGAGACTTTGATGAAGAGTTGTCCCTTTGGCATCTTCTTATATCAATATACAATTCAAATTTTAATCATTTTCACAGCAGCCTGATTGCGTTCCAATTTGAGATATATTATCTATAAGGTATAAAAAGCCAAAAACACAGACGATTTACAAAGAAAACCCAGATATGGTTTGATTATCAATGAGATAACTATTCACAGTATATCAAATCACGTAGATTTTAACCACTAGAGAACACCATACGACTTTCAACGATAACCAAAGTTCATTCCGCAAAGCAAGTTAATAAAAGTCCCGACATCACCAAATGTAAAACATTTCTCTAACGGCTACCTTTATTTATATAACAAGAAACACAAAAAAAAGTATGATAAACAGAAACAACGGACAACCACTGATTACAGGTTTCTGAACCGACTAAATTCGTCGGATCGATACGAAGGGTAAAACCATTAACTGTTACTTTATAACAATTACGTTCAAGAAAACGTATATTAGAATACAGTTAATCGGACAACCAGTATCATCCCTTCCATGTCGGTCAAAACCTATCCAACAATATAACAATATCAGCGTTGGGTTTATTATGACAAGTTTACAGTATAGGATAGGCCGCATTCAAAAATAGCTTTTTAATAGCTATCAAAGGTACAAGTCTTATAATTTTCGTTTTGTCTACATAAGACTTATCAGTGACGCTCATATCAAAATATTTAGAAAATTAGAGTTTTGAGAAAAAGTCTCGTGTTAGCGCTGTTCTAAATCTTTGCTAAATCTTAACATGTTTGTCTGTGTTTCTATTTTTTTTTAAGAACATTTGGTTGGTTGAATTATTTTTACATTCATATAAGCGAACATTTATAATGCATTACATTTTATAATGTTATGATAAAAAGTGATTTTATTTTAACTTTATGATCAAAATTTAGATTATTTATTGATAATATTTTTGTATGTTCCGCTTCCCTTTTTGAACGGTTTTAAAAACTAAGGATTTTCTTATCCCAGGCAAAGATTACCTTTTGATAATCTGGGGGTGGGGGGGTGGGGGGGGGGGCAGGAGGATTTTGAAAATAAATAACTCAGCCTTGATAATCACAAAAATAAATGGTTTGTTCTGTGGTAGTTTGAAAATAAATTACCTGACTTGCAATGTATAGAAAATAAATAACTCAGCAGGTCTAATCGAAAGTATGAGATGGCACAAGATTCTTCATAAATTCAATTATTTTCCCAAAAAAATCGGGAAACACTTCCCAAATTTTTTAATAACAAAAGTATAAATATTATTTAAATATACTTGAAATGTCTGAAAATTGGTTTCATTTAACTTGAGGTATATTGTCTAAGGAAACCTTACCTCACTTTTATTTTAACAGGGCCGTAACTACATGTAGGATATTTCAAAACCAAACGCTTGTCTCCATATCAAATTGTGTTCACGGCCTTGCAAGAAGAAAGTTCTGTTTTCCCTCAGACTTATAGCCCTGATTTTTCGGGATCAATGTTTCTTATTTATTTGTCTTTTGTTCATTGATTGTCCTTCTGTCTTCTGTTAGTGTTGCATTCCTTTTGTAATCTAGTAATTTTGTTCTGAACTTGATCATGAGTTTAAAAAAAACAGCAATCACAGACTTTACTATGTGAATTCCATTTTTGCTTTATCATGCACATTGGTCTTTTGATGTTGTCCCTAGAAACTTCAGTCTTGCACTGAATTTATACATTTTGCTTGAGACCAAAATATTGTCAAAAAATTATTAAAACAAAACTTCATTTTCAGATTATGAAATGGTCTTCGGAACACCCAGAAAGCATGATTTTGCATCATTTGTTCTATAGCTTCTTGGGCCTTCAGTTGCTCCAAAACCCTTCAAAAAAAATTTTTGCCTCGCTCCGCTTCGTATGCAATACATGTATATGCAGTTGGGAATTTGAAAGATTCATTTCTGCAGAGGGGGTGGTTAATCTAATAAAATGGTACATAATGACTTGACTATATGTATTATTTATAATAAACAAATCATTTAAAAATTGTATGTTTTCGAATATCAAAAATATAGTTGTGAAAATGAATAATCAGTCCCTTGCTTTAATGAAAATTAAAAATCTTGCTTCAATAGTGCAGAAAATAAATAATCTGTCCTCTTAGTTTACAAAAAAAATAACCGATCAAAAACTAATCCTCCTGCCCCCCCCCCCCCCCCCAGAATATCAAATGGTCGCCCCCTTAGCCGAATTTGGCAGAACTTTTTGGAATTTTTAATCCTCAATGTTCTTCAACTTTGCACTTGTTTGGTTTTATAAATATTTTGTAGAGTCTTATGTAGACGAAACGCGCGTCTGGCGTACTAAATTATAACCTTGATAACTTTGATAACTATTAATGTTAGATATGTTCTAATGTTAACAATTATGAAAAATCATCGTGTGAATCTAGCCAAAAAGGCTTTGTTCATCCCAATTCGTTTGTCACACTTGGTACAGAAACCATTAGGAATAGTAAAACAATAATACTGTTCTAATGATCGGAGACTCTTTGTCATTTTAGGAAACATTGACAATAATATCCTTGCTCATGATTTTACACATTTAAATAGATATAGGAAGATGTGGTGTGAATGCCAATGAGACAACTCTCCATCCAAATAACAATTTTTTTTTAAAAAGTAAACCATTATAGGTCAATGTACGGCCTTCAACACGGAGCCTTGGCTCACACCGAACAACAAGCTATAAAGGGCCCCAAAATTACTAGTGTAAAACCATTCAAACGGGAAAACCAACGGTCTAATCTATATAAAAAAACGAGAAACGAGAAACACGTATATATTACATAAACAAACGACAACTAATGTACATCAGATTCCTGACTTAGGACAGGTGCAAACATTTGCAGCGGGATTAAACGTTTTAATGGATCCAAACCTTCTCCTTTTTCTGAAACAAAAGCATAACATCACAACATAGAAAAACACACGATAAAATATCAATTGGCAGACTTAACTCAATCAAAAAACGTAAATAAATCACAATGAACGAATAAATTTGATCTGCGATATCTGAATGCAAATGCACAGTTAATAAATATTAGAGACAAACAAGTCAAAACAAAAACATGGCAAGACACCACTGAGAAATATTTAACCTTTCGAAAATATTGATCAATATTCACTTTAGAAAAAAACCGGTTTGAAAAAAAATAATTTAAATCTTGAAGTTTATACAAATTTAGTAAGAAAAAGTGAAAAATTGAAGATATTCCAAAGCTGGTATATAGACAAGATCCATATAAATACAAAATAACAAAAAAACATTATAAACAGTATCAACAGGTCGAATTAACAAGAAAATACGATTTGAGAGTACTCCCAGTTACTGACAGCTAGTTAAAAGCCAAAACCAATTAATAATAAAAAAATCATGCATCAGAGACTAAAATCAACTAAAACACATCCCAGGGATTTAGTATTTTAACGTCATTAACAGTCGGAGAAGACATGACTTGTGCAACGCCAAAATAAATGTATCGACAGGTAGTAGGTTACTGAGGAGCGACTTCTAAAGAGATAAAAATTAACGTGTCTGTGTCTCTATACATCTCGCCTCAAAAGATAATAAAATTTAGTTATGTTTTAATTTGCTAATGACAAAATCGATATTAGTGCCAATGTGATCTATATTCAGAGATCTAATTACAATATTGGTACGATAACCCTTAAGTTTGTTTAAAGGTTCGATGAGTTTACAAGGATCACATAATGATTTCCTCGCTTTAAAGACCGTATGGGACGACCGTTTTGTTGTTTTATAAGATGATATAAATGTATTAAGTTATAAAAATGATAAGGTCATACTAGTATATCGTGAATGATCACATAAGGTCAAGGAAAATGTATAACATTAACGTTCTACGACACTCGTTTGCAGTATATTTTTTTTCTCACTTTTAATATACATTTTGTAATGCTGAGATAAGGGAAAAACAAATTATATCGAACATATTCAAGTTAAAATTAAGTTTTTCTCGATATTAACCTATATGTAGAGTTTTGATGGTCTTGATTAATACATTGTGAATAAATTATTTTCATACTGTTTGAAAGGAAAACAAAGTTCATCTGTTTAGTTCAGGATATACAGTCTAGTTTATTTGATGATAAAACTTCATTTCATTTTTATATACATGTAACATAAAAAACGTTTCACTGGAGGTTGTTTGTCAGTAATCAATCTTTTACGACATTATCATTACCTCGTGCAGTTTTACTTCCACTCTTTCCAGGAAGATACTGTTCAAACGGACATGGGTCATCAAGATTTCTACTACCATCTAACACTATCAAGTAAATGGCTCGATACGTAAGAAATGTTTGATGGGTGCTATAGAAGACATCTTGACCTCCAAAATCCCAAATGATAACTGGAGCTATTTTTTTCTGGTGTAATTTCTTCTTTCCAACTTTCATTGATTCCTCGAAAAATCTTTCTTTTGTCATGGACACCCTTATTTCCGTCACATTCTTTTGAATACCAAATAAATTCTTTAACTTGCCAATGATGCCAAGATCTTTTACCACTTCGGTAGTAGTACTAATTTCTTGGGATTTGATGTGTGGTTTAGATTGATTTTCTATCATAAAAAAACAACGTTCAATTTATCTACATGGCGTCTTAAGTCGTGTTATTAAAAGCAGATCAAGTTTTGCTTTGATTTTAGTCCAGTCAATCTAGCATAAATTTGACCCTAACCTGAAAGTAATTGCAACAGAAGATTTTTAAGTTTTAATCTTTAGCATTATACCCCAAATATACACAGAAAAAAGTCCCATAAAATCTAACTTGAGGAAAACTAAAAAAATCACCATTTAAAATTCCTATGGAGATTTGCATTGAAAAGGGAAATAACTCTTGCAAAAAAGGCAGAAATATCAATAAAAATTGATACATTATTATAACTTTACCGCTTCTATTCATCAGAATGTATTGTTTCTTGATTTTTTAGCGGTCTTTAGAGTATAACAAACAACTCTAAAGGTGTTTTCATATATTTTATCAAGCTATAATCTAGATTTCGTAATTTATTAGTTGACCATTTATTGAATTTTTCAACATGTCAAGGTAAAGAATCTCAAATTTAATAAAAATAATTAAGCATGTATTCTTCTTTTAGTGGTTTAAAGTTTCTTAAGATAAGTAAGTTGCTAAAAAAATATAATATACAGATATAAACAATACCAAATTTTCACATTATTTTTTCAAAATGGTTACAAAGCTTCAAATTTACAATTTCTTTAATGAAAAATGTATGAAAAAAATAAAACTACCCATAACACTTCGGTTTTGTACATTTCATGAGCAGAAGATTATATAATTTAGTCAAATAGAAACTTATAACCCCATCAAAGTATCAAACTATACATAAATTTCAAGAAAAAACAACCAAAAACTGACCAAAAAAGACTAATTTTTGCAAGAGTTATCTCCCTCCCAATGTTAATTTCCATAGGAAATTTTAAATGCTGATTTTGAGTTTTCCTCAAGTTAGATTTTATGGGACTTTTTTCTGTGTATATAAAGGACATAATACTATAGATAAGAACTAAAACATTTTCTGTTGCAATTAGTTTGAGGTGAAATCTTAGTTTGACTGGACTATTTGTATTTTATTTTTGAATTGTTTACAATTTTCAGAAACAAATAACACATTCTTAACATATTTTCATTTTCAATAGATAAGACAGGTAGAATAAAACAAAATGTCTAGAATCAATCTGATATATAAGTTATTAAATTAAAAAAGCAGTTTTTCCTAAATGTTTCATGTGTGTCCACTTGTGATAGTTTTAGGTCTTACCGTCTTAGAATGCTCCAAGTTATTTTGGTAAATATGTAGATATCTGTAATGCTTTTAAATAAATATTTATTGAATTTGTTAAGCATATGCCTCAATTTTGGGAATTCATTACACTATCATATGTACGATTCAAAAAGGTATGCACAAATAAATACTTAAACCGCTAATTGATAGTTTCGAGCTTTTCACTTCAATTTTTAACATGTTCAGGAAAGACGGTAAAATAACTCTTAAATACAGATTATAAAATACTTACCTGAATGAGAAAACTCTTCTTTTTCCTTTGCAGAATTAGGCGATTCATTTAGCGGCCCCATATGTTCATCAGACCTCTTTGGTATCAATTCCCTATGGACTATCTGAGGAGTAATTACTTTCGTGTCTCTTGTCAGTAGTTTTACAGCAGATTCCTTTGGTATGACAATAGATGTATTTTGTGTTGCATTGGTTTTAGTTTTATTCTCTCTTGATACACCTGCTTTCCCAATTTCATCAAAACCTCTACTATACTTATTTTCCAAACATTTATCTTGACCGAGGCCTTCGTCTTTCACAGAACGACAATAAAGAACCTCCTCTTCGGGGATTTTCCCATGATAATGCAATGCATCTTTTAAAATTTCATGTCGTTCAAAACTATCCGATTCATTTGAGAGGGCTGTTTCCGTCAATGCCTTATATGGTTTACTATAGGTTGACTTTGTAGTAGTTGAGAGACTATTTTCAGACGTTAAGTCTCGACGAGCTAGCCTATCATAACACTGTTCATCTCGATCTCTCAGTCTACTGTCCAATTCGAGACTAGTCGTCATGCCTCCAAATAGTGGCAAGGAACAAGTGACATCTTCTCCTGTTGATGATAAATGTGAAAAACAAATATCTCGAATGCTTTAAAATAAATATTTCGTAATATCCCACAAAAGCACCATTAAATCATTGAAAAGAACTTAAACCTTGTGATAAACATTTCATATCTTGTTTCTTTTTATCTCACGACTCGAATTTGTAAGTTTTTTGTGTAGTTCAAAAAATGCATTGTATAAGTCCTTGTTGAAGATTCGCTTGATTTAATAGAAATCTTTATCATGAACTAACATATATTTGTTTAAGAATATATAATGATTGACAGAATGCAATTAATATTGCTGTTTGTATAATCAAAGGATTTTGTTTCGACTTTAAATTAGGGGAGAGTACCTCTGGCAAGCTTCATAAATATAACGACTGAAATTGATATTCGTTGTGGTAATCATTTTATTTTTCGTTTTTGTTTACTTTGTTTTAAAAATTGCGTAGATAAGTCCAAATCTGTGAAGGCATCAATTAACTATAGGAAATGTCTGTCTTTCACTTATTATCAAAATCATATTGTTAGTGAATGTAAACAAATAAAATGAATAGTCCTCACCTACAAGTAGTATATTGGACCATAATTTGAGATCATTGTCAAATGCGCAGGTAATAAAAGCACAAAAACATGTACATTTAGCTGCATATGTGCATTTATAAGATATCCAATATAAAATTTTGTACACTTATAGTTTAAATCTTATCGTTGCATTAAATTACAGGGTTTCTTTTTATAGCAGTTTTTTACATGGCAGTTATATAAGTCTTATTGATAATAATCATACCTAATTTTGGAACACCTTGTATTTCTTTTGCAAAAACAGATGATGCATGTGATGAATTCACATTTCCACCAGATTTATCCCAAATAATGTCATTGCAATCGGATAAAGGAATAACTTCTTTATGATCCTCTTGTATAATTTCATGATGAACTGGCGTGTCAGAAATATTTTTAACTCGATCTGTCAGTTTATTTTTGGCGTTCATTTTTGATGACTCGCCATCATTTTGTCGTAGTGATTTACTAATTAATACTTCTGATAGTGTAAAATCTTTAAAATCAAAAATAAAAGATATTTTAAAATCATATTAATTTTAATGACTTTTTCGTATGAAGAGGGCTTATGGTTTGTTTTTCATGACTCAACGCTTATCCATTGTATCTATAACTTAAATTATTGTCTTAAAGTCTTTTCAAAAGCCTATTCTTAACTAGAAGGTATTATACGTGAGTTTAAATAACCATGTTATTGTGACTAACGATGCATTACAATAAACTAAATATCACAATTACATTATCAAAACAATACAAATATAAGACAACACGTCTACCCTTAAAGATATTCATTTATCAAGCATTTGAATATTGTCTGTTTTGAAAAAATGAGACATATTCGATCATATTTCTAATAATATTGAGAATGAAAATGGGAATGTGTCAAAACTGGGGACAACAACTTGACAAGGAACATACACATATAGTATATATGTATATATAAACATAAAGCATGCGTCCGAAATTTCTAATAAGAAGCCTTATTCTAGGCACATCAAGATGTTCTAGCATATGAGTTTGCAGATAAACAGATGAAATCATAGCATATTTCTATAAAACAAAAATGGACACCTAGAATGTAACAATTTTCGTTTCAAACAAGAGGAATTGCCAACAATGATCCAATAACAAACGATCAAACTTGCTTTAGTTAAACAAAGTATTCACAATAACTTACAAGAAACAAAAACAGGAAAACTAGGGAATAGGGACAACAAAAAGAAAAGAGTTACCAAATCATACTATACGTTTGCCTATTATTGTATATATAAAGGTACAATCCCTGTGTGTCCGTTGTACCGATGTATATCATATATTTATTTATAAGTACGTCTGAGTCAGTGACAACCCTACAACAGATGTATCCATCGGATCGCCATCAATGATGGTGATACATGGCTGTGTACATAATGTATATACAACTCGTCTAAACATCAACCCAACAATGTTAGATCTGTAAATTTGCTTTCGCAAATTTTTGGTTCTTCCCTCGCCGGGATTCGAACCCATGCTACTGTGATATCGTGACACCAAATCGCCTGCACTGCAGCCGTCCCGCTAGACCACACGACCACCTGGGCTCTCAAAAAAAGAGCTTTTGCTGGCCATGTGTTACCTTTCCACGTCAGTTTTAATCTAGCGGCGTACTACAGTACATGATATATAAGGCTTTTAAATATATATATATTAGACTATTAAACCATTACCAGTTGGTAGCCGAGAGGTTTTGTCGATATGTTGATGTTAGTAACACGTAAAAAAATTCATGGACGTGTTCTATCCTCAGTGAAGGCATATAGAAATTTCAAAAATTAAAGGTAAGTTTTTAAAATAATTCCAGAAATCAGTAAATTGGCCAATTCAAACTTAATGAAATTAGAGACACAAAGAAAACAATTGAATATAATATGGTGAGTTCATTTCAGCGACGGATTTAGTATATGTAAGAGAATGATAAACTCTTTCTTCGTGGTTAAGTACGAGCGATAGCGAGTACTTATCATGAAGAAAGGGATTATCATTCTCTTACAAACTTAGAATATTGTAAAGTGCTCAAGGATGAAATGATCTCTTGATTTGTTGTATTTAAATATTAGTTCCATTGTCGATGCATGTTTGCAATGAAAAGTTTCTTGATTGTGAGTATGAATGTAAAATTTCAGCGAGAATTATTTTTTTAGTTTATGTGCAGTTTAAATTCTAAAATTCAAAATTTAATTTCAACTAAATTTTATTTTAAAGTCGTTGTTAGAACAATCCTTTGCATAAGATTTAGGGAGGAAAGACGTCGCCCCTCTTTTATTGGAAACTTTTGATTGATAAATTAAGGATTCACTGAAGGATACATGGAGTGGTCCACCCTCATTTTGTAGTCAGTGCACCTCCCCCTTTTATAAAACAAATTGGATCCGCTACTGCAGTTATTACTATCTTTTTGTCAGGAAACTATTAAAATCCAATGCTTTTCATAGTATGAAATTATCGAGAAAAACTAAGGACTTTCTTATCCCAGGCATAGATTACCTGAGCCGTATTTGGCACATCCTTTTATAATTTTGGGGTTCTCAATGCTCTTCAACTTTCTATTTGTTTGGCTTTCTAAATATTTGATCTGAGCGTCATTAGTGAGTCTTATGTAGATGAAACGCGCGTCTGGCGTATTAAATTATAAGCCTGGTACCTTTGATAACTATATTGACTATAAGAGCAATAGATTTTATATCTTGTAAGAATTTGATATCGCTTGATACCAAGTCCCGTGAATCAATTTAAATAGTAATAATAAACTAGCCGAAAGCTCGTTTATGATTATATTGAAACTAAATAACTCGAACTGATGTAAAGCGATATCCAATCCTCCCTCGTTATGAAACCTATTATTATCTTATGCGATTATCATGACTTTGACAATAAATATATGAATTTGGATGCTAAGTATCAGCGTTTTTTATTCACTGCACTAATCTCGCACAAACTGCCTATCAACGAAACATTTACTTGCAGTATTTAACCAGTTGATCAATTGGTGAAGATAATTTCTATCTGCAATTTTGTAATCTATTTGAGCAATTGGTATAGTAATAGGCCAAAGCCTAAGTAAGAAAAGAAGAATAAGACAAAATGATTTATAAATAAAAGAAAACCGCAATTTCCTAAACTTACTTGGTCGCAAAAAGAAATACACTCCATCCTCAAATAGCGCTATTAACCTTTTGAAATTGCATGTTACTAACGTTAATCTGAATAATAAGGCTTTTTCACGCATAACTATTGCTGACAATGTTCAGTAAATGCTCACACATTTTGAGTTACTAGGACCACTAATTTCCAAGACTTTTGTTTAAAATTCAAAGAGACATTACCACTATCAATCAACCGTGAAGAAAACATACTTTTTTTTCACTTTCGATCTTTTATATCTGGGCGTCACTGGTGAGTCTTGTGTGGACGAGGCGCGTTTTTGGCGTATTGAATTTTAAACCTGATGCTATTAATCATGTTTTTCTTTGTCTATATGTTCTCCTATTTATTTGTATTGTAGTCCTGTTATATTATGTTGTCATTTCAATGTTATATTTAACATTGCCATTAAAGTGCGAGGTTTGGCATGCCACAAAACAAGGTTCAACCCACCATTTTTTCCTTTAAAAATGTCCTGTACCAAGTCAGGAAGATGGCCATTGTTATATTATTGTTAGTTTCTGTGTGTGTTACATTTTAACGTTGCGTCGTTTGTTTTCTCTTATTTGTGTGTAAAAATTCACATTGCGATAAGACGTGTCACGGTACTTGTCTATCCTAAATTCATGTATTTGGTTTTGATGTTATATTTGTTATTCTCGTGGGATTTTGTCTGATGCTTGGTGCGTTTCTGTGTGTGTTACATTTCAGTGTTGTGTCGTTGTTCTCCTCTTATATTTAATGCGTTTCCCTCGGTTTTAGTTTGTTACCCCGATTTTGTTTTTTGTCCATGGATTTATGAGTTTTAAACAGCGGTATACTACTGTTGCCTTTATTCATCGATAATCCAGTCTAGTAAATCCATTTGAAAGATAGAAACGGAATGAACATGCACAAAAAGGGGTTTCCCATGAACTGGTAAAATAACGATACCTGTTACTTCGACCTTTAAGCATCTTCTACTATGCTTGCATCACTTATCATGCGACTGTAGAATTTACCTATCAGACATATGCTACAGTATTTAGAGATCTCAGATCGCAAAAGCAAGTCTCTAGTGAGAATAGTAAAAAAAACATTCTAACTGACGGGTCATTTCAATATATGTTCTGTTTAGCAAGACATATTACCTTGTTTACCATGCATCCATTCTTTAGTGTCACGGTCTATAAAAGACAAACCATTATATAAACCAATCCCATCTGTTGATATTCTGATTGCAGTAGGTCCCTTTCCAACAAGATATCTTGCAATAGTAGTTTTACCAGTTCCTTGTTCTCCAGCTAACATAATACGAGCTTCATAATGATCATATCCTTCTTCCTCTAGTAAACTTGCAAACACTTTTGCTGATTTCTTATCAAGAGCTTTAACCTCTATTGGTAAACCTAAGAATTCAAATCAATTATACAATTATATCCAGTTTACAGAAATCAAATGCATGGATAAGAATTGCCATGTATATGTCTTCTCAAGTTCTGGTAAATAGAAATTTGATACTTATCTCAAAGAACTAGTTATGGAAATTAGCAATACTGTGTGGCAAATGGTGTTGTAAGTGATAAAGAAAAAATGTTATCTTAAAGACAATATCATGGAAAAAATAAAAATGTAAACGTTGAAAAGTCGAAGAGTATTTTGCCAAATAAAAAAAAACATAAAAATTAAGTTTTACGGATTACCAATCTAATAATAAACAACAGCAATAAATAACATGCAAGAACACAAATTTACCATACGGTAAGCTAACGTTGGACAATCGTTGGACTAATACATTCAACATCATTTGACTAATAAACGTTTTTGGTGCAAATCGGAGAAACTTTAACCGAGTATTATGGTATTATAAAGTAGGCCAACGATAAATATGTTATAACTAGCATTGTGCCGACATTTAATACTGGTTGAAATAGCATTGCATCTACGTAGATCTAACGCACGACAACATTGACCCAATGTTTGGCCATCCTTAATAAGGCGTTCACACAGTGACGATTATTGCTCCCATTTGTGATCAGGAAACCCTAATACACGACCAGTAAAATGGTCGGGTTAATATCCTAAATGATCTGAAATGGCCTATTTATGCCAGTACGCAGTAGTGTACTATGGTTAAAGATTCATACGGATCAAAGAGGTCTGCCAAGCACCCCGACAATAAGGTACGTTGTATAATTTTTAGGGAAAATCATACGATCTTGTCTACATCGTGATTATATCGTAACAGATTCTGCTGTTTCGGATCAAAATCGTAAACATGCTCGATGTTGTCTGAATCGTGTCTTGTAAAAAGGGCATGATCCCGAAAGATTAGTCATTGCTGTTTTTAGATGATTGAGTCCAGATTGCATCCCGAATTAGAATTGTCATTGACGAAACCGTTCCGGAACAGTTCCGTTATTAATTAAAAACAAAATGGGCATAACTACCCTTGTCTGAGTTCCGACAATTACAGAACACGATATGAGTGTAGACAAAGCCGTTCGCCATGCGGTACAGCAGACAAATATGGAAACAGATTTCTAACGATATCTTCCGTCAGCGTCGGTGCCCTGTCTGGTCACTGTCTGGTGTCTGTCTGATCGCATTCTGCAGAATCAGGATACTGTCGGGATATATTCGTTCGTTTTAACCAAGGAAAAGATGCAACTCGGATTAAAATAGAATTTAGATCGGGATATTCGGAAAAAGTTCAGATTGAAACGGCTGAATTTGGACACGTCCTGAACAATACATGATTGTTGTCGTGATTAAATAAATGTTTTACAAATTTTGATAAAAGTTGTGATTTTCAGCCACGATTTACAAGATCTTAATCAGACTTTTAACAAATGTTTGTGAAGAATGCTTCTAACAAGGACGGCAGTGAAATCGGGAATGTGTGACCACAGTTAAAATATTGATTAAAATAGCATTTTCCCAATATGGGCCAGTAATAAAGAGAGTTTTAGTTTTGATTCAATAAATCATATTATGGACTTACATGTTGGTCAGCTTTTTTTATACTGACTTAAGTTTACCTCAGTCTCTTCATTTGCCATTGTCAAGGTTATAGTAAGTATCAAAAACAAAAGCAACAATTATTCTGAAATAATTTAATTTTGGATGTAACGCGTCTTCTGATTGGCTGACGTCGTTTTGTTTATCATATCATAGACACAATTGTGTCATGTGACCATGACGTCATCAACGTTTTTGCATGATTTACCCCTGTTTAAAATGGAATTTAGAATAGAATGTTAAGAAATAACTGTAATATTTTGTCAGTCTATTCGAAATAACATAAAAATGTGGTGCACACTGTTAAACAATCCACTGCACGCGTTATTCAATGTGCACCACAGTTTTTATGCTATTTCCTGATAGACAGAAACAAATATTACAGTCATTCCTTAAATAATCTGTTAAAAAATCAATTCAATCTTTTTTATTCATTTCATTACAATATCGCAATTTAGTAACATACTGTACACCAACTTATTTTCGCAAATACTATATTTCGTGTTTTAACCCTTGTAGCCAACATAGCGGCTTAACTTCCCTTGACTTTGTTTATGACTGTTTATTATAAATAAATATTGAGCACCCAAAGCAATGAGAGCTTTTAAAAAGACGTTGCATCTATAGCACCACAGAATAGGTTTTAGGGTGGTTCTGGAAGTTAAGGTTACTGTATTGGTGCTGATGCCAAAGCACGGAAGAACAGGGTTCATCAATACACGGTAGATGTATCATCCTTAATTAAGGTATTTAAGTATGTGAGACAAATTAAGAAGTAATTACAATACTTATTGGAATTGTCAAGTCAGATTATCATCTATCAAAAGAGTTAAGTATACATAACTCTGTAAAGTACATGATTGTAGGAAAACAATAATGAGAATGATATAACTAAAAATTTAAAAATAAACCTTTTTAGTATCCCTTTTCCTTTACGAATAATATGTTTTTTTGTAAGAATAATCCTGATCTAAAAGACATTATAAAGATTGTTATACTTTGTCCTATATTCTGACAAAAAGTGTATTTTGTTTTAGTTAACACAATAACTATAAGTAAAAAGTGTATTTTATAATATTGCTCATCATCTATTGTATAACCCCAGATTACATTCTTTAAACTCTTGTCTACCAATCTTAAATCTTTTAAATAACATATTTATTTCCCAAAAAAACTCTTCTAAAAATTTGCAAGTTACAAAAAATGTTCATAGTATTTTGTAAGGTTACGAAAATTACAGATAGAGTTAAGGCTTATTTTCTATTGTTTTAATAAGACTTTGTTTGGAAAAAGAAAGTGTAAGTTTCCATATAGTAGCCATGATTTTCTGATATCTTTCGCTCCTCTTTCCCATCTGAATATTTTCAGTCTATTGGCTTTTAAGGTTTATTTGCAATTTGCATATTTTCACATTTTGATATTCTGTTCCACTAATGATACCCTATTGGAACTTTTTATTCATGTTCTATTTAGATTGTATAAATTTGCCTCGAATTAAATGAAGATAGTTATGTTTGCAAATCTTCTTATCACTTATATATAGTGAGTTATTTGTTAAAACTCTTCTTGAATTTTCATCTTTTAATATGTTTAACCAATCTTTTGGCCTGATAATTGTGTACTTTTTATACCTCAGAATATATTTCTAGGCATAAAAATGAGGAAATTTAAATTTGAAGTTGGATTGTAGTCGCATCAACAAAAGATGCCATTTTTGCCCATTTTGTTAGAATATTATTCACCAGCATTAAAATTCTGTGCTTTTTCGAAACAAAGTATGAAAAGTTTGGCACAAATTAAGAGCTGTACAAGTCAGAAGTAACTAATATTTTGTCGATAACAATAAGAGGTGACAATACTTCTTATTCTTGGACTATTTCTAGATTTTGAGACATAAAAGTGTAGAAACTGAAGTCTTAAATTGCATTAAAATTCCGTTACGTAGGTCCCTTAAGATGATTAGTTTTACACAGATGATATTGTGTATGCAAATATTATTAAAAAGTTACAGAAATTATTTGTGTTTAATATTACTGTACTGGTCGGATGATTGAATATTGTTTATACCTCATGCTGTTTTGTTAGATGTTACAGTGAATATTTCAGTTTGATATTGCAAAATCTGTTGTAACAACAACAAAACATAAAGATGGCATTTTTTTCCATTTTGGAAGACTTTTATTCAACAACATTAACTTTCTGTTTGTTTAGTCCCTTAAGATATATAGTTTTAAACACATTTAGAGTTGTATAATTCTAGTTAAGGATGTATATATCATGAGCAATAAAAAAGAAACAGAATTTATGTTTGTTTAATATTCTTGTGCTGGTCCGAAAATTTAGCACTTTTATGCATGATTGCGTATTTATACAATACGTGTTCCAAAACGCATGCCCCACTTTGGCATGCGTTTTACTACCGGTCGGAAGTTAGTTCTGAATCCAGTCACGTTTGTGGTTCCAGAATAAAGATATGTACTATACATGTCTTGTATGTACAGAAAATGAAAATTACACTGACCTGAAAATTTTTCGCTTATAAACTAAGAATATTATAAAAACGGCAATGAAATTTTGTATGTTTGGTCCAAATGGATGAATAGTTTCACAAAAAATGATAACTCTACAAGTCTACGGCTACTAATATTAAAGTTGATAACAAATACAAAATGACAATTTGTATGTTTTTTAATATTCATGTACCGGTCTGATAATTAATAAGTTGTGTTTACATAACATGCATAAGTATGTATAGCTAGACAAAAAGTAAAGAAATTTAAGTTTGAAATTGAAAGATTTGTATTCGCATAAACAAAAGATGCTTTTATTTCATCTATTTTGTTTATAAAATATACAAAGGCATTGATATTCTGTTCTTTTGGTCCATAACAATGAATAGTTTTACACAAATTTAAGGCCACAGTTACAAACATTTATCTTGTTAACAATAAGAAGTGACAATGTTTTTTTTTTTATTACTTGTCTGTACTGGCCTTATAACTTACTACTGTTTGTACCTCAGAATTGATTGTTGAATAAAAAAAGTGAAGAGCTCTAAGTTAAAAATTGCAAAGTTTGTTAGTTGGCAGCATCAATATTTGGTGCCAAGTGAACTTCTCTTTTGTTTATAATGTAATGGCACTAATATTTGGTTCTTTTTGTACCTCAGGACGACGAATTTTACATAAATGGAGAGCTCTGACACGGTAACATATCTGTATGTCGACAACAATAAAAGAGGGACGAAAGATACCAAAGGGACAGTCAAACTCATAAATCAAAAATCATAAAAAGTGACAATGTTTTATTTTATTATTGATATTTTGGTTCGAGCATGATAATTGTGTAATACATACCTCGCAATAAATTTTCCGACATGAAGGAAATGAAGCTTCAAATTAAAAAGTTAACTGTTGGCATCAATGCGAGGTGTATCTATTTTACCTTTTTCATACGAATCTTAGGTATGGGCAGCATCTAATTATCCAATAATTTCAAATTTATTTTAGCAATTCTTCCTTCATCTATTTCTCATTTGCAACATAAGAATAAGCCATTGAAAATTAAGGAAATCAATTAGAATTACAAAGTTTATAATAAACTCGTGTTAACTAGTAACCACAAAAATTTTGCACGCAGCGTAAAAGTGCATTAATGTATATTATGCTTGGTCTGCACCTAACTATAATACCGAATTAAGATTAATACCATGAATGCAAATTTCAAATATTCAGTATGTTTAGTGTTCGTTGACTTCACATTGTGCAAATTTGACAGCTCATTAAGGAAAAAAGAAATAGAACCAACAAAACACACACACAGAACACTTACCCAATTGCCAATATTCTGCATATTCCTGAAAAATATAAATTGGCTTCATTCGTTTTGTTATAGTAAAATATTTTAGTTGTTTGAAACAGTGATTAAAACACAAATAAATTCAAACCAACACATTCAACACAAACATACAAGGACACAACATATAATCACCAATAACGAAATAACAGATGTCGTTAGTTCACTATCACTTATATTGTCTAAAAAACTGTAAATAGTTCATTCATATGTTACTTATGATAATTAGAGCTTTAAAGATTTAAAGAAAATATGGTTCCACAAAACATTTGTACAAGATAAAACATTTTTTCTGTTACAGAAAACAGGGCGTTGAAATACTAAAAAATAACAATAAGTGATCAGATATTTACCAAAAAATCCGCATTTCTAAATGTTGCGAATTATTGTTTTGTGTTACGATATCAAATTATATGTGCGCCGTATAACAATTGTATGTTACTGTTACACTTTGACTACGACAAGGTTTCGTATCATACGGCTAAATGCAATGAAAATAATCATTTAAACATCTTATACGTAAGTTGCATTTTATCCTTATGGATGTTTGCCACTTTGTTTAAACTTAATTAAAAGAAAGTATGGTAGCATTGTAAATAATATCCTTTACAAACGACTTGTTTAATCTCTATCAACATTCATGTCCAGTGAAGGATGTTTATTCAATATTGTCGACATCGCGATATCTACAATGTTAACACGATATAGTGTCAACATTGTTTACATTGTTTGAACCCTTATATAATGTATACATCGTTGACATCGCGATGTATACAATGTTAAAACGATGTTGTGTCATTGCGATGTATACATCGTTGACATCGCGATGTATACAATGTTAAAACGATGTTGTGTCATTGCGATGTATACAATGTAAACACGATGTCGTGTCTACGATGTTGACATTGTTTGATCCCTTATATATTGTTTACATCGTTGACATCGTTAACATTGCGATGTATACAATGTAAACACGATGTCGTGTCAACATTGTTGACATTGTTGACATTGTTCGAACTTTTATATATTGTTTACATCGTTGACATCGTTAACATCGAGATGTTAACAAGGTTAACACGATGTCGTGTGAACATCGTTAACATTGCTTGAACTCTTATCTATTGTTTACATCGTTGACATCGTTAACATCGCGATGTACACAATATTAAACCGATATCTAGTCAACTTCGTTAACATTGTTTGAACTCTTATATATTGTTTACATCGTTGACATCGTTAACATAGCGATGTATACATATAAGAAGATGCGGTAAAAGTTCAAATGAGACAACTTTTTATTTAAGTTACATTTTTTATAAGTAAACCCCTATAGGTTTGTCATTAATACGAAGTTTTGGTTTTTATCGAGTAGCAAGCTATGAAAGGCACAAAAAACACTAGTAAACACGTATGAACAATTAAACAAACGACAACTACTGAACGACAGATTCCTGACTAAGGACAGGTGCAAACAAATGCAGTTAGTTTAACGTTTATATACGTACCATAGACTCAATATAAAATATAAACACGATTTTGACACAATATTGTTAGCATTGTTATGTGAACAATTTAAACAGAAAGGTATATATAAAAAAGAAGTGGTATGATTGCAAATAAGTAAAATTTCCAGTGCATACATACTAACTGGCACATCTATAGATAACCGTATGGCCTTTAACATTGAGCAAAGTTTATATGGCATAGTTAACAATAAAAGACGCCGACATGAAAAATGGAAAACAATTATAACTATATCATGTATATAACTAACTGCTAAACTTATTTAAAAAAAAAGAATGAAAAAAATGTATATACAACAACAACAAGATGTTGACACTATATTGTTAACATTACGATGTATACGATGTGAACGATGTAAACAGAAAGGTGTAAACACTATATATACAATATAAACACGATGTTGACACAATATTGTCAACATCGCGATGTATACGATGTGAACGATATAAACAAAAAGGTATAGACTTTATATATGTATAGACTTTATATATATATAAATACAATATAAACACGATGTTGACACGATATTGTCAACATTGCGATGTATACGATGTGAACGATGTAAACAGAAAGGTATAGACTCTATATATACAATATAAACACGATGTTGACACAATATTGCCAACATCGCGATGTATACGATGTGAACGACGTTAACAGAAAGGTAAAGACTTTACATATATATATTCAATATAATCACGATGTTGACACAATATTGTCAACATCGCGATGTATACGATGTGAACGATGTAAACAGAAAGGTATATACTTTATATATATATGTATATATACAATATTAACACGATGTTGACACGATATTGTCAACATCGCGATGTATACGATGTGAACGATGTAAACAGAAAGGTATAGACTTTATATATATTTATCATATACTTAGCATTGATATGATAGCTTTTGCATATGTGTAATGAGCGGAAGTACACAAGCCATAATTTCCCACCCGGGCTGATAACCCATATCAGGTGCATCTCGTGCACAAAACCCATAATAGTTCCTCTCGTGCAAGCTACTTCCGGTGTTTCCGGTATCGGTTGTTTACTTTTCCATTGTGACGTCAGATGTTTTTTATGACGACGTCAAAATTTACGGGAACTTTTGTGGGGATAGTTTAATACTTGCTAACAAATGCCATTGACAATTATGAATCATTTTATAGTACAAAAAACATGGAGTAGTAATGATCGTAAAACTCTTCCAAATTTTCAATGTTTCAAAATGCCTCTATAGGAAATGTTACCATAAATATTTAAGGAGTTAATGATGCTGTTGTTGGACAACTATAGTATATTTGATTCATAATTTTAATTTTCTTTATAAAAAGCATATATGTTTGACTGTTTTAGTTATTGCATTAGTTTATTTGCCTTACATAAAACTATTGTCGGAAGTATATGATAAAGCGATTAATACATGGCCTTTTCCATATCAGCCTGGGTATCATCCCTCGACCCATATCAGCACCTCGACTCCGTCTCGGGCTGATATGGGGGTCTCGGGATGATTCCCAGGATGATATGGAAAAGGCCATGTATTAATCTCTATATATATACAATATAAACACGATGTTGACACGATATTGTCAACATCGCGATGCATACGATGTGAACGATGTAAACAGAAAGCTATAGACTCTATATATATACAATATAAACACGATGTCGACACGATATTGTCAACATCCCAATGTATACGATGTGAACGATGTAAACAGAAAGGTATAGAACATATTGATAGGATACAATGTAAACACAATAACGACACTATAAAGTTGACATTGCGATGTTGACAATATCGACAAAACATCCTGCACTGGACATACTTCTCTATCAAAGGCTATTTTAAAATTTTAAACTTTGATTAATTAAAAGAAATTTAACAATCAATGAAACATTTCACTGATATATACGCACTAAAAAGAACAATGTTTTTATGATATGATAATCGTAACAAACCGTATTTTTTTTCAGTGAATAAAAATCAAATATTCTTATATCATTTACATATCTACAAATACTTGAGTTGGATTGGTCGATAAAGAGTTTTTCACTTAGCTTACACTTCGATAAACCATATAAAACTTATATATGTTTAAGTATAGAAAAGAATTATTCCAGCTTGGAATATGTATGAGATTTAAATAAAATAAATTACCGTGAGATATCATGAATGATCTTACCGTGTTAATATTATGGCAAACGATTATTTCGTTACTTGTTCTCTTCAAATTTGGAAAATATCCTCATTAAAAGATCGTTTTTGAAATGTGTGCCATTTCATTTCAGATTTTTTTTCATTATAATCGCATATTTATGGATTTTAGAAGTTCAATATGTAATCTTTCTTTTTCAATCCCTTAAAAACCTTCATGACAATAAAAAATTCGAATCTTATGAATCCGATTTTCACCTACGAGAAAATGTTTTTTTATTACTTTTTAATTGATATAACCTTTATTTCAAAAAGTTCAAATTACTTACCATCAGAATGGTTCTTGCTCTTTTGAGTACCTCTAAACGAAATTGTTCAGCTTTTTTTTTACTTTTATGGAGTTGTTCATCTAATAGATCTAATGGAATCTTGCCCTGACATGAAAAAGTCACAACAAAAAGAAAACTAGTATCTTACAAAATTGAACCATATTAGAATCTAGTATAAGATAACTGAATCAAAGCAACAGTAGCATATCGCTGTTTAATAGTCATTTATCTATTAATCAAAAACAAATCCGGGTCAAAACGCAAAACAGAGGGAAACTATAAGAGGAAAACAACGTATAACAATAACACTGAACTTTAAAAAAAACAATAAAGTCCTTGTCTGCTTTCATGAGACCAACAATCACCAACAATTATGTCGAAGGCTGGCACGACCGACTAAACAAAGACAGTAAATCCAACAGTGGTAATAAGGAACTCTACACCTTGTCACCCCTTCTTCACGGCGAGGCACGCCTACTTCCCAATAGTATTCAACTAGTATCCAAGTGTAAACTGAAGAAGATACAAAGAAAGCAGGCTCGTACAACACAGAAAGCAACGTTCGACCACTGGCAGAAGTATGTTGATGGGGCGATTTCTGTAAGCCGCCTTCTACGTCTCAATGGACGCCTTGTGTGTGTTCCTGATTCTTACTAGTGACATTATGAATAGAGTTATGTTTAAATTTAGTGCAGAAGATCTTATGCATAGATATTCTCTTGTTTGTCATTTTGGCATTACATGATTGTTATTATTAGTGCTTTCAGTTTATAGTGTTTTGAATATTCATACAAACAGTAAAAATCAACTAAAAATAATTATTTCATTACGAAAGATTTTGAAAAATATATGAAACAAGTATAACATTTTAAACTTAGTAAACATAAATTAAACAGGTGCAATAATTTAAGCACACACTTATAGTAGGGTGCCCAATCAACGAATTTGATCGATTTGCCTTAACGGAATAACACACTGCTATATTTTATATACTTGGAAAGAGGAAAATAAGCCTCATCGAAATATCGTTGCCGTCGTTGTCTGCCGTGGTCACGTTTTTTTTTTTTAAATTAGGTTCAAAGGTCAAAGCAAAAATTCCAGAAAAATGTACAGTCACATTTAGATAGCTTCTTACTACTACATAGATGCGTTTGGAGCAAAATAAAAACAACTAATTTATAGAAAAATATCTTTTGTATCTATATTTAGAACGTATTTTATATATCTATCGCCAAAAATTACTTTAGATTGGTATTTTTTGCATATAGGGTCAAATTTGAAATTTTCAAACAGCTGTTAAATAACAGTGACCTTGACCTATTTCAATTTCTAAATTTGAAATTGTTGTATTCAATTAATTACAAGTAAGATCTAAAGATATTTTTTCGATCTTAACTTTAAAATTTGTCGAAAACAAAATGTATTTTTCACCTCTTTTGATAGTAAGGTGTTCGTCAATTTATAGGTAAATATCAAATTTCTTTTTTTGGGTGTCGAACTTGGTTGAATATAAAGATCTGTGTATAGGTTTGCTTTACAGGAGAAAAAAACTAGTGCAAACGGAGAAAGGGGAATTAAAGTTATGAAAACAAAACATCTATTAGAAACAGATAAAACACCACATCCTACATATATATAAATGACTAAATGAGAAACAATTGGCTATAATGTTTCCAAGTATTCCAAAAATATAATAAGGGAGAGGGTTATGTACAGCACCGATGTATTTTACAAATAATTGCAAACAAAAAAGGTGTGAGAAACCAAAGGGACATTAAAAACATATGAAATGAAGACAAGCTGACAACTGCATGGGAAAATCACGAGAAAAAAAAGCAAATGCAAATAGAAAATTATGATCGAAGCTAGTATTACCTACTACGTTCTATGTTCTCTTATAGTTTAAGCCCACCAACCATGTCAAATCAGACACTATATGGCAGGGTTTTGTTTGTTGGTTTTTTACATATCTTTCTACACTAGATATATTTTTTTGCTATATTTCCCACGATTTCAAAATTGAGAAGATG